>JAQFVV010006259.1:3820038-4420038 GCA_028023455.1 Epiperipatus broadwayi | reverse complement strand
ATGGTTTCATCAGTGAGAAACCTGAGACCACTGCATCTAGAACTTGGGATATTGGATGAGTAGGCACTAGATAGGAATTTTACCATAAACCTTCTTGCAACCCTTGATTACTAAGAGTTGCACTAGGTGGTACTACTTTATGGAGAGTTTGTTACAATTTTAACAGCTTGTTTAAACATAAAAAATGGTGATCAAGTAATATAAAGATTATTGCTATCAAAACATATCATGCATAAATAATGTATTTTCATAAAGAATTAAAAATTTGAGATAAAAGGCTTTCTTTTTTCCCCTTTATAAGTAAATAATTAATTAGAGTTTGCCATAATTAATAATAAAAAAAATAGCATTATTAATAGAAAACATATATAGATTACCATTAACATGAAATCTCTAGTATCAGGGCTTTTTTTAATTTAGCCTACCCCCCCCCCCTAATTACAACAATATATTTTAAAATGCACATGCTTATATTTACATATCAAAGAATTTTTATATAGCAGTAATTAAAATAATAAATCAAAACAATACTTTATAATATTGCCCAGATAAAAGAAATTTCTAAATTTCTGGTGTTTGAATTAATGGCAAATACATTCCAGAGTTACATTTAGTCAGGATGTTGAAGTATTTCAAAAAGAAAAGTTGCGGCAGAAGAAAAGGACATCATCAGAAAAAGAAATCATCTCAAAAAAAAAATCAAATAAATAGAAACAATGGACTATAAAGTTGTATTTCTGGATATATTTCTAAAGTCATCACAAAACTCATCTCTAAAGCAGTTTTTGTTTTCCTCTTGGAGTCGGAATGACTCATTTGCAAGTGGTTGGTAACAACAATAATAGTTAATGTTTTCAATTTGCTTTCAAATTACATATGAACTAATGTTGAAAGAGGTACGCTGTATTTAAATTAAAGTTTAAAAGATACCATTTAAGTAAATAGGGATTGTGTTATCGATTTTAAGATTTTGGGAATTTATTTGTTTTTGTTTTTTTATCATTGCTAGGGGAGCTTAATTATTATCTATTAAGTATGATCAAATTAGATATTCAGAGCTATGAGTAAAACTATTGACTTAATTATATAGTATAGACACAATTTGTCCATATTTAATGTTCTTTCATAGTAATGTCAAAAGTAGTTGGCAGAGACAAAATACGATAGGTCAGTCTGTATCTGCAACATAAATTTCCAAGTCGTGTTGCGAATGCCTAAAACTTGTGGATAATACTGAACTATATTAAATATGATATAGTATATGTTCTAAGCTCTCTTTAAATATCTGGTGGCATCATTGAAGCCCTAAATGAAAATACTAATTGATAAATGGAATATTCCGCCATTGTTTTCAATAAAATGTAGCAATTAGACTGTCAATGCTAAATTTGATGTGTTCTTTTGTGATAATAGAAAATAGTGAACATTATTTAATTTTGTTAAAATCATATGAAAATAAAGATGTAAATAGTAAGAGAAAGCTTTTAATTTGTGATGAAAGGCAATTGCGCAATTCAATCTGACAAGTCTGATTTTCCATACAAGAGGTTGTTGGTAGATCAGAAATGGGAATGGGGGGGGGGGGGATAGAGCCTTGTAATCTGAAATCACTAATTGGGTAGACAGTCCGGACATTAAATTTTAAAAGAAAGTCTGCTACTTGTGTGTGAGACCTGTGCCAAGACTGGTCAACTCTGAATTCCCTCAATGATGGAGAAACCAATTATCTGATTGTCATCCCTATTTGAATAAATGGCTGATCCTGCACTGATACCAGAGGATGTTCCCACATTTCCCCACCGACTGGTGTGTGAAAGTCATGCACATATGATCAAATATTCTTCTGAGAGTAGAAGCCAAAATTCATATGAAGATGAAACAGGCACATCCCCAGAATTGTTACAGTTTCATATGGATATAACACAGATGCTGGAAAAACATCGTAATGGCAGAATGGCAACAGCAGCAATCCAAATATCTCTTTCTAGCCCTCCATCAGGACATTCATGCTACTTGACATGGTTGGCTGACTCCTAGGTCAAATTGCAATAAAAAAAGTTATGTATGCATAAGTAATACTTTATACATTCTCAAAATATAAGACTATGATTTTGAAAAGTGTGATATAATTACCAAAAATAAAGAAACGTTTATGCAAGTTTACGAAAATAGACAATATTTGAATTTTAATAAAATTTTATTTCTATTATCATGTATGTGTTCTACTATTACTGGTCTACTAAAAAATGACAGTCTTTCCAAGATTAATTCATTTCTCTAATTCATAGTTTCACTTCTCCACATCACATTAACTAAATTATTTATTTCCTTTATTTGTCATTTTTTCTATAGCAATATGTTTAACCCAGCTCCAATTCAGTCTTTTAATTCTTTCAATGAAGTCAGTTTGTTTTATCATCCATATATTTAATTTTTGACCCTTTCTTGTTACTCTCCATATACAACTTCTGTACTTTGTTAAATGATTTGTATTGCTCTTCACTTAGTGCCAAGTCTCAGATACATCTAAAAGTAGCATATCTCTCGATATGTCGGCGCTATCAATCCTTATCTAGAACCTACTCATCCAATATCCCCAGACTAGTTTTTACTTGTAGTCTTCATCAGTGAAGAGCATTAGATCGTTGGATCTGAGAGCATTGCACCTAGATCTTTGGATGTAATGCAACCCTCCAGTAGCCATTTTTTATTTTTTAGTCGAAAATGAAATCACAAAATGTTTCCAATCCAAACTCATTTGCTTGTACAGTCATATAGATTTGAAATGGTGATCATGTATTACTTTAATGATTTAAAACACATCTATTAAAAACTTTCCTTTTAAAACACAAAATCTATCAAAAGCACTTCATCCAAGTTTAATTCTAAGATTAATTTCTGCCATTATGTTTGTATCTCTATTAATAGTGTGACCAAACTATTTTTATTTGTATACAGGATTTAAAGAAAATTTTTAATAATTTCTAATTCAGTAAAAAATCTACTGAAATACTGAAAGTTAAGTAAAAATATACAGCAGCTGTAAATTAAATTCATCTAATAAATATTTATGTACTGTATTTTGTAATAATTTGATTTCTACTATAAAATAATCATAACTATTATTAAATTTTGTTTACTTTATAATAATGGTGCAATAAATCGCTCAGTGCATCCTTGGGTCAAGTGCAATTGAAGATTATGTGCTGTACATACATGATGTCATTATTAATATCAATATAAATGAAAAAGAATTGGATTACCAAAGTAAGTATTTATTTATTTTATAATTACAATATTTATTTTAGATATGACTTGACTTTATAATTACAATATTTATTTTAGATATGACTTGACTCTTTGGAAAATTACTCAATTTGTTTTATTACCAACAATGACAATATATGTGCCACAGTTTTGAATCCTAGTCTTCAATGACAACAATAAAAGCTACAAATTAGTCAGTCTGGAGGTGAGGATTTTATAGCACTATGCCAACTGGACCTCAGTGTTTATTCAAGCTTACAGTAGATGGCTTTAAAGTAGATTTAACACTACTTTTGGAATTGACTACTTTGGTTAGCTTATTGTGCACAAACAACCATATATTATAAAGAGTTGCTTGAATGCCCTCCCTACCCCACTGCCACACCTAAGATCTGAATTTGAATGCAGATAGAAAAATTTGAATTTTTTTTTCAACAGGCTTAAGATTTTTCTTTCAAGTAAATGGCTCATAAACAACCCAACTAACCATCTAATATTGATCAGTTAATAGCTCTCTGGCTATTTTTAGATAAAGAGTATAAAAAGGCCAGAACTTCTCTCTGAATTCTGACCATTTGTCAATTGATAAGTCAAGTGAATATCCTTTCTCCTTTACTCTTCTTCTAGAGGTAATGATGGTGAAGCCTTGATTATTTTACCCCTTTTTTTAGTTTATGGTGAAATTAACATAATTATTTTTTAGTAAACAAATATAAAAATAAATTTTAAAACATTTTTATTCACATAAATGCATTAAAACATAAAAAAACCTAAAAAGTAAAAAATTTTCTTCAGCTTTCGCAGTACTCTTGGTATTATATGATAAAAAATGTGGGGGACCCATCTTTTAGAAATAGTCTTAGTTCTACTGTTAAGCAAGAATGCTAGAGTAACATGTTTTTGTTGCAGTAAAAGAGGCCACATATCAAAAGAATGTAGGCGGCATAAAGAGTCATGTTTTAAATACGGACAAAAAGAGCATTTAGCTAGAATTTGCACAAGTAAATTACCTATGCAAAGAAATAGAGAAGGTTACCATACAATTAAAAACATGGGCACCAAAGTTCTAAATCAATTTATGATGAAGCCGCGACTTTGCGGCAAAGAACTGTCAATGGAAAATGATAGTAAATCAGGTATTTCACTGATGTCACTTACTGATTGGCTGTCACTATCATCGGTCAATGACAAAAGTAAAATAGAGAAAACAAACATTAGTGCACATGATGTAAACAGAAACATGCTTAAAGTGAAAGGCCGTATAACAGCGCCAATTAACCACTGCGGTAAAATGTAAATCTACACCTGTACATAGTCAATGGGAAGATCAATCCTATAGTTGGGAGAGAGTGGTTCCACAAACTGGGTATACAAATTAATATTATTTAAAAAAATCTCTCTGGATGGCCTACAAATATCCTGCTTTATTTAATGAATTTGGATTAATTAATATGAGGCCAGTCGAGATAAGAGTTGCTGAAAAATGCACGATCGGTCGTGTGTAAAACACAGACAATCCCATTCGCTCAAAAAGAGAAAGTGGCTGAGAAACTAAAATCATTGGTTGCTAAGGGTGTATTAACGCCAATTGCAATATCAGATTGGGTCATGCCGATAGTAGTGATAACCAAGACAAACATTGAAATTAGACTATGTGGCGATTGCAAAGTAACTGTAAATAAATATCTGAACAGAGGAGCATACCCAGTTCCTAATGTGAGAGAAGTACTAGCCAGTCTTCAAAATGCCTCACATTTCACAAAATTGGATTTAAATTCAGTATTTTACCAGATACAGATGTCAGACAGATCAACGAAAATTTTAACGTGGATAACACTGATGGAATTATTTAAATGTAATCATTTACTGTTTGGCATATCAACAGCCCCTAACATTTTCCAAGCCAAAATTGACACATTGCCCCAGGGTCTGGAAGGGGTTATTCCATATTTCGATGATATACTCATCACAGCTAACTTAGAAGAGATGCTGCGTAAATGGCTCTTTACCGTATGTGAAAAATTAAACAAAATGGGAGAAAAATTAAACGCCCAAAAAAGCATATGGCAGACAAAAGAACTGGTTTTTCTCAGACACATAATTTCTGATAGGGGAAAGAAACCAGCACCTGAGAAAGTTAGAGCAGTGAAAAACACGACAAAACTTAAAAACATTAAAGAAGTCAAATAACATAAGTATGCAGCAAGCAATATATAACACTATGCTGTAACAACACTCCACCCCATCAACAGCTACAGGGAAATCTCCAGCAGAAGTGTTATTGAAAAGGAAACTTAGAATTCAGTTATCACTTTTATATCCAAGTACGTCCAATAAAATAAAGATTGAGAAAAATGAAAAAATACACATAATGGATCATAAAAGAGACAATATATATATAATAAGCGACAGAGTTTGGATTTGAGATATAATCTGGAAGAAATGGATTTAAAGGAGTAATTGCAAAAATGCTATCAAAAACAATAGCCATCATCCAAGTCCAGGATGGGATATCATACAGTAGGCATGTAAATCAGGTCTGTTGGCGATTCAAAGATTGGAAAATTGCAGTGCCCATGCCAAAAGATGAAAATCAAAAAAGACAAGACACAGTATAACCAACACCATGGATCGAGGATGAAGAGGAAAAACCAGAAAGTTGCAACATGGAACCCAGAACAATAGAACAGGAACTAGAATCAACACAGAATCTGAATGGATAATAACTAGATCGCCCAGACCCAGACGTCACATACAAAGACCAGCCAAATTCAATGACTATATACAAGCATAAACTATTTTCTGGAGTAAGGGGAGGAGTGCAAAATATTAAACAATGTTTAAACTTAAATAAATAAATCGTGAAAAGAAATGTTTTCAATTAAACGTAATTTAAAGAAACATAGATACATCTATATATTGAATAATGGAACCGAGCTTATAAATTACCTTATATGGAAAAGGAATTCCTAAAACATTAAATTAATTGTAAAACCTTACAGATATGGAAAGAAATTCCTAAGATGAATTAATATTATAGACTTTATAAACTTACCATATATGGAAATAAATTCCTAAGAGAGTAATTAATTGTATAATTAAAAAGCTAAGGAATTTCGTTGTATGATAACAAACTAAATAATACAAACTGATTAAAGCCAAAAAATTTACTCCAGAAAAAATAAGATAAATAAAAAAAAAGATGATAAAAATAGTTAGAGAAAAAGGGCTGCTGGCTTTTTCTGTGGTAGCTGCTACTGTTAGTGCTTCCGTGAGTTGAAGAGCAGTAGATCATCATCAGCAGATTTCTTTTCCCACGATCTCAGCTCCTGTAAGTCACTAAGACAACTAGTGCTTTTAACAGACCATCTCGGTCTTATTATTATTTTGAAACACTTCAAGAGGCTCGTCGAGGGTTATATTGTAAAGCCTATAGATGGTAGTGAAGGTTAAGTTAATTAATAGCTGTTCCTTAATTGTATAAACACTATTCGCTATTTGGTAATTAACCAGTGAATTAAGCTGGCTCAAATGCAGACTTTATATTAGTGTTAAAGATCAGTTTGTAATTATTTTTCCAAATTGTTAATAAATTACTATTGTTAGATATATGTGCTGTTATTCTGTCGAGTTTTATTGTATATTTGTTTGCTGGTCACCAGTTATAGTTAAGAACACAGCATTGTTAACTTAAATATTCTTTATACCAAGAATACTGTGAAGCTAAAGAAAAAAATTTTTTTTATTTATTTCTTATTGCATTTATGTAAACGGAAACATTTCTTTAGTTCTTTATTTATATTTTCCATTTTTTATATAGATTCAGAAATTGCTATATGGAGAACCTACAGAGTACCAAATCCAAAAAAAAATTAAAAATTTAAATTTTTTACCAGTTTTTTTTTGCTAAAATTATTTTCAAACTCTAAAAAATTGTACATGTGCAAAATTTCAAAGACATCAAAAACTGAGCAGTGAGTTAAAATTGAGTTATAAGATTTCATCCAAACAGAAAGATAAAAAAAAAAAAAACAATCCAACATATAATAAATAATATACAATATCAATCTCACACCTTTTGCAAATTCAAATATTATAAAATAAACAAAAATACAATCCATTATGTTATTTTTGCATATAAATAAATAAACTGAAAAGGATATAAAAGAAATATATTGTTCAATACAGAAAAGCTTTTTTTTTTTTTTTGGCAATGGTTTATTTTCATCTTTAGTGTAAAATTTATAGACTATATTATATATGTGACATCTAGATTGTCTGTAATATAAAAGTTCTTAACAATATATTTTTCATTGCTATATAGTGTATACAATAGTTAAATGAAAAGAGAGGGAAGTAAAAAAAAAGATTTTAAAAAAGTTATAATTATACTTAAAAAATCTAGATGTCGCTATGTGTAATGTCTGTAAACATTCACAAAAATATGTTACACTGAAAAAAAAGCACTAAAATATTGCTGCAAGTGGGTTTTTTTATATATATTAAATAAAACTATTTATTTTTTATCTGAAAGTTTGTGAAGATAGCAGTTCATATTGTATTAAATACTGGATTATTTCTTTCAATTGGTTTAATTGTTAAATGTTTTAAAAAAATTCTAACTTGATTTATATTTTTTCAAATACATTCAACTGACAGTATTATCACATAGATTATTATATAACACAACATTTGAGTTGTGCTGATTTGATTCAGTGATAATACTAGCATGTAAATCAAACCAAGCGATCTTTAGTCTCAAGAATAATGAATTTAAGATGATACTATAACCAATTAAGCTTTCCTTCAATGGAAAAACCAGTAGAAATGTCATTTATTTATTTTTATAATGGTCCTTCTGACTTTTCCACTTTTTCCTAAGAAGACAGTTAAAGATTGGTTTCTAAACATTATATATTATCATACTAAATTGTCTAATAGGATTATTAAAACAGCTTTTCTTCACTTCCTCTTTTTTCCTTTCCTCTCTTTGTTCTACATTTTTGTTTTTTCCAATCAAGCATAAATTCATTAAAATATTCATGGTGTTACTTTAGCATCTATGTAAATGTATATGGAAAAATATAAAAAAAGCCTGAATTTTTCTAAAAACAGGTAATAATTTATAGTCCATTACATAATTACAAATATTAGTCATTGTACAATCTTTTTAGATTTTATTCATTTATTAAAATTAAACAAACAAAATTATAGCAAATATACTACACAGCCATAATTTAAAATAGTTCATTCTGAATCCGTCTCAATACTAAAATCCCTGACAGATTTGTACTTTAAGCGATTCAGGAGTGACAGTTTGGATACAATTACCAGGATTCAAGTTATACTAAATGAAATAAAAGTAAAATGGCCCAGGAGTTCATGCGAAGTTTGAATGCAGAATTGCCAAAGTTAGAATTGATCCAACGATCTTATGCCCAGATTCTGTCTTTACTAAACCATACAGAGCATAAACATCAAATATAATTTTTAAAAAAATATGAGTATAAACAAAACATCTACACAATTAATTAAAAATTGTCATTTATAGAAAATTATATAATGCATGTGTAGGTGTATAGATTTGTATAATAAATTCTATATGTATAAAGATGTCTGTATATATGACTATGCATTTTATTTAATATATATCATTTATAAATCAATGTGTATACATAACATATGTATGTGTATGTGGTTACATATTTTTATAGAAATCTATATAAATCATAAATAATAATATAAATTATAAATAGAAAATAATTCCATATCATTATGATTATAAGTGCATAATAATATAACATTTTTTAAACTTCCTTTGCTATAAACAATAATTATATGAGAAAAGGAAGGGGAAAAAAAGAGAGGAAAATATTATATTTATATAAAAAAAATCTGGATATCTTTAAGTATAACAAACTGTAAACATTCTCAATAATATATATATATTACACAGAGGAAGGCAAAAAAATATTGCCAAAAAAAATTGTTTTTGTATTAAATAATATAATCTTTGTTGTTATGTAATAAGTAATATTTACTAAGGCTGTAACCTCAAGAAAAATGCGACGGTAGGGACCTCTACAGGTCATAACCACAAGCTTACTCTATGGAAGAAAAGATGGGAACCCTACCCTTCTTTACTTCAACCTACTTTTATATATGAATAGGGGAAACTGAAGCAGTTAGATATAAGAGCGTGAAGCTATTCAATACTTCACTGATTAAGTCCACAATTTCTATTATACATTATTGCTCGTGAAATCTTACTTAATATAATAATGTGTCTTTAAAATAAATTTATAATAACAATTTTAAATTATCGTAATAGATTTCTTACTATAAGATCTTTCCATTGACTCGCTGTAAATCGAAAGATTTCGCGGGTAATAATGTGTAATAGAAATTGTGGACTTAATCAGTGAAGTATTGAATAGCTTCACACTCATAGATCTAACCACTTCAGCTTCACCTATTCATATATAAAAGTAGGTTGAAGTAAAGAAGGGTAGGGTTCCCATCTTTTCTTCCATAGAGTAAGCTTGTGGTTATGACCTGTAGAAGTCCCTACCTTCGCATTTTTCAGACATATATTCTTGAGGTTACAGCCTTAGTAAATATTACTTAATATAATAATGTGTGTTTAAAATAAATTTATAATCTTTGTTGTTGTATACTATTTTTCAATTTAATTTTTTGTAAAAAATGTATAAATATTTAGACATTAATGTCATAGAGTTATTAAGATTGGTTGTAATATTATTTTAAAAAAAGGAAAAGTGATGTTCTAATCTTCCCATCTCTCTCCTCCTTTTCATGTTATTCTAATAATAATATAACTTCTCAAAACATAAAAAAGACAAACCAAAGTTCCTCTTATACTCATTCATAAACTAAACACAAAATTGTTGATTAAAAAGCATATGCTACTTCAACATTTAAATTCATTTTAAATTATACTCAATAATCACTACTACTATTGCTACTGCTTCTATTACTATTACTACTACTATTATTACTACTATTAACATTATCATGTATGTCTGTAAAATGAATTGGTTTGAATAAATTATTATTATTTCTGTATTATTATAATTGTTGTTGTCATTACTATTATACTAATACTATTATTACTATTATCATTAGATGTTATCAAGTTGATGTCATTTCTGGAAATAACGTTAAGTAATAGTAAGTAATCATATGGTAAAATGTTCATGAGGTAATGTGGTATTTTAATCCATAGTGGCATATTGATTACTTAAGAATTTCTTTTGGATAATATAACATGAGTTTTTTAATAATATTATTCATCACCACTGCAATAAATGGCACAGGGCTAAATGTCATTAAACCAGAGTAAAATATATCATCTAATGTCTTTAAACCAGAGTAAAATATACCATCTAATGTCATTAAATCAGAGTAAAATATCATTAAACCAGAGTAAAATATATCATCTAATGTCATTAAACCAGAATAAAATATATTATCTAATGTCATTAAACCAGAATAAAAGATATCATCTAATATCATTAAACCAGAATAAAATATATCATCTAATGTCATTAACCAGAGTAAAATATATTATCTAATGTCATTAAACCAGAGTAAAATATATCATCTATTTGAAATTTCAGCAACTGCAACAGCAGAACATTATTAGACAATGCAGCCTAACCATATCATTTCTGGAAATCCTCTTCCTTTTCCCCCAATATTACTCTTTTTATACTTTTCCAATGAATCACATCATTTCATAATATGACCAAAGTAAGTCTAGTGGAAACATAAATTTTCAAAGGGGCACATTAGAAATATGCATTACAACAATAAATAAAATTAAAAAAAAAAAAATGTGCTTTATTTTTATACTAATATTTGAAATACTGGCACTCTTCATATACCTACAGCTATATGAAGAATGCCTGTATTTCAAATATTACACATTAAGCCTGCATCCTGCCCATCCCTCTTCTATGTATTTAAATGGATAAGGTCCTATACAGGAGGGGTCAGAGTGACTTGAGGTCAACATGGGCATAACAATAATATTGGCATCAGCATGGGTTTTGGGCATTCCATTCATCAAATTTTCAATGGTATGGATGGTTGAAGAGTTGGAAGGTGGAAAAGATTGAAGCCTGTCCATTAAAGTTTGAAGATTTGCTATCCTAATATAAACTGAGCACTGATTACATATATATATGTGTGGGAGATGGTCTGGACCAACTGATGAGTGCTGGTTTAGCACAAAATATGTATATTGGTGATTATTTATCTTTTCTACATGTGTGTGGCCATGTGTATCAGTAGTATGAGATAGTGTGGATAGTTGAAAGATGCAAGAAAGTCTGTGTTCAAACCCCTTATATTTATTTTTATACAAAATTTTTTTTAATGTTAATAAGTCTATTTATAATACAATTTATTACTTACTAAACAATTTTAAAATGCTTTTAAATACTTTGCCTTTTTTTTTTTTTTACAATTACAAATAATCAATATTTTTAATAGTAAACCTATTAACAAATTGACTACTAAGCATTCTTGTTGCAAGTAACTATTTCCACGTGCAAAGTCACATTAAGTGATCTCTGCCAGAAATCCATTAATACCTGATTCAGTGAGCAATTGAATGCAGGTCAGAAAAGGAGTTATATACAGTGATTCTTTAAAACATAATTTGGTCACCTCTCAGCCTAAACGGAACTACCTATCACCTTTTTAATATTGAAACCAGCTATTTAGGACAGTTAATAGTATTAGATTGACTCTAATTTTCTTGAGATTATATATATATTATAATAGTTTAATAACGTGAAGAAATTTTTTAAAAAATAATATTAAAGAAAACTGAAAATTCATTACTCAGTTTCACCCACTTTGAAATGAAATTAAAATATTAGAATTGTTTTTATATATTTAAATTCCCACATTTAATTACAGAGGGGAAAAAGATTCCTTATTTTAATACAAAACTGATTAGAAGTTTAAACAACTCTCATTTGTAAGATTATTACTGCGCGTGTTCAGAATTACAGACGATTTGAATGCTTAAACAAAATATATCATATATGCTAATACAATAAAAATAATTTTAATTTAAACAAATATAATATTTAAAAAAAGCATTTCACTATTTTCTTTTTTTATTGTAATTTAATTTATTGAATAAAATTATGCTAAAAAAAATTAATAAAATGAAGCAAAAAGAATATTAAAACTATATTAAAAAAATCAAATACTAACCGATGATCAGGTGAAAGTCCTAATCCAATTATATGACCGTGTAAATCTATTAAGTGGTCAATATCATCAAAAGTATTATGTGTGATATTGTCTTCTAAGGGTAGGGTGGGAACCTGTGAAAGACTCAGACGACCAGGAACACATGTCTTATCAGGAACTTTAAAAGATTTTATTCTTTTGATACCAATTTGGTGTGGGGTGTAAGTTTTGGAACCAGTTGTAAATATCAAAAATTTATCTTTCTCCATGCATTCTAAATCATCCACTGCACTGGTGCACTCTGTCTGATTTTTACAATTATTTAACATATTACGAAGACCATCCAGAGGTCCAATAGCCACTGGCCTAACCAATTCCTCTCTTAATCTGAGACCATTCTCTAAACAACTATTTTCATGAATATTTTCTGCTTCCCGATATTCTTCATTATATTTGATTATCCTATTCATTTTATCGCTAATTCCATCAACATTTACATCCTCAGGAACAGAGTCTTTTTCGCTTTTAGGAGGTATATTTTCTTTTTCAATATTACCAATGTTTAAGTCATCATGCCTTAATGACCGCCGTCGTTTCTGTTCACATCCTGTATATCCGCCATCACCATTTTTTTGTAAAGATATTGGATCTGCAGGTGCTAGACAATTAGCTACTGTTATTGTTCGAATTGAGCTGGCATTGGCATTGAAGAATTTATACAAACGACTGACAACACTTTTCTGTTCTGAATCTGTCTCTTGTGAGGCTCGATTCAACCAAAGTGCTGAGCATGATACAAGCTGACCCAACCAATATAAATTACCAGATAAAAGATATTCATCATTATACCATGTGCCAAAAATATCATATGGTTTATTAAGAACACGGCATTGAAGAGTAAATTCATCTACAAAAAAGAAATAATAATAATAAAAATTGATATATTAAATATAGCTTTATAAATTATTAAATTTAATAAATATTTTAATGTAATGAAACTGATATTAACATAGTAAAATTTACAATACTAACTATATAAATAATTATTAATAAAAACAGTTAATTGTTTTTCTACTCTAGCACCATCTAATATAAGCTTCTGCACTCAGTGGTTAGCAGATTACTGTTAATTCAAACTTTTAAAAAACTTTAAAAATCAATTTGGAACTTTAATACAATACTTTTTACAACCTTTTATTTTTCTAGCAGTTTCAACTAATCCAATCGTCATCAGAGCCTTTTTTGAACGTTTGAATAAAAACAAAAAAAATAACAAATTTTAAAAAAGTTCTGATGAAGACTGTGGATCAGCTGAAACTGTTAGGAAAATAAAAGATTTTAAAAAACATTATATTCAAGTGTGCAGAAGTGAATTAATTTTTGTGAAGATTTTTAAAGTTTTAAATAACAATAAAACAATGTAAAAAAAATTAGATTGTTTTAATAAATAAGACAGTTCTAGTAAACTATTAACTGTGCAGCCTTTGGTGGCGCTGTTTCTAATTAAAAACAGAGTGTTATAACATTACCGGGCTGCTAGATTTTTTTTATTTAATAGATCGTATTTTGACATATGGCTGTAATTTTTTTTTTTAATATTTAATATATTGTTTAGTTTGTTTTGGACATAATTATTTTTTTGGTTTTCATTTGATAGATTTAAAACTATAAAGGAGACTTTGACCTTTTTTTTGGATCTCAAAAGTACATAATTTTTGACATACGCCTTTATTTGGGGGGGGGGGGATTTCCATTCTAAATCTACTGTTTCTTTTTTACAGACATCTTTTATTTTTTTGTTTTGGATTCGATACATTTCAAAGTAATAAGAGAAAGTTTTAACTTTTTTTTTGGAATATCTCAAATATACACAATTTGCTTTACATACGACTTTCTTTTTTTGTTGTTGTTGTTGTTATTTAAAATTAGAATTGACACTTTCTTTTTGAATTATGTTAAAAATGAGAGGGTTTGCTGTTGATTGATTTAGCCAAAAAAATTCAAACCTGTCCAACAAACTCCGCCTCAGATGTCCGTATTTGCTTATAAACGAAAAGAATTGTTTGGTATTTTATCTTACATTTATAAATACGGGTTTTTTTTTTTTTGGGTGGCGTGTTTTGATTTTTTTGTTTTTTTTTAATAACAAATAAAACGGGGTTTCGATTTTTTTGTTTTTTTTAATAATAATAAATAAAACAGGACTTCTTTTTTCTCTTAGATTTATAAATACGGGTTGTTGTTTTTTTGGCGACAGGTTTTAATTTTTTTGCTTTTTTAAATAATAACAAATAAAACATCCAAAACAAAAACCAAAAAGTCAATCGCAGTATTGTTTTTTTAACACAAAAAATATGTATGTTAACCGGTTTTGTTACATTCTGTAGGATTTATTTATTTATCTTTTTTAAGAGTCGTACAAGTTTGTTAAAGATTTTTTGTTTTCATAACAAATAAAACGTCCGGTATTTTTATTCTTTTTTAACAACAAAAATTAGCTCGGGTTCATTTTTAAAATCTACTTAACATGCTGTTTATTGATTTAAAACAACAACAACAAAAAACTCTTTTTGCTTCTAAACTAACGAATAGGTTTGTCAAAAGAAGTTTTTTTTTTTTTTTTTAAAAAAAAAAAATCAATCAATCAAGAGATGTCCAACAAACTACGCTGCCCCTTTTTAACATTGTCATTCTGGGTGTTAATTACATGATTTACAATAAAAATAATCGCAAACAAAACACAAATTCTTTCCAGAAAATAAATTTATTAACCACATATGACTGAACTAAATCAACTGTAATGAATGGCAGGATGTTTTGGGCTTACAAAAATGCAACTGCCTCACTTTCTCTGTTTGGGACATCTCACAAATATAATAATGTGGTAGACATTTTGTTCTTCTTTTTCAACTCTCATCCGAGTCACGACAGAAACGGTATTTTTCCACAAACAACTCCAATCGTCTGCCAGAGAGCTTGAGAAATTGTATTTTGTCTTTTTTGACCCCCAAAAAAGCCAAAATTAGCCAAAAAAAAAATTTTTTGACAAATATCAATAATATGCTGAAAATTACTAGTACGCAAAAATCTTTCAGTTGGGAAATACAGAAAATCATAAACATCAACAAATAAACACTTGAAAAAGATGACAATCCTCATACTCTCATCTTAAATTCTAGCGACAATACAAATTCTGTCAATATGCATAGGAATTCAACCCGCAATGAAATCTACGGCAAACTATATGATCATAGTATTGTTAGTAGACGTAGTGTTATTGAACGCGGAAGAATTGGCCACGTATTATAACCACTACATACGATCTACTCGTATATTAATGATCACTCGTATATTAGCCGTAAGTTCGGCCGCGAAAGTGGTATAATTCTGTGTTTTTACACAGAAACAGCACCACCAAAGGCTGCACAGTTAATAGTTTACTAGAATCAATAAGACATATAAATTTACAATACATGATGCTTGTTAGAGTAGAGAAAAACAATAGCCCTTATTTATAATACTGTAATAAGCATGTCTTGGTATGATCAATGATCTCCCATAATAATCACTGTGGTCTTTTTAGCTCTTATTTTTATAAAAAGACCCATGTTAAATTTTATATATCCACAAAGTTTGCAGATACATGTACATAGAAAGTTATTAATTTTGAAGCTAATACATAGCCACTACATTTCGAAACTTCCATACGTATCTCATTAGTCTTTGCGGCCTTTTCACTTTTAAAATTACAAAGACTTATTATAACTTCATTGTTTTGCACAATGATAAAATGTCAGAATCTGAACTACGATTAGTGGAATTGATTCCAGTTCTGCTACTTCTAGCACGAAACTTCTTATGATCTCCTGCAGCAATAAAATCAATTTGATTATAAATTATAACTTCATTAAAAGCATATTTACTCATAATTAAATGAGTCAGTGGGATGGACATATTATTAAAGGTCCTCCATTTCAATTTTTGTATCATTGTTCAAAAGATAACAAAATATTCCCCTCTACATATATAAAGCAAGTTGATTATTCTCTCCTTTTTCATCTAACAATCTACAAGTAATAACAAATGCTAGCTAATATGTTCAGATTCTTTCTTATATGCTCCTAACTTTTTTTTTTGCTAGCAACCCTGCCTTAACTTTAGGATGTAAATGAATGCGCATTATTGCACATTTAGCTCACTCAGATCATTGTGATGTTTACTCTAAAACAGTAAATCACAAGCCAAATAACAGATCAGTCAGTGGCAGTAGGGGTACAACACCAATCCAACCAGTGGAGAGGGGTGCATTATATTATTAGATAGCCCATTTACTGACCAATACTACACAGTTATCTGAGTTTCACTAAGAGCCTTCTAATGGGATAAAAAAAATTAAGCTTATTTATGGCCTGAACATATTTCCAAAGTTCATTAGGTTCGATTTAA
Source organism: Epiperipatus broadwayi (assembly GCA_028023455.1). Classification (NCBI taxonomy): domain Eukaryota; kingdom Metazoa; phylum Onychophora; class Udeonychophora; order Euonychophora; family Peripatidae; genus Epiperipatus; species Epiperipatus broadwayi. The sequence continues at coordinate 4,403,094 of JAQFVV010006259.1, read as the reverse complement.
AGTCCATGCCATGGAAAAACATATGCTAACCTTTATGTCAAAAGGATCTTCAAAATATAGGTAAACTACCTGGTAAAAAAACAAGGTGATCTTAAAAATATACAATACGTCACAACATTATAATTACTGTTATGATTTCATAATTTCTTTAATAAAAAAAAGTCAAATTTTTCATAGATATGTTAATTAAAAATGTAGTAAAAATTCCGTCTAAAGTTATTACACTTCACAATAATAATTTTAAGCTTTATTTAAGACTTCAATATTAGTTATATAAGTCACATAATCAATTCCATATTATCTTTTCTAAATAGCTTTGAATTGAGACATTATTTAAGTAACATATAAAAATGAACTCTGTATATAATCTGTAAATAACAATATCAAACTATGCACAGCACAAAATATATTACAAATATTAATAGATAAGTGCATTTTCGGTGCCGTCTATCAGATTCACGGCAATCAACTATTAAAGTGAAAAAACATCATCACTGATCAAACACGATAGTGAAAATTTTTTGAATTTTAGAAGTGAATGTAAAAGCATGCAAATTGTTCTTATATCTTATTATTCATTAATTAAGCTAAGAATATTTTTGAAATTTTCCTCTTCCTGAGTCATATTTTTCTCAATGTCATTTCTGTTTAGATATTACTCCTTACCTTTCCATTATTACTTGGATGAAGTTAAGAGACTTGAAACTCCATTGTACTTCACCTGTCCTTTTGTTAGTGGTCCTTCCACGTGAACAGGAGTTCACTTTTTGAATAATAGGAATTATAGGTCATGAGTGATGGGGCCAATCAGGATGTTAAAAGATGCTTAGGTGGGGCATGATTGGGACCCACTGTTCTAGAGCATGCTCAATTACACATTTCTAAATCTCTAATTCACAATGTATCATCAAGTTTCCATTATTTTTATTTTTCTGTCATTTGATTCATTATATACAGATCTAACTTTTAAAAACAACAATCATGCCCCGAATTTTTCTGATGACAGAAGAAAACAGAATTAAGATGAAAATTAAATTTAGATATTTTATACTGACAAATATGTGATCTAAGATATAAGAAATTCAAGTTAAAACACAATGAGATAAAAATGAATTAGAAATGGAACTGTTCCAATATTTCTAAATTATATTCAAAATTTAAAAAGATTGTTTCAAAAGATTTTTTTATATTTTATTTAAATCAGACTGATAAACATCCAATTATATGCTCAGCCACTTATTAAGGTGAAACTAATATTAGTTTGTTTTTCTGAAGGTTTATGATGATTATGGAAATAGTCCAATATATAAATACAACTAAGATTAGTTTGCAATTTATCCATTACTTTGGACCCTTTTTAGCAAAAACATTTTATTGTACCTATATACATACACAATCTTTGTTTCGACTGTCCTGCAGTCTTCTTCAGAGCTAGCAAAGAAAAACATTTTATTGTATCTTAGCCAGCTCTGAAGAAGACTGCAAAACAGTTGAAACATAAGTTTGTGTATGCATATAGGTATAACAAAAGGCTTTTGCTAAAAAGTGTTCAAAATAGTGGATATTTATATAAGATATTCCAGCAAAATAAAGGAAGTGGGGAGTTTGGTAAGATTAATTTGCTTACATATTTTAGACAATATATTTGCCAACCTAAAAAAATCTAAATGTAATTCTTAACTTACTCGTTTTGTTGTTTGTTTGTTTTTTTACGTTGAGACAGATTCTGGACATGATTATTGTCTTCAGAAAATAATTAATGTATGTAATATAACAAACAAAAAGAAAAATTAAAAAAGCCTGGTACAGTGCTAATTCTAATAATGTTTTAAATCAAAGATTTAGTAATATGATAATTGCCATTCTCTGAAATTTTGGACATTAAGTAAGAGATAGCTGCAATAAATTCTGCTATCATCATTTTCAACTAGTATCGATCCATTGCAGGATGAAGATAATCCATCTTCTCTGATCTCTAACCTCTATTCACCACATCATCCCAACACACTTCCTAATTTCATCCATTCAGCTATACTATAACTGTGCTATACTACAGCCAAAGTGCAAGTGGCTATTAATATTTTATACTATATTTACTCTGCTTCCTATATGTGAGTTTTGTTATTTAAATATTTTATTTAAAACCATCTATATGTTTGCTTAAATAAAAAAAGGATGAAAAGTATATAATTCTTATTAAATTTTAATTACAATATTTAACAATTTTTTTTAAAATAAATTTTATAGCATGTACGCATATGAACGTCAATGATTACGTTAATTCACGTTGGTGTATGACCACACAGGCAATCTTGAATTCAATTGTCAACATCATTCCAAAGGCACTTGATAATATTCTATTTCCAAACAATGCAACACTAGCAAATTAAATAATTCACACATATACATAAATATGGGGGGGGGGGGGATGCATAGTGAGGATAAACAATACATCAGGTAAAGATATGATGACTTATAAAAATATTAATATATTTAAATACATATTTACTTTAGGTAATGCAAAAACCATGATCACAGATAGAAAAATTCTAATTAAATTTTAATTAAAGTAATAAATAAATTTTTCAAAAATAAATTTCAAATTACGTCTGAATGTGACAATATGCTGACCTAAATATATATATATAATAATATATATATATATATGGAAAGTAATATAAGTTTATATATACATGGTAAGTGCATGCATAGACATACAATCCTAAGACAAAAACGTTGCTGATAAAATATCAACAAAGCAAATAGATAAATATCGTAGGACTCTATCACATGACTCCAGCTTACACACTGCTATTTTAGCAGCTTACTCTTTTTCTTTCTTCACAGCTAGGCTATCTACTATCATCTAGCAGTTACATGTTACTAAAGCTTACAACAGATGGCATAGCTGTGGTGATAGCAAAGGGATTATACACATAAATGGAAAAATATGAGTGATTTAGTAAAGAAGGCATAGAAAATATTAGGCATCTGTTAATTGAATGTAAATGCCTGAAAGCAGAAAGGGCACAAATAATAAAGTTGTGGGAGAATAAATATAAGCAAAAGTGATTATACAGAAAGTGCGTTATTGATTTTTATACTGGGTTTGGGAAAAGATACGGTGGATTTAGATATAAAGGTCATGAAGTTGACAAAGATTATGTTGTGGAAATGGGATGGAGCAGGATATGGGAAAACATAGGGCAGGGAATGGAAAGTAAAGGTAAAGTGGCTAATAGGTTTCTCTGGGCATAGTTGCTGAGAGTTTCCTGACTCCGTATAAGGAGAAGTCACAGTGCATCACATCACATCGAATGCAAATAGATAAATGTATTTAATTTTAAAATGCACAATGTAAAAAATGTTACAAATATATATGTGATAATAAATATTATTTCCTAGAATTTATATAGGGCAGTGAAAATATTTTTAAAAAAACATTTTTTAAATAATAAATTACATAAGATATTTGTTATTTTTACTCATGGTATAGAAATAAGAATCTCTGCATATTGTCAATCTCTTCTTTAACTTTGATAAATTTGTTTCTAGAAACCTATGTTCATATATTTGCAACAAAAAATACATTCAATATCAGCCGGTAGTAGTTACATATCTATTTGCCAACCATTAACAAATAGTAAAGCAGAGAAGAAGATTAGAGCTCTGATGAAGACTGCTGGACAGTTGAAACTGTAAGGAAAATAAAGAAGTTTAAGAAAATTTGTTTGCATTGAAGTGTAAATGAAAGAAGTGTTATAAGCAATATATATTAACAAATAGCTAGCAATAATGATTACGAGTCAGCTATTTGAAAAACACAACATATTTTCTTCAAGTTGTGGTGCTTACCATTCTTTTGTGTTTTATTTTTTCAAGTTTTAAAATTAAAGATAAAATATTTAAAACAGACTGCTAAGGAAGTTGCCAGAAATAATAATCAAACTAGGAGATTTCAATTTGTCACCTTTTTAAAAAGTTCAACTTTTTCTGAAGACCTTACCTCAAAATTTTAAAAAAAAATTACATATTTACTAAAGTAAAAACTTTGGAGAAAACTAAAAACAGAATACCTTGACAAAACTTCTCTTGAGATATCCTACCCAGAGTACATAGGGAAAGCATTTTAAAATAAATATGGTAGATATACAGTATGGATAGAACAGTCTACCAATTCTCCAGATTTATAACCCATGTGGAAAATGTTCCAAAAGCTACCTGATAAAAATCAAAAAGTATAATTTATGATAAATGCTAAAAAAAAGAAGATTAAAATTAGGTTCAATAGCTTGAAGAAATTACACCTACATATGGTCAGATTACTAATACAGATAGTAACATAATAATTTAAAAAAAAAAAAAAATGTTTTTATTAGAAATAATTTAAGGTCAAAAGATTTTTTTAAATAAATGTGTTTTATTTATGCTTATGTATGGATGTGAGATGTGAACACACTTAATACAAGAGGAATATATAGACGTCTGACCTCACAAAGACATATGACTTTACATTAGAAGTGGTAGAGAAATACATGTGTGAAAAAACACTAGTATAACTGGCATCATTGAAAAAATTAAGCAACTAAAAATGAAATTAGATTGGACTTAATGAGATGGACTAATGAAGTCTCACACTTAACATCAAGAAATACTAAATGAGCTAAATGGAATTGCAGAAGTGTGTTTTCTAATGCAAGAAGAAGAACTATAGATCACAGAAAATGTTACAGAGGACTGATAATAGAGTTGAAAATGATAATCAGACTTTCTAAAAGAAAAGATACACATTAAAAAACCAAGAGCTTTGAAAAATATTTAAAAATAACAGCAGTAAGAAGATGGTAGACATTACACAAATACTTGCTAAATATTAGCAATAAACAAAAGAGCAAAAGAATAATCTTCACCAGAAATAATTTATATAACAAATTATATAAAATCGACTAAGGATTGATACAATTTACTTTCATTCAAAACCAGTCGCAGAACAAATCAGAAAGCAGTTTATTTTATGGTCTTACTCATGAATAATACTTTGCATGTAAGTAAAAAAGATTTATGTAGATAAAAAAAATTCATTTTTTATAAGGAACATCACTTTAGTGAAGATATTTGAGTTATAGTGGTAATGCACATAAAGATAAATGATTACAATAAATAAGTGATCTACATTTTAACCATTGTGTTCGTCAATAGGTCTTGTAAAAGAATACCCATCCTTTATTGCTCCTTTAGACAAAGTTGTTTGTGACAATACTTTATATAATAACATAGGAAACAATAAAATATGGCCGATCTTTTATTACGCATACTGTTGAACGCAGTGGCTAAAAAAAAGATCAATTACAGTGCACACACACTCACATATATAAAGAGTATGATGGAAATGACATAGCTGAGAGATGTTTATACAAGGATGAAGACTGCCTTCATCAAGGGTATCTTTGCCTATTGTGCCCATATTGTAAATGAAATACAGAAAGTCATTTCCGCTTAGCCCTGAAGCTCCAAACACATCTGCCATCATGCAAAATTTTGTAAAATCTATAATATATTTTATTACCAAAATTTGGTAGACTCATGTTTTTTTGATGATTCATTAATATAAGCCATTAAACAAAAACCAATGTTAAATAAATAATTTTCCACTAATCTTCTCAGCATATATAATCTGGATTTTCTATTGTTTATTAAATCATGATAACTTATAAAATAGGTTTCAGTGTACATTGAGACACTATTGGTAACTTCTGGTAAATAATCAAAAAATATTTACTATAATGCACCTACTTTATGTAGTCTAAATCTAAAAGCCAGAAGTACTTTTTTTTCATGAAGAAAAACCTCAAAATGGGGGAAATAGTTTCCCTTATACTCTTAACATGAGCATCGGTATTAGTTGATTTATAAGTTTTCCATGACAGTCTTCTTATTAACAGATTCTCACAGTTTGACTTTGACAAAATCTACCCACTTTGAGACTAAATGAAGAAATTTTTATTCATGTAAAATGACTGCACTTTTATAACCAGTCAAAGAAAGTTATTTCTCTACAACAGCTGCATTCATCGTAGACAATAAGATGATGAGGGGTTATGCAGATACACATTCCTTGATTTTCTGCATACGAAATATGTCCCCCTGCTATAATCTACAAAGTTTTTTCCTACTGAGATCCCAAAAAATACTATGACCTTAGGATTTATTTAGTTCTTGGATAACATTATGATTCATACGATGGTGCTGCTGTTCTGTATGGTGATCGAATTCTGCACTATGTTTACAAGTCACACGTTTTCTGACCGTTACAATCTCAAAAATCCACTAACAAACTCATAAACATACAACTTTTATCAAAGAAGACAATTATCTGTATCTAGTTACAGCTCACTGCAATCATCTGACCAACTCACTTTCCTAACAAACTAAGAGCAAGTTAACTGTCATATGGCAATCGATATGCATCTCTCCTCAATTACAGACCTATTAAATTACTTTTTACCAAAACCTTATATAAAAGACATTAGTATTACTTAAGAATTATTATTTGTTTATCTGTTCAAACTTGAATGGAATTATTTTATTCTTAAAGGTGATTTGAGTCTTAAATTCTACCTCAAGTCTAATTTCTGTAAAATAAATATATTTTTATATCAGCAATAGTAAAACAAAACAAAGAATAATCATAATTTGAAAGCACAACAGTAAAACAAAAAGCAATCATAATTGAAATCAACAACAATAAAACAAAGAACGAGACTTGCAACCAACAAGAATAAAACAAAAAGCAATTGTAATTTGAAATCATTTTCTATTAGTATCAACTGTTCTTATTCATACGGAAGTCAATCTCCGATAATGTGCAATTTCTTAAATATTATAAATTTCCAGAAGACAAAAATCTTCAGATTGATGATAGATAACGGTATTGGTCTCATCACAAACTATTGGGATAAGAAACTTTTTTGAATGAGTATAAATATAAACATAAAATAAATTAAATAACTAATAAATAAAAGAAAATGTAATAATATCTTCAAGAAGTAAAAAGAGTAGTCAAAAGTGATTTTAATTATAAAATTATTTTTATTTTGGAGAAATTTACTGGTCTTTAAATAATACATTTGTTCTTTTTAGAATTGCCTTTAAATAAATAAAAACAAAATGTGAAAGAGTTATTGTTTCCTTAAAGATTAATTAGAAGATTTTACGAATTTGATTACACATATATGACATGTCCCAGAATGATTTTCAGGATTGATTTAAATATTGAATGAAAGTTAACCAAATCTAAAACCAAAAACCTATATGTATAATTCAACTACATTTCTATGAATTAGCTTCCAGAAGTTAAACATGCACAAACTTTTTTTTTAATTATTATTCATTATTATCATGTGTATATGTTTAATGAGATCTGAGTTTACATTGCCATGATATAAGTAGGCAAGCACCCAATTAAAAACTATATCAGAAACGAAAATCAAATCAGTACTGATATAGTAGATGTACTACATATCAGAAGTGAGTTTACATACCAGGTGGAGCCACCAAAACTATTTTTTTGAATACCGTCTGTAAAAATTAGTATTACTAAAATTATTTGTTTACTAGGTGGAAGTGAAAAGAAAATTGGGTGAAGAGAGATTGATTTAATTGGATTTGTAAAGATTGGGAATAATTTTGAAAACATTTGCAAAAATGTTTGTTAAGAAATCTTAAATATAAAAAGGAATATATATATATTTTGTGTGTGTATGTTACTGCAAGGAGACTTTAAAATTAACTTGTATGTAAGATTAGTTGATTTTTTAGTAGGTTTTCTATTGAAGAAGTTTTAATTCAAGAAAGTGAGTGATTTATTTGAGAAAGAAAGTAATGTTTTTAAGGCGTAAGGTTAAAAAACATGTGTTTATTGATCGCCATTGAAAACAAGAAATTTTTTTCTCATTTTGTATAAAGGGGTTTGAAGAATACTACAGGAAGTATAAAGTTAAATATAGAGTAAGGGACTTGAAAAATAAAGAATATGGATTGCATTTGTATCTCACAATGTATATATAATGGTCAGAAAGAAATTAGTCATGCTGTGATAATGTACCATATGTGGTGATAAATGCTTAAATAAGACTAGAAAAGATGTAACAGGTTTACAGTTATGTTGGCAGAGTGTAAATGTGATAAAAAAAGTAAAAAAATGTTTTCTAAATGTAAATAGCATAAAAAGAGGTCAGGAGAAATGGAGAAAAATGTAGTTGAGAAATGTGGAATAGAGCATGATTTTAGTGGAGTGACAATAAATATGGATAAAAATAAGTAGTGCATAAGAGATGGTTTGCCAAAGAATAAGAAAGATGAATGTAAAAGCAAAATTAAAATCATCAGAAATGAAGTGTGAGCAGATAAAGGAATTATTGAACAGAAATGAGGAAATCCAGAAAGTGGAAGAGAATGTTATGGATGAAGTAGGAAAAGTAAACTATGAGACAATATTGATAGGAAATTCACTAATTAGAGAATGTGGAGATGTAATTGTGAGGGAAAATAGAAACAAGTATGTAAGAATATGTTTGACTGGAATTAGAATTAGGGGTGTTACAGATAAGGTAAAGAAACAAGGGAGTAGAGATATGTATGTTATGGTAGGGACAAATAATTTGTCAGAGCCATCAGATAGTACAAAGAATTGATTAGTAATTTGAGTAAGATTAAAGAAAAGTAGGAATAATTGTATTATTACCAAGATTTGACAATAAGATTTGACAATAAGTATATGTTAGATAGGGCATGTTTTATAAATGAGAGATTGAAAAAAATATGTGAGAGAAATAATGTTATGTTTGTGGATGTGTGAGATTTGTTTATTAGTAAGAGGGAGATAGATAGTAAAGATGGACTGCACTTAGCAAAGCAAGGTAGTGAAGTTTTAGGGAGTTTGATTTTTATAGAATAGTTCGAGAAACTGATGTGGGGGTGGGTAAATTGCAGTGTCATCAGAAAGAAAGAAGAATGGACAGGATGTAAGAAATAAATAAAGGATAGCTGATTTAAATTTAAATGTAGATGTGGAGAGGGAATGGGTCTATAAAATTAATGGTAAAGAAGTTAATTATAAATGTAATGGAGAAGAAAGAATAAAAAGAGTAGCTAGGAAAGAAGAAATTGTTAAAACTAGATAATTGAATATGTAAGGTACAAGGAGACCAGAGAAGTAGCTGGAATTAAACAAAGCAGATAAAAATGAAGAGCTTGAGGGTACTGGCAGTAGTGAAAACACATCTTAGAGAAGAACCTACACAGGAAGACTTGGTATGGTAGGGTATAAATAGAAAAGAAAAAGAAAAAAGGGGTAGTTAGCTAGAAACTTGTCTGGGGATAGGAATATTCTGAAAAGCCTGTTAAGAGCTAGTGGCATTGGCAAGCTCATTATATAACATTTGAATACTGTTAAATGTCAAGAACATTTGTGATTTGAGATAAGGTTAGGAAGACATGAATGGATGGTCACTATAGTGTATAGATCCAGTGGAATAGTGAAATTATAATGGAGTGGAACAGTAGTATATATGAATACCTAGTTAAGGATATACAGACTCGGAAGAAAATAATGGTTATATGGGATATAAATGGGGATATTGAAGAAACTGATGATGTAGATAACAAGAATGGACAGCTTTTGAATAATTTTTGTCAGAGAGTGAATTTAATCATTGGAAATGTATCAAATATTTATGAGGCACAATACATGGTCTAGCAATAATATATTTCACACAATAAATAATGTATAAGTAGAGAAAGAGGGAATGAATAAAATATGAAAAATTAAGTGTTTGACAATGAAGAGAGAGTATGTAATAGTGATCATAATTTTTTTATAATAGAAATGGTTAGTAATATGATGGAAAATAGTAATAAAAGTAGAAAGGATAGTGAAAGATGTGTATGGAGAATGAATGATAAGAATAAATTAGATGAATATAAAAGTTGAAGAAATCACGGAAGAGTTGGTTGGGGATAAATATAAGGACTGATGTGATTAAATAGAAAAGGTGGCAAATAGGTTTTTTAGGTGAGAATATTCAGAATAAAAATAATAGAAGAGTGAGTGTTAATAAAAGTGTAATGGAGAGAAAAAAGCATGCAGGGAATATAAGTGTGCTATTAAAAGCAAAACAAGTGAAGAAGATGTTAAAGTTAAATGGAAAAAGTATGAGGTTAGCTAAAGATAATTATAGAGAGTGAATAAAATTAAATAGTAAATTGTTGGAGGATATTAATAAAAGTGGAAGAGATGGGAATAAAAAATTTTGGAAATACATTAAAATAAAGAATGTAGGGGAGAGAGAAATAGTATTACTAGATGATGAGGGAATAAAATGTAGCTATAGAGAAGAATTGGAGACAATCTTAAATAAGTATGTAATGGATATGGAAAAAAATGTTAGATGTGAAGGACAGAATGATAACAAACATAAAAGCATATAGTAATGGAAATATTGGGTTTACAAAAAATGAACTGAATGATGCAGGGAAGTAATTGAAAAGTGGAAAGGCAAGAAGTTTAGATGGATAAACAGCAGAGATGGTGATGAATTAGAAAATAGCACAAAATTAAACCTATTATCATGTTTTTATAATATGGCACAGAAGAGAAATTTTCTGGACAGTTGGAGTAATACAAGAGTAAGGCTACTATTTAGAGGAAAGGATAAAGATCACAGAAAGTTAAGCAATTGTAGATCAATAGTGGTAACATCAGTGTAATATAAAGTTTTTGCATATATGGTGGCTGGAAGGTTCACAAAATGGATGGAAGAAAATAATTTAATGGGAGAAATGCAAGGAGGTTTTTGATCAGATAGACATGTAGGAGATAGTTTATTTATAGTTATACAACTTATAGATATGAATGGAAATATAGATACACAGTTATATATGGCTTTTATAGATATAGAGAAGGCATATGATAGAGTAAATAGAAATAGATTACGGGTAAATTTAATAAATTTAGGAATGGATGGAGTTTAATGGATCTTATTAAAAGATTGTATGAAAATAATTACTATTCATATCAATTACGAAATAAAAAATCAGTTAAAGTTAAAATGAAGTGGGACTAAGACAAGGATGCCCTACATCACCTATTTTGTTTTTATTGTATTTGAGAGAAATGAAGAAAGCAATAGAAAGACTAGGAAGAGGGGTAGAGATCCCATTATTAGGTAGCAAAACAGAATATACATTATTGGGTCTTTTATTTGCGGATGATATCTTCTCGTGCATAGAAAGAAGGGAAGATATGGAAGTTATGCTGAAGATGTGCACAAAGGTGGGTAAAGAAATGGAGATTGAATTTAGTGAAGAAAAATCAAAAGTAATATTGATTAATATTGGGGAAAGAGAAATAATTTTTATTGGGAGATATAAAGTTAAGTGTGGTGAATAGGTATAAATATTTGGGAATCATCTTAAGTAATCAGAGAAATTACTCGGATGAATAGGAGAAAAAATTGATAAATAAAGCAAAGAAAAGAAACGGATTGATAAAGAAATTAACAGTGTTTTCATAAAATAAATATAATGTGACTAAAATAGTATGGGAGTGACAGTAGCAGGGTTAACATATGATAAAGATGCATTGTATTAGTAAAGGAGAGTTAGATTACTTAGAAAAAGTACAAAGAGAAGTAGGAAGTCATGGATTAGATGCAGATATGTGGATGGCAAAGGAGGCAATTCAAGGAAAAATGGGATGGGCAAGTTTTTATATAAAATATGCAAAAAGGAAAATGAAAATGTTCGATAGATTGCAATTTATGAATAATAAGAGAATAGCAAAATAACATTTAATTAGGTTATGAGTAAAGGACAGGCAACAAAATAGGTGAGAAAGGTAGTATAGTATGCAGAAGACTTGGATTTATGTCAGTATATTTATACAAAAAGTGGGATGATTGTGTTAATAGAACTGTTTGAGTGCTATAGTGGCAAGAAATAAGATAGAAGAATAGAAGCATTAATAAAAAAATAGAGAGTTAGAGAGATGGAGAACTAGTATGGAGAGTAAAAAGAGTTTAAATATATATACAAGTAAATAGAATATTGGGTGCGAGTTAATTTATGATAATAGCAAGGAAAGTAGATAATTGCTTAAGGCTTGAACAGGCTCTTTAGCAACAAGGGAATATGCACATAAATGGAAAAATGTCAGTGATTTAATCTGCAAATTGTGTAAGGAAGGCATATAAAATATTAGGCATCTAATTAATTCAATGTAAATGCTTGAAAGCAGAAAGAGTACAAATAATGAAGTTATGGAAGAATAAATATGAACAAAGTGATTATACAGAAAGTGGGTTATTGCTTTTTATGCTGGGGTTAGAAAAAGATAAGAGGGATTTAGATATAAAAGCCATACAGCTGGCAAAGTTATGTTATGGAAATCAGGATATAGAAAAATATGAAAAAACCTAGGGTGAGGAATGAAAAGAGAATGTAAGGTGGCTCACAGCTTTCTCTGGGAATAGTGGCTAAGAGATTCCTGACTCTGAAAAAGGAGAAGCCACAGTGCATCGCATAACATTTAAAAAAAAAAGTCAGGAAAAATGGAGAAAAATGTAGTTAAAGAAAATAGAATATATATTTAATGGAGTGACAAGAGATATGGATAACAAAATAAGTAATGCAATGGAGATAGTTAGGCAAAAAATACGAAAGATAGAGAAAGAGGTAGAGGGTGTAGAAGTAAAATTAAAAGTGTTAGACATAAAGTGTGAGCATATCAAGGAATTAATGTCCATAAGAAGGAAGAGAATGTTACAGATGAAATAGGGAAAGTAAATTATGAGACATCTTGATAAGGGACTCACTAATTAGAGGATGTAGAGATGTAATTGCAAGAGAAAATAGAAATAGGTATGTAAGAGTATGTTTGCCTGAAACTAGAATTAGGGATGTTATAGATAAGATAAAGAAACAAGGGAATATAGATGTTTATGTTATGGTAGGGACAAATAATTTGTCAGAGCCATCAGATAGAGTAATGGATGACTACAGGTTGAAGGAAGAGTAGGAGTGTTGGATTATTACCAAGATTGGACAATAGGAATATGTTAGATAGGACATGTTCTATGAGAGATTGAAAAAATTATGCAAGAGAAATAATGTTACATTTGTAGATATGTAAGATTTTTTTATTAGTAAGAGAGAATTATATAGTAAACATGGATTGCATTTAGCAAAACAAGAATGTAAAGCATTAGGGAGTTTGGTTTATGAAAAATATTACAGTTCGGGAAATTTATAAAGAGGGGGGGGTAGGGTTTTAAATTACAATATTATCAAAAAGAAGGTTAAGAATGGATGGGATGTAAGAAATAAACAAAGGGTAGATGATTTAGTTATAAATGTCGATGTGGAAAGGGAATGGGAACTGTTAAACTAATGATAAACAAGCTAATTACAAATGTAATACAAAAGGAAGTGTCAAAAGAATTTATAAAAAGATAATAAGAAAGAAAGAAATTGTTAAAGTTGGATATTTGAATATTCAAGGTGTTAAGAGATCAGAAAACTGGAGTGGAATTAAACAAAGCAGTTCAAAATGAAAGGTTTGAGGTATTAATAGTAGTGGAAACACATCTAAAAGAAAAAGAAGAACCTTCACTGGATGATTTGGTATGGCAGGATACAAATAGAAAAAAAGAAAAAGGGGGTGATGATATAGGAGTTATGTCAAAAAAATATTTAAATACTGTAAAGGGTTAAGAAAATTTGTGGCTTGAGATAAGGTTAAGAAGACGAAAATGGATGATGGTTATAGTGTATATGGTGATTGGAGATAGTCAAAATATAATGGAGTGGAGCAATAGCATAAAAAAATGCCTAGTTAAAGATGGTTATAGGGAATATGAATGGGCATGATGCGGATAACAAGAATGGACAGCTCTTGAAAATTTTTTGGCAAAGAATGAATTTAGGCATTGGAAATTTATTAAATATTTATGAAGGCAATACACATAATCTAGAAATAATATATTTCACACAATAGATTATGTATTAGTAGAGAAAGATGTAAGGAATAAAGTATGGAAAATTAAAGTGTTTGATAATGAAGAGAGAATGTGTAATAGTGATCATAGTATTTTTATAATAGAAATGGTTAGTAATGTGATGGAAAGTAGTATTAAAAGTAGAAAGGATAGTAAAAGATGTGGATGGAAAATGAATGATAAAAATAAATTAAAAGAATATAAAATAAAGGAAAAGAAATCATGGAAAAGTTTGTTGGAAATGAATATTACTGATGTGATGAAATAGAAAAAGTGGCAAATAAGATTTTAGGTGAGAATATTCAGAATAGAAGTAATAGAAAAGTGAGAATTAGTAAAAGTTGAAAAAGAGATGGAAAAAGCATGCAGAAAATATCAATTTGCTATTAAAAACAAAGAAAGTGAAAAAAATGTTAATATTAAATGGTAAAACTAATTAAAAAAAAAATTGGCAAAATTAGATAATTATATAGAGAGAATGAAATTATTATAGTAAATTATTGGAGGATATTAATAAAAGTGGAAGAGATGGGAGTAAAAAAAATTGGAAATATATTAAAAGAAGAAATATAGGGGAGAAAGAAATAGTATTACTAAATGATGAGAAAAAAGAGTGCAGATCTAGAAAAGAATTACAGACAATCTTAAATAAGTATATAATGGATATAGAAAAGATGTTAGATGTGGATAGAGTGATAACAAACACAAAAGCACATAATAATGAAAATATTAGTTTTACAGAAAATGAATTGAATGAGGTAGAGAAGAAATTGCAAAGTAGAAAGGCGCGAGGTTTAGATGGATGATTGGCAGAGATGGTGATGAATTTACAAAATAGGGCAAAGTTAAATCTATTATCATATTTTAAAATGAAGCACAGAAAAGAGAATTTCCAGATAGTTGGAATAATACAACAGTAAGGCTACTATTTAAAGGAAAGGAGGATTATAGAAAGTTAAGCAATTATAGACTGATAGCGGTAACATCAGTGTTACATAAAGTTTTTGCATATATGGTTGCTGGAAGGGTGGCAAAATGGATGGAAAAAAATAATATAGTGGAAAAATGCAAGGAGGTTATAAATTGGATAGGCAGCTAGGAGAATGAGTAGGAATACAGGAAGACAATTATATATGGTCTTTATAGATATAGAGAATACATATGATAGAGTAAAAACAAATAGATTATGGTTAGGTTTAGTAAATTTGGGAATGTATGGAGCTTAGTGGATCTTATTAAGAGATTGTATGAAAATAATTACTATATATATATATATCAATTAGGAAATGTAAAATCAGTTAAGAGTTAAAAATGGGATGGGATTAAGATAAGGATGCCCTATATCACCCATTTTGTTTTTGTTATGTTTGTGAGAAATGGAGAAAGCAATAGAAAGACTAGGAAAGAGGTAGAGATACCATTAATAGATAGCAAAGGAGTGTATATATTATCAGGTCTTTTATTTACTGATGATATCTTCTTATGCACAGAAAGTAGGGAAGATATGAAAGTTATCCTGAAGCCATGTGCAATGGTGAGTAAAAAGATGGGGATTAAATTTAGTGAAGAGAAATCCAAAGTAATAATGATAAATACTGGAAAAAGAGAAGAGAAAGAATTTTTATTGGGGAATATAAAGTTAAATGTGGTGAATAGATATAACAATTTGGGAATTGCCTTAAGTAATCAGAGAAATTGCTTGAAGGAATGGATAAAAAAATTAATAAATGAAGCAAAAAAAAGAAAGAGACTAAAACAGTGTTTTCATGTAATAAATATGATGTAGCAAGAATTGTATGGTAATTGCAGTAGCAGGATTAACTTATGGTAACTATGTGTTACGTGTTAATAAAGGGGTGTTAGATTATTTAGGAAAAATACAAAGAGAAGTAGGAAGATATGCATTATATGCAGCTGTGTAGATGGCAAAGGAGGCAATTCAAAAAGAATGGTTGTATGAGAGATGCAAAAAGCAAAATAGAAAATGTTTGGTAGATTGCAATTTATGGATAGTAAGAGAATAGCCAAAACAGTATTTAATTGGATTATGAATAAAGGGTAGACAACAAGTGAGAAAGGTAGTACAGTATAGAGAAGATTTTGATAAAGACTTTATGTCAGTATACTTGTACAAAAGATGAAATGATTGTATTAGAAAGATTTTTAAGTGCTGTAGTAACAAAGACTGGGATAGAAGAATAGATGCATTAATAAAGAATAGGGAGTTGGAGAGATGGAGAACTAATACACAGAGCAAAAAGAGTTTAAATATACATATAGAAATAAACAAAATAATGGGTGTGAGTTAATTTACGATAATAGCAAAGAAAGTAGTTGACTGTTTAAGGCTCAAACAAGATTGCTAGCAACAAGGGGAATATACACATAAATGAAGAAATGTCAGTGATTTAGTCTGCAAGTTATGTACGGAATGCATAAAAAATATTAGCCATTTGTTAATTGAATACAAGTACTTATAAGCAGAAATAGTACAAATAATGAAGTTGTGGGAGAATAAATATAAACAAAGTGATTATACAGAAAATGGGTTCTTGGTGTGGAATGGAAAGGGAAGGTGGCTAACAGGTTTCTCTGGGCCTAGTGGCTGAGAGATTCCTGACTTCGATAAAGGAGAAGCTATAGCACATCGCATCACATGCTAATCAATAAATAGAACAATTTAAACAAATAATTGGAATTTTTTTAAAAATAATTAGTATTTATTAAAAATAGAAAAAAATCAAACAAACAATATTCAATATCTCGGTTTAAAAAAAAAAAGACAATTCAATCAAACAAGTTTCAGTATTTATTATTATTTTAAAAACAAATTTTCAAAACAAAAATTCATTTTAGATATAAAAGAATGCTTGCAATTAATATTTAAAGGAGCAGATAATATATTTCCATAAAATGTAATAATCAGACACTGAATATCACTAGTAGAAAAAAGACCATGTGATGTTAAACGACCATGTTTTCTTTTCCTACTTGCCATTTGCAAGTGTTTGTCAAAGAGATTGCCCTTGTTTTCCTTACAATACATTTTCACTATATTTTGTCATATATTTGCAGCAGTTTTCTATGCTTCTTAAAGAGTTCTACAGACAAGTAATTGTTAGCAAAGATACTGCTCTGATATTTTGGTGGTAACATAATCTGCTGAATGAAATGGATCATGAAAAGCCTTGTGCCAAATTCTGTTCACTTATGGTAAAGGAAATGAAAGAATACTAAGAGTAACTATGTTCCCATTTTGTGCTGCCTACATCAAGGTTGCCAATTCATTCAATCAGCCAATCAGAATGAGTATGTGCAACATAACTGAACTGCTATTCTTCTTCAACATAGAACTATCTATAAAAAGAATTACAAAGTTTACGGAAAATTTTTTAATATAGCAGTGGATTGGTTCAATTTCTGTAGGAAAGTTTGTTCGTGCAACACGTCTGTTAAAACAAGAAGTCAAATAGACTCTACTGATAAAGATTTGATCCAAATAAACAAAGCAGATTTGCCAGTCATCGAAAGTACAGCCAGAGGAAAATGCTACAAGACAATAAAACATTTACATTGCAGCATCAAACCACCCATGTCATTAATTGTAAAAATCAAAGATCTTGAATAAACAGACTTTGGATGTTTGGTTTCGGAAGAAGATCTAATTGCTTCTATTTCTGTATGCTCATGCTGTGACAGAGATATTCTGCTTCCCGTTACTGAAAGAGAATGGGACCCTAGCTCAATCACCCACTATGATGAATAAATTACCTATGCGAATCTAAATGCCAAGTAATTCTGCAATTGACCATGAACCATTAATTACGTTATACTGATATAATGACTGAAGCTCACAAATAGGCCACTGAATGTTCTTAAGTTGAGGCCAAGTGCAAAATTCTACAGAAGATGAGAGGTACACCCCCAGACCAGTTACAATCTCATGTGGATCACATACACTTGATTATTAATAATTTTTATTAGTCATATATTAGACTAGAAATTATCCACTTTATGAATAATGGCAGAATAATTTTCATTATATCACTCATGCAAGGTAGGGACTGTTTTCTATATGCTTTTAATATCTTGTGGAGGGGTGAAATCATAAATATATAACCAAAGACACGTGAAAAAGATTTATTAGTTTGTATAAATTTTTAGTAAATTATGCTAATTCAATTGTTATTTAAAAAATTATTAATAAAAATAACACAAGTTTGTATTCTTTATCAATATACTATTTTCTGCATCAAATTATTCAACTTTTTATAGTTTGCATTTTGTTGATACGATAAAAGTAGGCATAAAATTTTACAATATTTTTGTATAGTTTTTTTTTAAAGCATTTTGCATTACACACTCATATTAGTTTGTTTAAATGTTTCTTTGGTTTGAAAACAGTTTAATGATTAAAATCTTCAGTATGGCTTTGAAGCTCCAAATGGTATAGTAAAATTCAATCTGTTATGTAATGCATTTACTATATCAGTACTATCCCACCAGCCAGCAGCAGTATTTTTAATTTTCTGATCCCTGTAAGCTACTTCAAGCTCACCGTCTAGATTTAAATAGGATTGTTCAGAAAATTAATACTTTATATAAGTCAATGTTTAAAGTTATATCAATTCAAATATTCCTACCAATAAACAATTATCTCGTAGAGCTTTTCACAGATTTTATATATATATATCATATACGTAAAGGATTAATGCCTATACTATCTCCCTTATTTAAATCTAGGAGACAAACTAGAAGTATTCATTCTTGGCTTATGAGAATCAGAAGAATAAATATATTGTATTGTTGCTCATGATATGATCTCTGTTTCTGGTCCAGATTTTAATTAGTTGGTTTAAATACATTGGAACTGAGATCTAATTAAAAAAAATATACACAGATGATCTCATTAAATTTTCAATATTTACATCTATAAAACCTGTGAAATTTTTTTTTTATTATTGCATATGTATGTACAAGCTTATATATTACGGATTTTAATGAGCACATAAATGATTTGACAGATTATCATATATGTAACGTTAAGAATATAAAACTATTTCATGGAGCAAATATGTCTCAATACATTACTATGATAATTTACAACAGAATAGACGGAGGTGTTATTTACACGTTGATTTAAAAATGATTCTTTAGTCTGTCTTGTAAATTATAATTATTAATGTATTTGGACTTGTTTGTTCTGTAAAATAGATGTGTGTACATATATATAATTAATAAATTTTTCATAGTCTTCATATAGATATAAATATTAGAATTATGATGGTCTTACCTTATATTTTTCTAGAAATACTTCACCTAAGATGAAATCTTAGCCAAAATATTTTTAGATATATATGGTAATATGCATTATGATTTCAGTATTTATATATAAACAATGAAACAGAGAACAGGAAGAAATTATGAAATTATAATTAAAAGAAAACATAATACAAGAATACAATAATAATATAATTATGTTATACTTACTAAAATAAAAAATTACTTACCCACAACACTAAACACTGCAATTTCTCCCGAAGTACTATGAGATCCAAAGTGTACTCCTGACACCAGAAGTAAGCTATCGCTTTCATTAAACTGAGAAAATTGAGTATACTTCCAGCTGTACTGCTTCATATCATGACTATAGCGAACTTGGGCAGGATAACCTGCAGTCCACACCTGGAAATAATCAAAAACCCATAAGTATGGGTATATGAAATAGAAAAGTTAAAACAACACATTCATACTTTAATCATCTGAATGTTTTTATCCACAATGATATAAAATATATATTTAAAATTAAACAGAAATCCTGGTAAAAAATTGGATAATGCAGGATAGATTTTCTTTTGTTCCTTCTCTTCTTCCTCTTATATCAGCCTCCATACATATTTGGGTGCATTGCAACCAATTACACTCCAACATTCCTTAATGTTTCCTATGTAGAACAGTAACAACCTCTATAAACTCTATTCCAGAGCAATATTTTTGTAAGCTTCAGTTATTAATAAACAGAAGATAGCAGTACAAACCAAATCCACAGAATAGAAAAAGGCAATGGGAAAATAAGAAAGATTTAATTTAAGAGAAAGTTGTAATAAAATTATAGTCAATAATAAGATTCCAGATGAATGGAAGATTGCAAGAATTAAATTATCATATAAAGGAAATGATTTTAGAATGTTTAACAGTTAAAGATGAGAAGCATAATTTAAAAGTTATTTGCATACACACTTAAATGAAGTGAATTAAGATTTAGATAGAAGAAAAAAAAATTTTGCGGAGATTCCGAATGGATTTTGTTCAAGGTTAAGGAGAGAAGATAATTTCTCTCCTTAACTTCTGTTGCTTTGATATGTCTTATAAAAAAAATTAATATATTACTTATTGCAGTTTTAGATATAGAAATGTTGTGATAGGGTAGATAGAAATAGAAAAATCTTAAAAATATGAAAATAAAGATGTTAAAAAAAATTAAGTGGCTATAGAACAGTGGAAGTTAAATAATCAAATTGAGACAGGGGTTCCATCAACAATTTTATTATTAAAACAGGCAAAACCTGCTATATGTATGGCCACACACAGCAAGCTAGAGTAATCAATGGATGAAAATTGAGACAAAAAAAAAATGGAATAGGGATTCCTACAATTGAAATAACAGTGCTGTTTCTTTCTTTCTTTTTTTTTTTAAATTATAACATTTTTTGCAACCAGTTTAGAAAATGAAGACTTGTTATTAGAGAAGGGTGGAAAAGTGGGAAGAAATATGAAAATAAAATTCTGTGAAAAAATGAAATAAAATCTAAGATTCTAGTATTTAATAGGAAGGGTAAAATTGAAGGATAGAAAATGGAATATTTATACTTCTTTTGAAGAAGAGTATAAATATTTAGGTACTGTGTTAAATAGGGGGGGGGGGGATACACTTATAGTTGGAAATTAGAATTGAAAAGAAAAGCAAAAAATTGAATGGGAGTGATTAAAAAACACAATTTGTTTTTACATAAGTATGAAGTATATACAATTATTTAATAAAGAATAATAGTGTTTATTATCATTTGGAAACAATGAATTTTGCATTTAACAGAAAACTCAAATGTTTAAGCAGAATACAAAAAGGAGATAGAGATACAATGGGTAGTGAATAGTGGACAGCAAATGAGGTTATTAAGGTGAAGTGTGATGAACATTTTTAAATAGGAAATTAAAAGTAAATTTAAAATGTTGGGCAGAAGGGGGGGGGGGTACACTGAATGAATGAAAATTAATTAGTAAAAATAATGTTTAATTAGATTACATGAAGAGGATAATTAAATACATATGGTAAGAAAGATTTTACCATATGTAAAATTAATAGATGACCAGTTTATGAAGTAAATGAGTAGAGAATGTATTACAAAGTATATATATTTATGAGATGTGCGGGGGGGAGGGGGAGAAAATCAGAATTCAGTTTTGCCTCAGTAATATAAATAAGAAAAGCTGTATACTTTATCTAAAATTAATGTAAAATACTGAAAGTAACACTTTTATATAAAATTTTATAATTAAAATATATACAACAAAACTGGCTAATCAAATCACATACACGCTCATAAATAAATTAGTAACTAGTTCCCACCTGACCTCCTCATCCCTACAATATATTTCATCCCAGAACTAATAGTCATCAGGTAACCATGAAGATATTAGTCTTTCCCCTACAATGAGATGGTGACTATAATATTCAAATTTGACATACAGGATTCTAATCATGAGGAGGAGGAAAATCGAAACCCTTGAAAAATGCATATATATATGTATGTATTTATATACATACACTATTTATAAGTTATACTATTAAGTGCACATAGCTGATAGGTTATCATATGTAAATCATATTATTCCAGCAAATGCTTAAAATTAACTAATAGACTATCATCAATCTGTTTTCATGGCAATATTCACCCATCCAATTCTTAAAAATAAACAATAGAATAACACCAATTCATGATTATTGTCTTGACAGCAGATTAGTGATATCCTTTTGGTTAATTTTAAGCATATTCTGGATTGAGATGAAATTATAATATGCATATAAACATGCATTTTCAAAAGTTTTGATTTGTTTTTATATCTCTTGAATAGAATCATGCATTTCTAATTTGAATATTAGACATCTCATGTCGATGTAGGAGAGAGAAGAGCTGACATTATATCTCCATGTCATTTGATGAGTCCTAATTCCAGGACAAAATACTTAGTAATGATAAACTGATTGGTGATTTCTCTCTGTGCATTGGTATGGACAACTATTTATTAATTCGTTTGCATGCGTAAATGTAAATTGAATGGCCTGCTTCATTACATATATTTAAATGTGTGTGACGTATATTCTGGATACATTACATATACCTGAATGTGCAATTAATAACTAACTAATAATTCCTGACTTTACTGCTTGAGAGTCCGTAGGTGAAAACCAGAAGTGCCAGAGCTGAATCAATCTGAGAACCTTGTGCTCTAGCGTGTGATACTCTTACCACTGAAACAGACATATAAAATACTGCTCAATAAAAGGTTACTACTGTCCGAATGTGACCATGTAATTTTTCCACTCATGCATGAGATGTAGCCAAATGATATATGCATGTAAGTTTATTATAAAAATATTTATATAAATTCTTATACTTAAAAAAAAACTATATAAAG
Source organism: Epiperipatus broadwayi (assembly GCA_028023455.1). Lineage (NCBI taxonomy): Eukaryota > Metazoa > Onychophora > Udeonychophora > Euonychophora > Peripatidae > Epiperipatus > Epiperipatus broadwayi. Next base: position 4,380,343 of record JAQFVV010006259.1, on the reverse strand, counting down.
TATACAAGTAAGACAGCTAATCATACACATACACACACACAAAAAAAAAAACCATTTAAGATAACTTTAATTCTAAATGCATTAAAATTTAAATTAATTAATAACAGTAATCAAAAAAAAAAAAAAAAGAGGGGATATTAATTATACAGTATAACTATTTTTTTTTTAGCTTCATAAAATATTCTCTATCTAAGAGGATGTTAACCTACAATTTTGGCTAAGTGTCAATAAGTTATTTACAGTTCATATTTTTCAAACATCCTAAAATTAAAATTATAATTAACTTATCCTTACATTTGCATTTAATTATATTTATTTATATTAATTGTTCTCCTTCAATTAGTTTGTCGAGTTATTATTTAGCTGATTTTCTTTTCAATCCAAAGTAAATTTTTAACTGTTGTAATATTTTACATGAAGGCAAACACTGCACACAGTATCAATAGATTTTACAACCTTTAAAAGCATGCAAAAAATATGATCATAAGATCAGTTGCTTCGAAGGTCATATGATGGTCCAGCACTATTGAAAGTAGTTAAGCCAAAAATAATAATAATCAAATAGTTTATTGCTCAGGAAGTCATGAGATTTTTGAGGACTAGAAGCGACAGAGCTAAAATCACAATTTGAGAATTTAGAACTCCAAAGTCCACAATTATATTAATATCTTAATTCACACAGAGCATTTGAGTCAAACATTTCCTTCATTGATAGAATTGAGATTTCTTTTTTCTAAAACATACATTTCTCGACTGAGATTCAATCTTACAATTTTTAACTATGAAATCACTGCTCTAGTACTGCGGTAAACAGACTTATCATGCAAATAAACAATCATGATATGGATTAATTTTTCATTTTAGGAATGAATAATTAGGACAGTCATAATTTCATTATATTCTCTATGCAATTTAGTGTAATGATTGTGATGGATTTGAAGCTAAAAGTTCCTGGGGAAAGCTTAATACATCACTTCTGGTGATCATATATCAGATGACCTCTCAAGTAGCTACCCACTTGATTATGTTTAAATTATTACATCATTCTTTTATTCCTAACTTTTACTCTCTGAGTGAATTTTCCCAAAAATTAATGTATACCTTATTTTATGCAATCATTATCAATATATATAAAATCTTCATTCACAATTTTGACAGGTGCAGCACCAAGTCCACTGTTTCAAAATATGCAGTGGAGAGTATGAATTCAAAGCTAAAGGTCACTCAAGGCTTCATCTGTCATTTCTGATACTCAGACATTACATGCTCTTCTGAATAACTAACCATAAGATTTTATGGGATTTTTCTTTTAATTTTGAAACAAGTTTTTTAAAAAAAGAATATAAACCAAAAAAAACTTTTAATTTTTATATTCTAACTCAGGAAGTTTTAAATATTCATTTCAGATAAATGAAAGGTAAAATGACAATTGCCTACATAAACGATATTTCCCATTTGATTAAACATGAATATTATCCATATTCGTTAATATATTATACATAATGTTTAATATGCCATTTATCATTTATGGTGTCTTTATTCATATGTTTCAAGAATGGGTGGTATAGCGAAAGTTATACAATACATCATGTGCATTAACTGAGTAATATCAATCAATTTTGTAAAAATATTAAAATACTCCACTGATTAATTGCTATGAAGGTCGTATGGCATCCAAATTAAAGATATCATAGATTGAGTTTTAAAGCTTTGAACTCTCAAATCTTTTTTTTTTTTATTGGTAGTAGAACTCACAATCATTTCAATTATAATCAATTAAATGTAAAATAAAAAAAATTGCTTAGTCACTGACCAGATCATGTGATACTCAAGCATAAGAGGTGATAAACTGACCTCTGATTCGGAAACCTTTAGCTCTCAAGTTTTATCAATAGTAGGAGTGACAATCATTTAATCTCTCCAATCATAATCAATTAAATATAAAACTAATAAAATTGAATTAGTTTCTAGGAAGGTCAAGTGACACCCAAGCATCAGATGTAACAAGTTGATCTTTAAAAGTTTCAGCAAGATCGACATTCTTTTTCAATCCGAATCAATGTTGTATTATATAATTATTTATTTATCAGTTTGGGTAGAGCATATAAGCTTTGATAAATCATTTGGAACGAAATATAAAATATCACTCTACCATTAACTAACTATACACAATCATTCATTTATAATTTGATTATTGCTATTATTATTACAACTGAAGTTAATTTATTATAATGGTTAATTAATAAAGAATCATCTTGAGTAACTAATTCATTTCACATTGCTCCAATCATTGACCAGCTCATAAGCATGAATAATCGATGGGCACCTGATAATAATGCAAAAATCTTTGGACTAGTTCTGATTACCTGTTTTCCACTGTCATCTGGTATCCATTAATTATATTTGCTTACATGGATGATTTACAAACAGAATATTATATTGTTAAAACAGGCAAAACTCACTATACGTACTGCCATACACAGCAAGCTAGAGTAATTAATGGATGCCAGAAGGCTTGTGCATAAAATCCCCATCTAGTGCCTACCTACTCATCCAATATCCCCAGACTAGTTTCTGGCTTGTGACCTTCGTCAATGAGGAGCCTTGGATCTGAGAGCACTGTACCTAGATCTTAGATGGAGATTTTATGCACAAGCCTTCCGGCATCCATTGATTACTCTAGCTTGCTGTATGTGGCAATACATATAGTGAGTTTTGCCTGTTTTAACAATAGTTATACACAAGCATAAGAGGTGGTGGTCATGTTATGTTATATTATATTGTTGCTAACCATAAACTAAGTATAAGCTTCAGGTCTTTTTTTCTATTTAATATATATGATTTTTTTTTCAAGAAATCAAAGATACCTTCAGTAAATTTGTAAATAAAACTATTAAACTACATACTTATTTATGGCACATCAGGTCTGCATAACTATCAACATGTTCCAGAACTGAAAATCTTAGGAAGTTTGAAACCACAAATCATTAACTTGAAATACTATAAGAAAGAAAAAATAGTTTCCAGATGATTATAGCAAAGACATATCCGGAAAGCAGTCTGAAATCAATTAACATGGATGGCTCATGAGAAATGAGTTGAGATTGATTAATTATTGTTGTCAAATAATAATTAAAAGAGCTAAAGAAGCTTTGATTTGAGCTCCTTAGTATGAAAAAATTAGAAACGTGAAAGATTATTATGAATTCCCTATTAAATGTAACTCCATTTTTTTCCGAGAATTGCCAATATTGCAATTAAGATTTGTGCACTAGTGTTATTGCAATGTTCACTTCAGTATTAGTCTTGATAGAACTGTAAAGGCATACATAAAAGATAGAGTGCAATGAAAAGAAGGAAGCAGATAATCATTAATAATCAATTAATGGTTTATCAGAAATTAAAATTCAAAGAAAGTTTGTGGAAATGATACTATATCTGTGCAGATAGTGAGATAATGATATCAAACACCCCATAAAGTGTGATTCAAAATGATACAAATTCCTTGGAAAAAAGGCAAATATTTCCAAAAAATTCATACTTAGTTCATACCATTGCTGATCTTTAATTGTTTTTCTCCAAATGGTTAGAAAGGTTGGCGTAATACTGAAAAAAAAAAAAGCCTTAATATTAAAGGTGAATATGTTAGGATGTAGATTAAGATGATGGTTACTGAGAACCAGAAACTTACTTTTATCAATACAATTTTATTAATAATTTTTCAAGCCTGAAAAAAATTTACTTACTCAACAATTCTAGTATTATCAGGTCAATAAATAATTATACAAAAGAGGTTAATTTAAAGAATATATAATTCATTTGATGTTGTACATCACTAATTTGCAGAAGAAGCAAATATATTTAAATATAGATTTAGTTTGCCCTGTAAAGGTGACTTGCAATATTTAGCTCAATGATAAGATTGGTAGACTCAAAAGTTATAGGTTCCTATTGCTCTTCTGCTTGGATGACCGACTATACATTTATTATGAATTTTTTTGACATCATTGCACCCATAGATATTAGTGTCTATTCTTTGAAATTCATCATTATTGAGTCACCTATTGTGGATGACATCAAACTACAATCTCCTGCAATCTAGGTATATGTAATTGTTTCAATTATTTCATTTAAATATCATAACTAAGAAACTTTATCTATATTTTTTAAAAATATATTATTATATGCTTTTATTTAACCTATTTTGTTTATATAGGTAAAATCTTGTATTTCAATTTTCCCCAATTCTTAGTTTGATCTAATTAAAGCATTGCATAATATCAATTATATTTTTGGTTTTTTAATTTGTAAACAATTTTAGCAATATTAGCAATGTCTAAAGACAGTCCTCGTGACTTTAAACTGAATGATTCATTAAAAACTACAAAAAAGTTAGCAGAAAATTTAAATTTTACATAAAATTCATTTTAAATGAATACAATTTCATTCAACATTTTCAAATTTAAATTTAAATTTTAGAAAAAAATTATGAAAAATATTAGCCATGTCTAGAGACATTCTTTGTAATTTTAAACTGAATGATTCATTGAAAATAGCAAAAAAATGATTGAAATTTTTAAATTTTATAATATGAGATTCATTTCAAACATAAATAAACACTTTTAATTATATAAAATTAAAAAATAGGATATTTTTTCTCCTTTTACTCCACATTTTCAAAATGCACTAAAAAGTAAAAAAAAAAAAAGAAATTTTTTTCAACTTTGACAAATAAAAGCATGGAATACTCACATTTAGAAATATTCTTACATACATACATAGAAATTAGATTATATTTTTTTATATTTAATAATAATTTTTGCTTTAAGACTAAAAAAATTTAAATAGGAGTGTCTGTTCTTTTATTTGTGAAAGCTGTAATAAAAAAAATTTTTGAAGCGCATTTGTACAAATAAAAGCTTTTTTTTTTAAAAATTTTATATTAAAATGAAGATCATTCCCATTGCCACATAATAAGAATTCATAAAATTGGAAAATTTGTAAATTCTTATTTAAAAAAATCCTCAAGAGATAAAAAGTTTTTTTATACATTATAATCAGTATTCATATTGATGTATTTATACCTTTTTTAAAGTAAAATTTTCACATACTTTCAATAGGATTTTACTTAGTGAAATTAACACTTGTTTCCAAATGAAAATAATATTTTAAAAAATGGATATTGAGCACAGTCCATTTCAAAAAATAATATAAATATATAAAAAATCACAAAATGATAAAAAGATATACTATAAGATAGTAATAGACTACTACACTAATGTTTGTATTTAAAACTATGTTATTGATGTACACAGAGTTTTTCAAATTAAAAATTTTTCCTTAATAGTTATTTAATTTTGTAAATACTTTTGATGTCTTTACAAGGGTTGGTATTAAAATCTATCTAAATTATTACAAAATGTTTTGTCTAATTCTGTATGTTTACTGTTCTATGTATTCATTTCTTTAGTAATAATGGTTTTTAACTCTCACAACCCTAGATTTCATCACCCATCTTTAATATACTAATTAAGTTAAAAATAATCAATTTAAAACAAAATTGAAACAAACAGCTTATTATAAATAAAAAAAATTAGTTAATATATCAACCTGGCTTTCATTTCTTAATGCAACCTTTTCAAGATGTTTCGTTTTACACAATCACATGTGATGTGTTGTGATATGATATACTGTGACTTTTCCTTAAACGTAGTCAAGAATCTCTCAGCAACTATGCCCAGAGAAACTTGTTAGCCACTTTACCTTCCATTCCCCACTCTATATTCTGCTCCATCCCATTTCCACAACATAATCTTTGACAACTCTATGGCCTTTATATCTAAATCCCACTTATCTTTTCCCAAACCCAACATAAAAACCAATAATCCACTTTCTGTATAATCACTTTTTTCATATTTATTCTTCCATAACTTCATTATATGTACACTTTCTGTTTTCAAGCATTTACATTTAATTAACAAATGCCTAATATTTTCTATCCCTTCCTTACACAATTTACAGACTAAATCACCCATATTATTCCATTTATACGTATTTTCTCTTGTTGCTAAAGAACCCGTTCGAGCCTTAAACGATAAACTACTTTCCTTACTATTATCATACATTAACTTGCACCTAATGTTCTGTTTACTTCTATATACCTTTAAACTCTTTTTACTCTCCATACTAGTTCTCCATCTCTCTAATTCCCTATTCTTTATTAATGAATCTATTCTTTTAACCCATTCCTTACCACTATAACACTCAACAATCCTCCTAACACAATCATGACCAATTACCCTACAGCAACTCCCCACAATGGACATTATTTATATTATATTACAATAAATATAATTACTAAAATACATACATTAAATATAATTAGTAAAACACATATATGTATATAAAAATAATTAAACTTATTACAATGCCTTTTTTTTCCTTGTATCTTTACAAATAATCTAAAAAAAAAAAACAACCAATAATAATAATCCCTTTCTTTTATTTTCAAAATTATAACTCTATAAAGTTTTCAATAATCTAACAATGCCCATTTCCCCCCTAGTTGTACTGGATTTTTAACCATGTTTACATATTTGTTTAAATTTTCTTAAATATACAAAATTTCATAACATATTCTTTCCTTGTAATTTTTAACATATTTTATGTCCAGTATAGCCCTGATTTTATATCCTTTCTGTTAATTGCCCTATTATGCTCCTTACCTCTTTCCATGGCAATCTTTCCTGTCTGACATATATATATCATATTGAAAAGGTCATAAATAATTTGCAATATTATATATATATATAGGTCAAACAGGAAAGACTGCCATGGAAAGAGGTAAGAAGCATGATAGGGCAACTAACAGAAAGGATATAAGATCAGGACCATATATACATTTTTTGGATACAGTGGACATACAGTATGCTAAAAATTACAAGGAAAGAAAATGTTATGAAACTTTGTATAGTCAAGAAAATTTAAACAAATATGTCAACATGGTTAAAGGTTCAGCACATTGTTAGATTATTGGAAATTTTAGAGCTATACTTTTAAAAATAAAAAGGATTATTATTATACATTATGAGAAAAAAAAGGGTAATAAATTTAATCTTTTTATGTACATATATGTATTTTACTAATTATATTTAATGTATGCATTTTAATAATTATATTATATTCCAGTACTTAAGATTTGCCCATATATAAGCATTTGGGTTGGAAAGAGTAAGTGGATTCATTTTATTCTTTCTTAAATACTATATCTTGTGTTGGGAGAGAAAGTATTCATTTATTATTAACACTTGTAAAAAGCACATGCACAATAGCTTGAAAAGGCTAATCTTTAATGTATTACAATTTATAATGCAGAGCACTATAAAAATAAATGCTTATTTACATATGTTTAAGTTTCACTTGAGAGTGACGTTTAGTAAATTCTAGATAATTTCGTTGACGTCATTCATTCAGACATCGTAATCAGTAATTTAAAGTGAGTGGTCTATCCTCATGCTTTCATTTCCAGTACTTAAGATTTGCCCATATATAAGCATTTGGGTTGGAAAGAATAAGTGGATTCATTTTATTCTTTCTTAAATACTATATCTCATGTTGGGAGTGAAAGTATTCATTTATTATTAACACTTGTAAAAAGCGCATGCACAATAGCTTGAAAAGGCTGATCTTTAATCTATTATAATGTAATATAAATAATATCCATTGGGGGGGGGGGGGGATGCTGTACAGTAATTAGTCATGTGTTAAGATCTTGAAAATATTTCATTAAGGAATGAAAGCCAGGTTAAATATATTAAATAATTCTTTTACTTATAGTGAGTTGTCTGCTTCAATTTTGTTTTAAATTTTAGAAGACAATATTACGAACAAATTTTAACATTGAAATTTGACCATTTAAAGTACGAATTAAGTTAATGTTTTCTAGGTTTCAAATGTATTAAAATGTGGAATTGAAGCCATTCTATTTTTCCAGCTATAAAAGTTTGACATTAGATCAACAGTTATATAGTTTAGTGATTATTTGTAAGCATAATATTTTGACAAAATAAAGGTATAAAATCAAAATAAATATCTAATCATTTAAAATCTGTATTAACAATAGTAATTCATTTTACTTCATCCTAATCTAGAAACATTTTCATAAGCATGAATAACCAAGCTGCAATCCATTGTCCCTAACTAATAAAGGCCAATAAAAAACAACTAATTTGTGGATCTGGTTAATATTTTCAACAGAAACCCATTAATTATTCATAATTACAACAGATAATTCTAAAGAACAATGATAAAAAGTGGCTTACTATTTCCAATTAAAAATAAATCCATTATTGTGGAATTAAATGCACATAACTGGAATTAATCACAATTCATTTTTTGTATTAATGGTATACTTAATAGAGATTGTATATAAATATATTAGGTCCACTTTGAATTTTGGCCCTCAAGCATCAAATGTAAAGTTATGCCACTCACAGTATAGACTTTAATATAACAAAACTATATGTGGACAAATAATTCAAATACACTGCATAATAAACTTAAACAATATGCAGTATATGATTCAAAATATCATTACAATCTCTTTTTTCCTTACATTCTTAATAATTTTTGAAACAAATTTTTTTTTTTTTTTTTGCCATTTAATTGTTTCAGCTTTCCTCAGACCTATCAGTCATCTATGTAGTAAAATTGAACTCTGATGAGGGTTGCAGGTTCAGCCAACCAGTTAGAATTAAAAAAAAAAAAAACTCTATATAAAAGATTAATCAGATTTCTGATGAAGGCCACAGGTTCCGCTGAAACAGTTGGAAGGAAAATAAAATTAAATAGATGTCTTATGAAAACTGTGGGCTTAGTTTAAATAGTAAAAACAAATAAAAAAATACTCTAAATAAAAGATTAAAAATATCTCTGATAAGGATTGCAGGTTCAGACCCATACGACTATATAAGCTATTGAGCTTAGAATGAAAATATTTTTGTGTTTTTAATTTCATTCTCATAGTTTTGTAGTTAAGTAGAGATAAAAGGTGGGTGCTAAAGGGTTGCATTAGATCCTAAGACCTAGGTGCAGTGCTTTCAGATCCAAAGCTCCTCACTGCCAATGGCCACAAGCCAGAAACTAGTTTGGGGATATTGGATGAGTAGGCATTAGATAGGGATTTTATGCACAAGCCTTCTGGCATTCATTGATTACTCTGGTTGGCACAACGTGGCACTACTATATGGAGAGTTTTGCTTTGTTTATAAACAATTATGTGCTAGTATAAAAGATAGTGATTATGTGATGCTTAATGGTTTAATACCAATCCTGCCTAATAGGATAGTGGTGGCTATGGTTGTTAAAGAGCCAAAGACACCAAAAATGTATGGGTGCTGAAATGAGTTCAGACCCATATGACTATATAAGCTATTGAGCTTAGATTGAAAATATTTTTGTGTTTTCAATTTCATTCTCATAGTTTGTAGTTAAGTAGAGATAAAAGGTGGGTGCTGGAGGGTTGCATTAGATCCTAAGATCTAGGTGCAGTGCTCTCAGATCCAAAGCTCCTCACTGACGATGGCCACAAGCCAGAAACTAGTCTGGGGATATTGGATGAGTAGGCATTAGGTAGGGATTTTATTCACAAGTCTTCTGGCATTCATTGATTACTCTGGTTGGCACAAGGTGGTACTACTATATGGAGAGTTTTGCTTTGTTTATATCCAGGTAATTATTACTAAATATTTTTTCACCTAGTAGAGGATAAGTGTTACCATATCAAATTGTTGGTAATAAACTTATTTTATTCTACTAAACATAGTTACTCCCGAAAACATGCTTTATACTATATATATATAAACACAAATTATAACATTGTTTTAACAGACATTATAGATGGTAAAAATTTTAATAAATAGGGATTCCATTTTTAATACTAGTCAAGAATCTGTGGTCACAATCTTACTAAGGTAATAGCCAATCAAGACTACCTACACAAAGTTTAAAAAATATTTTAATAAATGGGGATTCCATTTTTAATACTAGTTAAACATCTACAGCTACGATCTTACTATGCTAGCAGCCAATCAAGACTGACTGTACTAGGCTGAGAAAATAATGCTGACAATGTACTATTTTTCTCAGTCTTACATCTACTCTTGATTGGCCGCTAGCTTAATAAGATTGTGGCTGCAGATTTTTAATTACTACTAAAAACGGAATTCCCATTTATTAAAATATTTACCATACATAAATGCCTATACATTGCAAAATGAATGTCGTAAATTAATTCAAAATGAATATAGAAATAATTGTACGATATATATATATATATAATTATTTTCCACAAGGGTATGTGGACAATTAAGAGTTAGTATAGCATTAATATTTAAAACTGTTAAGTCAGGCATTCAATAGAGAGTGTCTTTTTTATTCTAACTTTGCCAAAGATGCACTGCGACAATTTATTACTTGAGAATTCACAAGAAATTTTGAATTCCTACAGTGTCTGAACCGGAATGGTTCTAAGGATCCAATGCTCAGAATCTGTAACTTTACCATTGCACTAAACCTTGCTGGGTACTTATTTAAATTCTAATGACATGATAATTAATTATTATCCACACATTCTTGTGGAGTATAATTTTTACATTTTACTAAAATTTAAATATTGTTATTCTATAAATACAGAAAACAATATAACATATTGTCAATTATAGCTCTGAAGAAGACTGCTAATTAGTCGAAACATAGATTAACAAAAAAAAAATAGACAATGGGAAAAAGTACAAAAAGGAATTGATTTAATATTATATTTACTAATAATAATGCATTATTAGTAATACAAAATTATTAGATTGTGTACAATATCTAGAATGAAAGATAGCAGTATATTATTAAGTTTTGCTTTTATTCACATAATACTTTGAAGAGTAAAAAAATTTCTTTACCATTCACAGGTAAAACATGGGATGATCATACTTAGAAATAGAAATGTTACTATGATAGTCAAATCTCCAAAGATGCATTTAAATAAATTTGCAACTAACTTCCCATTTCTTATATCAACGCCAATCTATTAACCAGATAGAAAAAAAACCATTAATACATGAAAATGGGCATTAGTTGTTCCTTGAGAATCTGATTTACGAATTATCATAGTAATGTTTCTCAGGACAGCCCCAGCTGAACAAAATTTATTTTTTTTAGTTTTTAATGCATTTATATTTTTTAGTTTTATAAATGTAATATTAAATTATCAAAATCAGTTTTTAATGAATCATTCAGTTTAAATTACAAAAAGAGTTGCTAAACTACTGTGCGCAACGTTATAAATAAAATTTAAATTTTCTACCAAGTATTTTATGTTGTCACCAAGAATACATATGAAACTATTAAACATCACATGATCACTATTTCTTATGTTTGCTCAAGCTGTAAAATAGAGGTAAAAACTCTCCATACAGTAGTGCCACTCAGTGCAAGCCAGAGCAATCAATAGATGCAAGAAGCTTTGTGCATAAAATCCCTATCTAGTGCCTACTCATCCAATATCCCCAGATCAGTTTCTAATTTGTGGCTTTCATCAGTGAAGAGCCTTGAAATTAGTCTGAGTATATTGGATGAGTAGGCACTAGTTAGAGATTTTATGCACAAACCTTCTTTCATCCATTGATTATTCTGGCATGCACTGAGTGTTACTACTGTATGGAGAATTTTTGCTTCTGAGGAATATATCTGAATATATAGTTTTGAGTTACAAGACTTGATATAGATATATAGGTGAAAAAACGACTAAGTTAAATAAAAACATATAATAGACAGAAGTAACATTAGTTATGCTTGATTAATGTCAATTATTATTTAGTACCCTTTAGTAATGTTGTGAGCTTAAGAACTACAAGTCCCTAGATTGATTCTTACATAAATAAACTAATAAAAAAATAATCTAGCCAATCTGATGGATACAAATTGATGTTCTGAATATAAAAACATTTTTATTATTAGCATGAGCAAAATAAAAATAACAACTGGTATTCTACACTTACCTTAATAAAACCATCTTTGGAACTAGAAGCAAATAGGTCACCACTATGAGAAAAACTGACGTGAAGAACTTGGTCTGCATGTTCTTTCAAATTTTCTGTTTCTATTAGTGGGGTATGATAATGCAACCTCTTATACTCTTTTCTCCAAGAATCTTTACCTGGAGCAATAGGAATAGAAGGATCTATTTTCCACTTGCGGTAGAAAAGATCTTTCCATAAAAGCTCATCGTAAGCAACCCTTAACCAAATGCGACAAGTCTGACCGGCATGCAAAACATCATGAGCTTTTAAGTAATTGAACACATGTAGCAAAATACAGTCAGGCAGATATTGCCAGGAACTGCATTCATCCTCGTCGTCACTCATTGAAGATTTGGAAGACGACCGGCTATAAAATAAAAAATAAAAATTATTATACCAAAATTGCAATTTTTATTTTACAATTTTATATATAGATATATGATTTGAAATATTATATTAACTTGACTTTATTCTTAGTGATAAGTTTTTTTTAGAAAATAATTGCAGGTTTTGAAACAATAAATCATACATTCGGAATAACAGATAAATGATAAACAAATAAATAAAGCACATAAATTCTAAATCAACTGATTGAACTCTTTAATTTTACTTATTTGCACAGCTATAAGTTATACAAAACTACATAACAATATAGATATATCATATTACTCATCCCTATTTTTATTGTTGTATTATGTTGTAGTTCTGAAGAAGATTGCTGAGGCAATCGAAACTGTAAACTGAAGGAAAGGGTGGATAATAAAGCATTGTAAAAGTAATAAAGTGTTTCGTCAATTGATTATTATATGCCATTATTAATATACTGTAGAAAGATCTCTGTATGTTTAATACAGTTATCTAATCCATAGCTTCTCCTTTCCACATCTTACCAACAAACTTCTTTATTTCAACTATCCTTCACATATATGGTGTTTTCTAGGTCGTTGGAAATCTCTTGGGATCCGATACAAAAGACTTTAAATATTCATCAGTTATCATCTTTTTTAGCATTATATTCAGCTCAGTTCCATTTCAATCTCTTAATCTTTCAAGAATATCAATGATACAGTCTGTTCTTTCATCATAATTTTGTGCTTTCAATCCTTTGTTGTTATTCACAATATACATTTCTTTATACTTCCATTGAATGGTCTGAAGTCTCTAAATTGCTTTTCGGCTAAGGGTCCAAGATTCAGATCCATAAGTAAGAATTGGTAAAACATATTTATTAAAAATCTTTTTTAAATACATAGGCACATTTTCTTTTAATATTAAACTATTTCTACCAAGATCAAATAATACATCTGGACTTTTAGAATAGCATAGATTAGCTTTTCCCAAAGCTATGATATCAATATATTTTAGTCCAAAACAAATCTGACAATCTTGAAAGTACTGAAAAAAAAAAATTATTCCAACTTTAAAGTATTATTATAGGATTCATTATATAAGGCATAAACTGTTTTTTAATTTGCATTCTCTTCCCAACATCAAAGAAAAAATTATTTTCTAGCTATCAGAAACTTAGCTGTATATATTATTTCTCATTTCAAAACCATTTTTTTTTTGGGGAATGGAAGACAATCAAAGTTTCTAATGATGTTTATATGATTCTATATTGCCTACAAATTCAATTGGTCAGAATTATCATCATCATCAAACCAAAAAAAAAAAAAATTTTTTTTAAATGAATTTATATAAACTAATTACTGAACCAAAAACAATTCCATCTTTTATTTTGGTTCTTTGATGTCATATTATGCTTTCTTTTTAACTTCTATGATAAACTTCTCTTTCAAAAGCTTTGCACAATTGGAGCTCATGTTAGATTTTAGCCTCAATACTCATGAAATAATAATTTCTTTGACATTTGACTCCAATTATATCATAATACATAAAACACCAATGTAGAGCATGGTTGCGCCCAAGTTCCTTTACAGAAATGTTTCTTTTAAACAAAGTGTTTGTGGTAATCAATTCACATGTACAAAATTCAATAATAGCAAACTATCTATTACAGATTCCAATATTATAACTTTCAATAATTTTGGACAAATGTTTATTGTTCCTTTTAATAATATTGATATCATTATGCTGAAATCAACTACTCGATGAACTTACTTTTTTCAGCATTGTATGATAACAATTATAAATTGTTTTGGGTCAATTAAGATACTTTTAGTATAAAAACATCAATTAAATCTATTATAGGCAAAAACAAGCCTTCTGGCATCCATTGATTACTCTGTCTTGCTTAGAGTGGCACTACTATATGGAGAGAGTTTTGCCTATTTTAACAACAGTTATGAGCAAGCATGGAAGATAGTGATCATGTGATAAATATATTATACTGATATCATTTGCTGCACATCTCATTTCATGGACACCTACAATGCCCTTTCATAATAAAATCATGCCATTCTATAAAAAAAAAAAATCAAATATTTTCGTGCAAGCTTTTACAATCCAATCATATTAAAGAAAAATATTTAAATATTACGACTTCTTAAAATTAAATGCATCTCCTTTGCATATTTCTTTTTGGCATATGACCAAATTCCTAAAATCAAATTTGTAAATATATTTAAGTAATAGCTGAGTGGAAATCTTAATTGCCCATAGATAAATTTCAAATAAATTCACATTGGTTAAAATAATTTTGCATCAGAACTCTAGGAATTTGCTTCATTGTCTACCATATTCTGAAAATAGGATGACTTAAAAAATAACTTGCTAAAATTCATTACAATCAATCTGATATTACATAGTAACATAGTACAATTTTGTAAAAATTTCAAATAAAATCTTGGAAATATTTTTGTTTGGTTAAAAAAATAATAATAAAGAATTAAGTGATCAATTACTTAGGTTATGTGACATTTGAATGCCAGATCAATAGGTTCAGTTTCAATTCAGAAACATCTGTCACTCTACCACACATTAAACTGCAAAAGAAAAAATAATTTAATTAGATGCTCTGGAGAACACTGGAAGTAACAGATTGGGCTTTAATCTTAGAATCTTTAGCTCTCAAGACCATCATTCTACTATGGCATCAAATGGTATATGGCTTTAAAATCTTCAGGCTGAATCTATCCACTGCTAGGTCAAGTACTCATTACCCACCCCTAATATCTCACCAGATTTGTCTATTTTTACTATTCCATTTGTCTTGTTATTTTCTTTCAAGCTTTTTCTTTCTCTTTTTGCTATAAGATTCCAGATTATACGCTTTTCAATGGCTTCCCATTTCCATTTAGCTCTTTTATAAAAATTCAGTATTTTGATGTTAATCCCATAGTTAACGAATGACTAAATTGCAATGCACCCATTAAATGTTTTGTAAATAATGCAAAATAATTTGATTGCTTTTTGAATTATATTTATTTAAATAAAGATAACAACTATTATTCCAAAACACCTGGGTCCAGGGCTTTTAGAATTTGTGAATTTTTCAGATTTCAACTCAACCTTTTTTTCTTAATATAAAACCAAACTCTGTTGAAAAAGTTTGTAGCTATTAAAATATTTTGTAAACTATATAAATTGATTTCACTGATAACAGTATCATTATCATCATCACCATCATCAACCATTATCAATCCACTGCAGGATGAAGGTCTCTCCAAGTTCAATCCATCTTTTCGTATCTTTAGTATCTCTTCTCCACATCAGCCTGCACACTTTCTTATTTCATCCATCCATCTCACATGTGGTCTCTTTCTGGTTCTTTTACAATCTCATGGAATCCAGTTTAAAATTTCAATTGTCCATCTATTATCATCTCTTCTAACAATATGTCCAGCCCAACTCCACTTCGGTCTTTTAATTTTTTCAATGAGGTCATTAACACCTGTTTGTTCTCTTACACATACATTGCGTTTTCGATCCCTTCTTGTTACTCCCAACATACATCTCTCCATACTTCTTTGAGTGATCTGAAGTCTCTGTATAGCTCTTCTATTAAGTGTCCAAGTCTCAGATCCATAGGTAAGAACTGGTAAAACACATTTGTTAAAAAACATCCTTTTCAAACACATAGGCATATTTCCTTTTAGTATCAAGTTATTTCTACCAAAAGCACTCCAAACAAGTTTAATTCTATGATGATAACAGTATATAATACTTTAAAATACAAAATATAATTATATTAGGACAAAATAATATGAAGCAGTAATTAAAACAATAAAATGAAATAGTATTCTGCAATTCTATCCAAATAATAAAAAATTTTGAATTAATGGAGTTAGATTAGAGAGCGTCTACCTATAATTAAACCGATTCCCATAGTGACATAGCATATTTATAATTTTTTTTTCTTATGAAAGATAAAACGTAGCTATTCCAAGTAGCTATCTAGCAATAGTAAGCAAATGAGCGACTATCTGTTTTTAGCCAGATGGTAAAGAGTAAAAGCTAATTAAATTGGTTGGAGTAACGTAGACGCAGATGACTGCAATATGATGCGGTTTCACCATTAACGGAGACGTCGTACCACGAGCGCTGAGTCACTGATTACTTTTTACCTTGCCACAACACTATTCAAAAACTATGATATTTTACCCCCACTGATTTAAGGTAGTTATAAAAATTATTATATCACATCCCCATATTATGAGTACATATGCAAACATAGACATTTTATTTTTTTAATAAATTTCTAATATTAAAATTAATTCGACTTCACTTAGTAAACAAATATTTAAAATGTTGCGCCCAAATATATTTAGAATATATATAAAAACGGAGATCTTGAATATTTATTAAGTAGGTTAACGTCTTACTATAAATAAAGTCAACATTACCTAGCCTTGGACCTTAGTACCAAATTTTGACTACACGATTCAAAATAATTTATTTTAAAACATTGCAACAATAAGGATTAATTTTATCATAAGCTCTATCACTATCGCTACTTTTAATTTATGGTTACAGAATACGTGCATAAATGATTCTTAATTATATGCAATATTTATTGTGTAGTTGAGCTATATAAATTAAAATTGTAAATATTATACATATACAACGATTTAAAAAATAACTACTCGCTAAATTCACTTCGATCAATTTAACGTTCATTTAAATGAATGTGATTTCAGTAATAATAATGCAAATTTTTACAAAAAATAATAAACAAAAACAGTTCTTTGAAATGATGTTTACATTTAAAGGCTCTCTAATGTAACGTTTACAAAAAAAAAAAAAGCAACGACTTATCATCAAATGCAAAAGGTCTTTAATAAAAATAAAACAGGAGTAGAAATATAAATTTAAAAAAAAATTATAAAACTTACACTTTCTATAATTCTTTTTTTCTTGAAAAAGCTATAGTATTTGTTTTTGGTATATCATTTGTTTTATTATTGTTGTTGTTTATTTATTTATTTATTTTTATTTTTTGCTTACGAAGACTAAGCAACTTATCAACTAGGTTCGCCATTATGGCTGATGAATTCTGGGATTGACGTATTCTTTGGTGAAATGCGAAGGCATTTATTTATTCTCTATACCAGTCATTTAATATTAAAGTTAAAAAAATCGGAGTTTGCGCAGATGTTTCAACTCACCTTTTAACATGTAATATTTCATGCAGATCTATTTCAAAACTTAAATTAAAAAAAAAAAAAAAACTCGAAAATGATTATATTACAATCCTCCCCAGTATATTTACCATATTGATTACTAAAGATTTCTCAGTTACATTGACAGCGCAAATTAAAAATAATTCGGAGCCGCGCGTGGTTAAAAAAAATTAAATGTTTATGCAAATTAAATAAATAAACTGAATATGGGGAAAGAATGGGGGGGGGGGGGTTAACGCTAACCACTATTTTTTTTTTCAAACGATTGTTTTTGTATTTAAGCTCAGTGTATTTAATAATTATATTTCCGTATTTATTTTTTTCCATCTCTACTACTTTATGAAAAAATTGGATTTGATTATAAGACAATCAGCTGAAAAGCAGGTTTTCTTATTCTAGTCTCCAGGCAAATCAATATTACGTAAACGCGATGCAATTAAAAATAAATGAGCAACAAAACAAAATTAAAATCTGAAACCCGGAACAACATTGTTTTATTTTTTTCTGAGTAATAGTGTAATTATATTGTATTATAATAATTTATGTAATGATATTTTAGATTTGGATAAAGTTAACGGAAAATTGAAGTTCGAAAATTGGTACACCCCCCCTCTGTTTCATAAAAACTGACACTTAAGACTTAAAAATAAAAAAAGAATCTTTATACATGTGAGTCTTTTACTCAATTGTTTTATTACAAGTGACTTTAAACTATGTCGTATTATTTCTGCAATATAGAATTAATTTTAACACATTTTAAAATTTAACAAAGTATTCTAAATTGAATACCTAAAGATTTTAAGAGATCAGATGCTAAACTGACAGATGAGTGAGTTTATTAGAGTGATAGGAACAAGAAAAATTTAAAACAGGCAAAACTCTCCATAGTGCCATTCAGTGCAAGCCAGAGTAATCAATGGATGTCAGAAGGCTCGTGCATAAAATCTCTATCTCGTGTCTACTCATCCAATATCCCCAGACTAGTTTCGTGCTTGTGGCTTTCATCAGTGAGAAACCTTGGATCTGAGAGCATTGCACCTAGATCTTAGGATCCAATGGCACTAGTGTATGGAGAGTTTTGCCTGTTTTAATAACAGTTACGAGCAGGCATAAGAAATATTGATCATGTGATGTTTAGTGAACAAAACGAATTTGTAGAACAGGAAAACTTGATTAACTTGGAGATTTTTTCATTCTGCAATGGATTGATACATCACAAAATCTTTAAAAAAATTGCTTGAAAAGGTTTTTGACCCATGGCTTCACTACCATAAACAGTTTGAATTGCTTCAAATGTTTTAATAGCAGTTTTGCCTAATTTAAAACAAAAATTTAATATTAGTGCAGTTCCACTGTAGATTAAGTTATGAAATACACTGTCATTCATCTACAGATTCAACTCCTGATTGGATAAAATAAATCATCACAAAGCCTGAATAAATCTTATCCATAGTTTAATCATTCTGTTTCGATCTATATTTATTGGATATTAATAAATTAACTTGAACCATATCTTTAAAATATTATTAATTTACTCACCACACAGGAAAGTTTTCAATAAAAATATTCTCTTTTTCTTATTATTGTTGTTTAAGACCAAATAAAAAGTTGTGTTTTGTAAAAATTATCGTCACCTTTTTAACTATTATTGACCCACTGCAGGATGGTCTCTCCAAATTTAATGCAGATTATAAGATCAATAGCTTTTTTTACATTATCCACCTCACAGATGGTTTTTGTTTATGTCTTTTACAATCTCTTGGGAACCTATTTAAAACTCCAACCAATAATCTATTATCATCTCTTCTAACACTATGTAAATACAAAAAGGTAAAATAATCATTAAATAATCTATGGGCAGAGCAAATACTTTTTTGGCATCATTTCCCTCTCCTCTATCAAAAAACATTGAAAAAGGTGCTGCTCACAAAATCTATTAATTGCTCTGCTGATAATGGTTTTAGCCATCTTCCATCATTGTTTACCCTCCAGATACTTATTTCAGACTAGTAATTTCTTTAAAGAGCAGTGCTAATAACTCTAACAAGCTTTACCGATAAATGCCCCAAGAGAAAGCACTTAAAATTCTCTATCTAGAAATTATCCCCAATCCTCAGACCGGTTTCATGCTTTGGCAATCCTCAGTAAGTCAATAGGGTATTTCAGACACATCTAAAAATACCAACTCAAAGCAAACATTCATCTAAAAGTTAACTATTAAGTAGAAAATCTGAAATTTTCAGACACCTATATGTCTTCAAAACCAGCCATCTAACTTAAATAACTATAAGGGACTGATAAATTTTCAGCCAAACCATATATTAATAGCCTTAGCAATATAACATTGCTTAAGACTTAAAAACAAAACTATAAATAGTAGATAAAACAAAGTCATACCTCATATGATTCAATTTTATAAGCTAATAGCTCTAACAAGCTTGTTAGAGCTATTAGCACTGCTCTTTATTTTTTATTTACAAGCTTATAAAATTGAGTCATGTGATGTATGACTTTTGTTTTATTTACTAATAATTACTTAGTTAATGAAATAGCTACGATTAACTGTCTGAAAAAAAAAATCACTAATCTGTTTATAAACGAGATTTAAATCTAGTTTTTGGGTGTGCTAAAATAATCAGTAGCATGTTTTGTTCTAGATCAGGGATGTCCAACAAGTCAATCGTGACCTATCGGTCGATCGCAAAGTCATTTTTTTGTCAATCGCGAGACCAATCTGGCAAGAGCTGTCGGGTAACGAGTGAAACAAATTGAGTCAAGATTTTCAAGTTTTTTTTATTTTTGTTTTTGTTCCAATTTTTTTTTTCAATTCTAGATAGGTGAAGTCCATTATGCCGTATCATTATTGAAAATAATATTTTTAATCATGATTTAATGCAGCTAATTTGAATTAATAAATATTGTTAATAATTACTCATGTTGCTTTAATTCCCTCCTACATGAGTTTTTTGGCCCGTTAAATAATTATTTTTTACTAGGTAGATATATAAAAATGGTGTGTATTTCACACCTCCCTCCACTTAGACTACACCTATGACAACAAGTCGAACGCAAAACATTTTTAAAATAAAAAGTAGATTTTATGACCGCAAAAGTTGGCCACCCCTGTCTTAGATAATCGAATTTTCCTTCCACAGAAAACTAAACATTTCTACAGTGATGGTCAAATAAATGCTAATCCTATTTTAATCTTCGGCCAATCTTAACCACGTGATATTCAGATGCAAACTTTACTCTTCTAAAATGGTATAATTTGAACTTTACTCTTCTTTACCTTATTTCTTTCAAGCTTGTTTTTATATTATCCCAAGATTTTAAAAATGTATTGGAATTTTTTTTAACTTACTCCTCCTTTAACTAATAATTTATAAAATATCACATTCATTTCATTTAATTTCTTTTATATTCTATTAGAATACTTGTGTATATTTTATTTATAATGCGTACTACAACATCAAAAGTCGAATGACTTTATTGTTCAGGAGTTTATAACAAGTTCAAGTACCGGAGTACTAGAACATGAATCGATCCGAGAACCGGGCGCTCCGGAGTTTGACACTCTATCATCGCACTAAACCGAGTAGGGCAGTGTGTACGTATATGTAAATAATATTTAAGAAGCACTCATCCATTACGTATACACAAATGTAATATATATATCCTACCTTATACCACAAAGAAGTTTTAAATTCCTCATTATTTTACGTCAGGCCAAGTTCTACAATTCTCCGATATTAAAAATTAATCGTCTATGCGGTTAATGAATCGCTATGACCCCTGAGAATTTAAACCTATAAAAGTTGTTTTGCGATTTTGGTTTTTCCTGATTGGCCGTTATTATTTTTTTTTTAATCCGCCTTTTCTTTGATCAAAGTACTACGTAAAATTTCAATTTATTTTCTAACAATAAATCAATTTTTAATAACTCAATAACTTTAATTACAATTTTAAAAAGTACACATTTTCACATTATTTGTAAGGGCTATAATTTAATCCGGTGAATTAGTATCTTACTAAGAAAAGTGTGATTACACAAATAAGGAAGCATGTTGAACACATAAAAAAATTAAGTGTTCGTTTTTTTTTTAAAAAAATAACGAAAACTAAAAATAAGAATAATTGTAGTTTCATATTAAAACTTGTTGGAAATGAGGGGGGTGTAAATTTATAGTACATAGAGTGTTTTGAACCTTTTTAGATTAAGTTAGTCCGTTAAAGTCTAATCTAAATAAATAACAGATATCTTCTAATCCCCGAGGAATATTCCATATATTTCATGTTTACCTTTAACTTTCTCTTATTTAGGTCACTCCCCACACAATTTAATAAAAGTTCGTCGTGTCTTAGTGATATTTTAGTTCAATTTCTTCCGGCTTGAAACCAATCAAGGATAATCTAACCGTTATCTTTTAGTATTAAAATTAAGTACATTTTTTTTTTTTTTTTAGCTTAATAACCGGAATAATATATTCATTTACCGATTCTGAAATAGAAAATGATTCAGTGCTTATCTTATTTACATATAAAATACGTACACTGTTTTTTATAAATGCCAAATTGATAACAATAGGAAGATATTAAGAAAATTATTTAAAAAATACTTTTACTTATATAAACGCACTAAAACATATATATACTAATTTTCACAAATAAACGTTGGAATGCTCACGTTTAAAAATATTCTTAACTATGTGTTGCGTAAATAAAAATTAGGTTCAATTGTTCTATGAATAAGTCTGTAGAAATTAGATATATTTATTTACCTTCATCATCTTCAACTATTACTGACCCACTACAGAATGAAGATCTCTCCGAGTTTAATCCGACTTCTCCCATTAATGGCATCTAATCTACACATCATACCAGCAAACTTCTTTACTTCATCCATTCATCTCACTCGTGGTCTCTTTCTAGGTCTTTTGTAATCTTTCAACATTCTATTTAAAACTTCCAAGAATTTCAATCTATTTTCATCTTTTTTAGCAATATGACCTACCCAGCTTTAATTCTTTCAATAATGTCAGTGATATCTATTTCCTTTCTCACTCGTATTTAATTTTCCATCAATTCTTGGTACACCTAATATACATTTCTTCAACCTTTATTGAAGTCTTTGCATTGCTCTTCTGTTAAGTGTTAACTTCTTGGATTTGTAAAAAAGAATTGGTAGAACATATTTATTAAAAA
This sequence comes from Epiperipatus broadwayi, assembly GCA_028023455.1. Classification (NCBI taxonomy): domain Eukaryota; kingdom Metazoa; phylum Onychophora; class Udeonychophora; order Euonychophora; family Peripatidae; genus Epiperipatus; species Epiperipatus broadwayi. Next base: position 4,357,485 of record JAQFVV010006259.1, on the reverse strand, counting down.
TCCCAAGTTGTTTCTAACAAAAGCATTTTGTACATTTTAATTTTAAGATTAATATAATCTATTATGCTGCCACCTACATTAATAATATGACAAAGATATTTTGTACTTGATAATTTCTTCTAATTCAATGTTATCAGTCTTTATTTTCTTTTTTTACTTTCACCTGATAATTCTTGCAACATTTTCTGAAGTTCTAAAACACTTTTTGCAACAACAATTACATTATCTACCAAATGTAGATGACTTAAATAATTCCATATATTTTTACTATCTTAGTTTCCCATTTTAATCCACAACATACTCCTTATAAAATGGCCATAAAAAGTTTGGGATAATAAACTCACCCTGTCACTTATCCTTCTCAATGTTAATCTTTTTACTATCACCATGTAATCTAATCATTTTTGTTGTATTTTGACATGACAGTATATTTGGTCTATATTTTGATAATCCAATGATTTAATCGTAGCAAAAATGTTTATAGAATCAAATGCCTTTTCCTAGTCTACAAATACAACATTAATAAAATCAAATGCATTTTCATATACAGTCCAAAGCATAATAGCAACTCATATTCATTGGTCCTTTATATGACTTCTCTCAATCCTCAGATATGATCCACTGTACTAAAACAGCTTTCAAATCCAGTTTATTCTTTTGGTTGATTAAAATCCAAAGTTTCATTGTAGATAAATTGTAATTATCATGGAAAAGACTTTATATACAGCTGCTAAAAGACTGATAGGTCTGTAATTTCTAATATCTTCTTTATCATTTTTCTTAAACATTAATGTTATTTGTGCATTCTTCCAATCATTTTATATATGTCTATCATTTCGACATTTGGTATATAAACTTTGCTAATGATTTTTCTTTTTCTATACCTGCAGCTTTTAAAATAAGAATAATTCCATCATTTCTTGAGCTTTTCTTTTCATAGATTTATTACATTTCACTTCTTCATTTTTAATACTTGCAATTTAGAAGATGTAGTAAGTATGGGGAATACTTTATCATCATCATCATCATCATTATTATTATTATTATTATTATTATTATTATTATTATTATTATTATTATTATTATTATTATTATTATTATTATTATTATTATATAATTCTTTACAGAAATCTTCAATATATTTCTTGATGTAATTTCTTTTTGCAAGAAGAGTTTTATCTTTTTTTCTTTTTGCTGAAGTAACTTTTCTTCCAATACTAAGATGCTGTTTTTACTTTAGAAATATTCTCTTTTATAGCTTCTCTTGCTAAATCACAATTTTATTTTCTTACATCATTATTTTACAAATTCTAGATGTTTATTCTTCTTAGTGGATTATTTAAATATGCATATAATTAAATGGCTAAGCCTACTAATATATCTGAAGTAAGTTCAGTACCATATGATTTTTTCAGTTGGAGAGCTGATTTTAAAGACATGCAGATGTTTGGAAATGTTCAGATCTTCTTATTAAGAGTTAACTATTAAATAAATGCTTAGCTTGAGTTGGTTTTTTGAATCTGGTATCCTACTTTTCTCACTGAAGAGAGCCATAGCTCGAAACCAGTCTGATTTGAATACCTTTCTTGTAGCATTTATTATAAAAAAAAGAAAAAAAGGACTGCTTGGAGCTATTAGCACACTTTTAATTTTACATATTTCTTTATATATATATATACTAGTATCAGTAGAAATTTTTTTACGGATAAGTTGCTGATTGTATATCAGTTATCTTTCTTGTCATTCTTAATAGAGACTAAAAATATTTCTAAATATGACTGTCCCATACTTTTACTTATAGAAAGTGAAGAAAATTTCTTTTTTACTTTTACGAGCATTCGTGTGAATAAAAGGCATTTAAAAATATATATATTTTTATATGCTACTTTTTATTTTTATATAAGTAACATTGAATTATCAAAATCACTCTTCAGTTAATCATTTAGTTTTAAATTATAAAGAATACCTCTAAATATCATTCTACTAGAAACAATTTTACATATAAAATTAAAACAAAAAAAATAAATCTTATAAAACAGCTAATATAAATATATATTAATCATACATAAAAAGCCTTTTCAGCACACAGTTGAATACCCTTTTCAAATCTTAATAATTTATTATAATGTCAACGAATTATTACAAATATAACACCATCTAAAGCTGAAGAACATGACAATGCAATTAATAGATGAGATGATAAATCTGCTGTATACATTCATTACTTAACATATGGACATAAAATAGATACTACAAAAAATATTACATCTTTAAATTATATTAAAAATCCAAAGAGAAGACAATAATTGTAAGAATATTTACAAAACTTCATAAATTTAGTTAACAATTGGTCAATTGGGAATGAATGGAAAATTATGTAAGATAATATATATATAAAGTTGTATAATACATGTATTATTTGTTTTGTATATTGATATGTTATATAGTCCATTTTTTTTAAAAGTTATATTAGATCTCTATATGAATGTTTTATTCTATTCTACTAATGTTTTATTTTTGTTATTGTTGTTGTCTTACTTCTAGTATGGAAATGGAACACTAGAGGGTATTGTATATGTAATAATTTGTTAACAAGATGGGTGAGAAAGGTAATGCAGTATGGAAAAGATTTGGATAAAGAATTTATATCAGTATACTTGTATAAAAGATGGGATGATTGTGTTAGGAGGATTGTTGAGTGTTATAGTGGTAAGGAATGGGATAAAAGAATAGAAGCATTAATAAAAAAATAGGGAGTTGGAGAGATGGAGAAGTAGTATGGAGGGTAAGAAGAGTTTAAATATATATAGAAGAAAACGGAATATTGGAAGCGAGTTAATTTATGATAATAGTAAGGAAAGTAGTTTTTTGTTTAAGGCTCAAACGGGATCTTTAGCAACAAGAGAATATACATGTAAATGGAAAACTATGGGTGATTTAGCATGCAAATTATGTAAGGAAGGTATAGAAAATATTAGGCATCTATTGATTGAATGTAAATGCTTGAAAACAAAAAGGGTACAGATAATGAAGTTATGGGAGTAAAGGTATGAACAAAGTGACTATACAGAAAGTGAGTTATTAACTTTTATGCTGGGTTTGCAAAAAAGGGGGGTTTAGTGGCTAACAGGTTTATCTGGGCATAGTTGCTGAGATATTCTTGACTTCGTTTAAGAAGAAGGCAGATAATCACATCACATAACATTATAATAGATTATTAACATTTGAAAGGGGCACTAAACTTTGTGCTGGAAAAGGTTTTTTATGTTTGATTATATATATATATTTATATTAGGTGTTTTATATGATTTTTTTAATGTAATTTATATAAGATATCAGCATATTGGAATTCATTATTTCCATTTTTGATTATATAAAATGAAGTAGTTTTCTAAATTGTTTCAAACCCTTTTAAAAAAATGTCATTAGGAATACCCATGTATAAAAAGTTTTAATTAGATCAGAAATTGAGAAATGAGTAAAAAAATGAATTTAAAATTTTGGTCCCAATATACCAACAAAATAAAGAAAGTTAAATAAAAATGCATAAAAATAGTCAATCTAATAAAAAGAATATGAATCAGAAAGTGGTTAATTTTTAAGCCTTTTTAAATTTACTATCTAATAAAAGATGTGATATGTTGGACTATTTCCATCATTTATGAGTGAATGTTGAATGTATAAAAAATTTAAAACTTTATTTAAACTTTCCAAATACAAACAACTTGTTAGTAATAACAGGTGTTGCTGGCCTATATGCACAATGACAATATTCGCTTAGAAGTTGAACTCGCACCTTTAGATTCTTGTATATTGAATTTAAGGCAAATGCTCTACCAACTGAGCTATTTGGTACAGTGTTTGCCTTAAATTCGATATACAAGAATCTAAAGGTATGAGTTCAACTTCTAAGTGAATATTGTCATTGTGTATATAGGCCAGCAACACCTGAAGAAGAGTGGAGAATACTACTACTCGAAATGTTGTGTAATTACTAACCTCTATTGTCTATTTGTGTGTTATTACTAACAAGTTGTTTGTATTTAAACAGTTTAAAATTTTCTATACATTCAACATTCACTCATAAATTATGGAAATACTCCAACATATCACATCTTATAATATACCATCATTACTATCTGATAAAGTTTTAAATTATTCCAATTTGACTAACAAGTGCCAAACTTTTTGAACTCACAGCTTTAATACCAGGTGCTTTAGATAAATACTTTCATGATTATTACTAATCATGTATTAAACTGGAGATTATAATATTATTTCTAATTCAGATATAATCTTTAGAGATAGTTCAAGATTAACATATTTGATTTTTACGTAAACAAATTTAAAAATTCAATTTCATATCAAAATCTTTTTAGATATACTTAAAATTTTCACTATACCACAAATTCTTAAAAACATCTGAAAAGAGAAATGATTTCTAAGATTCATTTCATCTAAACCAACAATCTTTAATTGGCTCAGACATCAATTTCTTACACATTTTTATCATGTATCCAGTATTTATCAATACCAATTTATGACATTTTAATCTATGAACATAAAACTTTCTGCATTTGTAACTTTGATATCATCCACTTCAGCTAAATATCTTAATGATTGAAACTAATCATTTGGGGGCTAAAGATTATTACATCATTTCTAGTCTGAGATGTAAACTTTAAAACCAGTTAAAGATTAAATTTTTTAGACATCTTTATTCATATGTTTGAAAATGTGATGTGGATTAGAATTTAAGGTATATATAAAAAGTGTTAAATAGTTCAGGGCTCTTTAAAATGAAAAAATATTAACCAAGGATGCTGGCTATATATATATATATATATATATATATATATATATATATATATATATTGTGCAACAAGATATTTGGATTTTGGGAGGGGACACTTAAATATAAACATGGGTACTGTATTCATATGAGTAGGACACTTTTTTCCACCAGTAGCTAATATTACAATCATATTTTGTTTTTAAAGAAAAGCGTAGAGTGATGATATTCCTGAAATCAATCCAAATTAACCTGAAACCTTTATCCCCTGCTTAATCATAGCTAAATACTCATTTACCTTCTATGCTGAATTGTGATGTGAGTTCTCTATTATAAAATCTCACGATCATTGAACTGGTCATGTAAAATAAATGAACAATTACAGAATAAACAATGGAAGATTTCCTTAAAGGGTGTTTTATGGTGCACTTGAGCATGAGATTTAGTAAGAGAAGTATATTCTATCTATGTTGTAAGGATTCTCTCAAAAAGATTCTGAAAAAGTGCAACGTTAATTGTTTCCATTGAGAAAATACAACAGAGAAAGCTTTGGATCGCTACAATTAGATATGGTATTGAAGTACTTCAGAAAAAACGTTTTCTGCTGAGAAGCTAAAAGACAAGATTGCAAAATATCAAGTAACAGAAAAATGAATTTGTGTTTAACTGTATGTGGATATATTTTGTGTTTCACAGATTGTTTTTGCGTAATCATTGCAAAACTCATTTCTAAGTTTTCTTTCTCTCATTTTTATTTTGGTGTTGGAATGGCTATACTTACTTAACAGTGGCTGTTTTTATTATTATTATTATTATTATTATTATTATTATTATTATTATTATTATTATTATTATTATTATTATTATTATTATTATTATTATTATTATTATTATTATTATTATTATTATTATTATTATTATTATTATTATTATTATTATTATTATTATTATTATTATTATTATTATTATTATTATTATTATTATTATTATTATTATTATTGTTGTTATTATTGTTGTTGTTGTTGAATCGATAATGAGTTTGGTTAATCAATCTATATAACCCTAAAATCTTTAGCCTCTGGTTAATAATAGATAATTACTTGTCATATAATATTGAATTGATAATTGGGTTGACTATTGGGTAGCTACTTAAGTAAAGCAATATACCATCTGATTATTTCTGGTCTGTATGTTTTGGAGCAATGCTAAAGTGGTAGCATTGGAGTTTCATCTTCATGAATCATAGTCAATTATGTAATTTTTGGAGTTTCAACCTCATAGGAACATTCAATTGGTGATTTATATTTTTTTAATTCTATTTTTGTCATATGTGATAATCTAATTTATCTGAAATGTATATAATATTTGAAAGATTGTATCAATTGGATTTATTGGCAATTGTAGAATAATAAATATAAAGTCATAGGTTAGTCTTGCATTGGTGGTCGAGGCTCAGCGTGACTGCCTTACAAGCAGTTGCCCGAGTTGCAGGTTTGCATCTTGGCCAATGCTATGACCCTTGAAAAAAAAAGTCATAGGTTAAACTGTTTTTCAATGTTGTGGTATCTTTGGCAAAGCCAATAAATGTAGATCAATACTAGTAATTCAGTTTATGCTTATTATTATTACTTTGATGATTTTAGCTGAATAGAGAAATAAAAAGGGCCAACCAGGAATGAAGTAGATAGATTTCATCATAATAATAAATTGGGCTTTGTATAACATAGAAAATAAAAATAAATGATAAGTTATTACAAAAAAAATGCTACTTATGTGTTTACCAGTTATGTCTATTTAAACGTGACTAACAATAACATTTTTTTTTCTCATGTGTCATAGCATCAGCCAGGAAGCGAACGTGCTAACCCAGGACAACTGCTTATAAAGCAGCTGTTGCTGACCTCTCAACCACCAATGCTTGACTAACAATAACATTATATATGTTTAGACATAACTATAGCCAATATATTATAATGTTAAAAAAGATTTATTTGCTCTTACAAAGTAAAGTAGGCTGAGAATCATTTTCTGCATGATTATTTTTGGTAGCTCATGTATTCATATCACAATTAGTGTAATTATTGCTAGTAATATGAACACTGGAATTTCCATAGCCTGATAAACACCAGTAATTATTAGAGTAATGATGTAAATACTCAATTTACAAGAAACAGTGTCATAGAAAATTGTTTGAAAGAATACTCGACTTTATAACATGAAACGATTTTGGTTAAATAAATAAATAATTTAATAGTTTGTTGCTCTGATATTACTATGTAAATGAAACCTTTTGTGAATCAGATATATTGTATACAATTAGCATGCCTCTGATCAGGGATTCAAACCCAAGCTGTATGGAATTCCAAGAAGACTCAAGTTTTTTTCCAGATATGTGGCTCATAATCAGCTCAATTAAGTAAGTATACACTATTGATTGGTAAACGGTATCTAATTATTTCACCCTAGAAAATAAAACGAGGATAAAATCTGTTCAAATCTTCAACACCTGGAATTAGACAAGTCTGGCTAATAATAGCTTTCATTCAATACTCTTTTATGAAGGACTGTGAAAAAGACATTTGCTTTACGAGAAGGGTTTTTTCTTTTTACTATAGACATATTATTTATATACAAACACACACATATGTAAGCTCTAGATTAAATGCTGACAGTTTTTAATGTCCTCCTACATATTTGTATATTGAAAAATACGTTCTGCCCATATGTAGTTATAAAACGTTTAAGAGAAAATACTATCATGTCAAAATAACCTCACCCAACTAGATTACTCATGTAGGTGGAATAAAAACTTTAAAAATTACTGTTATTTCTGATTATCACAAAACGGTGTTATACATATATATATTATTAGTTGTATAAATGTATGTTAATTTTCCAAATGGAGATGGACTTCATTAGGCAAAAGGGTACTCTTGTCAAGGTGATGATCACATTTAATCATCATCCGTAATCACTACCCATTTTTTACAAGCTTTTGGGCTATTTTAGCTTTACAACTGCATCTTCTTTAAACTGTTTACATCCTTAAGAAGCACACAAATATATTCAATACATATACATTTCACTTTACTTAATAAATACATCTGCTAGGAGGACATTTAATGTAATGATAATGCCACATGTCTACATGATTATGACATGGGTTTGGATCTGTTCTATATAATCTTACAATTATATCAGTAGGCATGGGATTTTTTTTCAACTATCTAACTTTAATAATCATCTAATATTGGTAAGTAATTGAATGTTTAGTTATTTTTATTTTAAACATTTGTAGTTAAATTAAGATTTCTGTTCATTTGGGTCAAATATTGTAACCTATTTTTAATGTACTTCTACTGAACATATTTTTTTCAAATTTTGTATACGTTTAGTTTCCATGACAATGCAATGTAGCAATATAATATTTTAAAGTTGTTTGTCTTAATAGTGCTGTAAGGTTATAATTCAAACTACATTCAAATCAGTTAAGTTTTGAGTGATGCATACTAGGTGGCACTATATTTGTTGAAAATATGTTTTAATTTGATTTGATGATTATTGTGATAAAAAATGTTTATAAGTTAGTTAAAATTTAAAGACAGGAAAGATATTATCTTAATTTCATTTGATTATTAATTTAAAACTTGCTTTTTTAAATTACTACCTTCATAAATCTTGGAACCAGATTTTAATGTGTGTGAATTTAAATTCAAATATTGTAATTATAAATTCATAAATCTTGGAACCAAATTTTAATATATGTGAATTTAAATTCAAATATTGTAACTATAGATTGTAAAAGATCCAGAAAGAGACCTCATGTCAGATGGATGGATGAGATAAGAAAGGGTGCAGGGGTAATGTGGAGAAGAGAAGATAAAAATCAGAGAAGATGGTTTGAATTGGAAAGACCTTCATCCTACAGTGGATTGATAATCATTGTTGATGATGATTATTGTAACTATGGTGACATTGTTTACATTCTCATTTGAAAAATTGATGTGGTATAGGAATGGGCCTGAATGTTAAATAATAAAAAAGAATATACATATAGAATATTTTCTAAGAAGAAAATGCTTTTATTTAATTGGCTAAGAAATGCAATAAAAAAGCAAGACAATTTCAGTAGTTGTACATATCTATAAATAACAAAGTGAGGCTTCCAGAAATTAATTAATTCAATCTCTATTAGAATACCCCAGGTTTTTATTTATTGATATGTATATATATATAATCTAATGAGCTTGCCAATACAAGCTTATTAAATTAGGTCATATGGTATATGACTTGATTTCTTTATAAAAATATATATGGAAATCTTGAATGTGTGGATTAATCCATTTAAAACAACTTCATTAGAAAGCATTTAACCTAGAACTGATCTGAGCCAAGATTCAAAGTAAACTGACAGACTGAAGCACTCTCCAGCATCAGTCTGTCAGTTTACTTTGAATCTTGGTCTAGGGCAGTTGTTCTAGGTTAAGTTTTTCTAATTAAGTTGATTTAAATGATTATTCTACACATTTTCATCAAAAAAATCACTAAAATTATTGTATTAATATATATATATTGTAACCATATGGATTTTGTGGTATACAACAATATAGTAGTGTGTGTGCATATATATATAAAGTTGAAAGGTAAAGCAGAAATAAACACAGTCAAACTTTTTTGTAGATATTTTTTATATTCCACTGGAGTAATTGTGAGGGATGAAATAATTTTGAATTTTAAAATAAATTTTAATTTGAAATGAATATTTATAAAAGTCTAAATAAATATTTTTATTGAACTCTAATTTGAAATTAAAACAAGTATGTTTTATGTTAAAATAGATCTACTGATAATTGTAAAAATCCATTATTTATTTTAGAAATCTTTTTTTAAGTTAAAAGCTTGTGGATCATATGTTTGATAAAATTCAACTTTTAAAAGGATTAAAATTGATTAAAAATTGATAAAGATAGAAAAAACATTCTGGAGTTAATGATTTTTTTTCTCTCCACCCTATCTATAAAAAGAGTTGATAAAAGGATTAGAAGTAGTTGGATAGTTGGTTTCCAGAGTTATATAAAGCTAACATAAAGATGTAAAAATACAGTGTTGTTGCTACTAATTCATGATACTAGAGTTTGGATTTACTCAGAAATAAGTCCCAACTTCTCTGTGTTCTCCATAACTATCATAGTATTAGATGGCTAACCTGAAGTCTAAGTGCAGTTGATTGAATGTCAACAGTACACCTCTCCTGATAATGACCCACAAAGAGTCCATCAGCTGGTATACATATGCTGCTTTATCTATACTCATAGAATATCAGATAAACATACAGCATCATATTTATATAAAATGCAGCTAGTGAGTTATGTTAAATAATTCCTTATAATGACATTTTAAAAGTGACATATATAATGAGAATGAAATGTTAAATAATTTTTTTATGGAAATTGACATTTATTTTAAAAGAAAAACAAATAAAAAATTTGTTTAAATGAAATGATTGACTCAGATGATTTTATTGTAAAAGAAGGAAAAAGAAAAACCTTTTATTTTATTTTTTATTTTTCATATGTCAAATGCGTTGACCAGAAAGTGAACCTGGGCTAGCTGCTTGGAAGGCAGCTATGCTAACTGCTAGGCCACTAATGCTTGATGCTTGACAAAAACTTTTATTGACTATAAAAGAGAGGCTAATTAATAATTTTAATTCATATCATTTATATTTTATATAGACACATGTATGTGTGAATTTTATGTATATTTTCCAAATGGAATTAATTATGAAAGAAGATATTTATAATTTATCATTTTAACAAATTGATATAAATGACTAAATTTAGAATTTAAATGCACATATACTTTTATGTGCACACCCATATATGTTAAATCTGTCAGTATTTATGTATTATAAGAAGAAAATGGATTATATATATAGATTTATAAACTCAAATATGGCAATCAATTATTATACTGTGCATCTCTGTGATAATATATAAGGATTTTATGTTAACCTAGTATGAGTTGTCTATATCATTAAAAATATAACTTAAAATTTTAGTAATAGTTTATGGAAAATCAAATATGATCAGAAATTATTATGCCACATGTCTGTGTATATATATCAATGTATATTATGTAGACATATATGCAATTTAATCATTTTTTATTAAATGACCATTCAAATATGTACATTTTATATGATACTGCATGTCTGGGTAGTCATTTATGTACATTTTATGTAAACCCATTAGGTATTGTAAATCACAAGGTGATAACATAAATTTTGTTTTTATGTTAATCAAAATCAGAAGGCTCAACTTATATATATATAGCCATATTTTGCAAACCTTAATGTCATTTTTTTGTTATTAATAAACTTATATTGTTTAAATTATTCCAGTGACTTAATTCTAAATATTTTTAGGATATTATGTATTGGATCACCTCTTGTTCACAATAACAGTTATAGAGCTTGTGTTCTCTGAGCTAGATTCATACATAATGGTCTATTATATGAAAGGGGTGTATATCAGTATATGGGCATCCAGTTGATGATGATGATAGTCATCATCCCTGGTTGCCATAAAGGGAATATTTTTTAAAGCCCATGAACTGTTTTATTTTAGTTTAGTCTCTATTAGACCTTAAGTTTATAATGTTAGTACATCAATGGTACTAAATAGCCAGGCCATTGATGATGATCAGTATGTTTTCATTATCACATAATTATTATATCTATGGTTATATAGTCTGATGGATTAGCACTTAAGCTGGTGCATCCAAGTTATGTTTAAATAATTGCCCCAAGTTGGCAAAGGCCAAATAGTTGGCCTAGTCTATGGTAAACCCATTTCAAATCCATTCACAAGATTGACTATTGATTTATTTATTGTTGATCTGTCATGATGATGAATAACATAAATTATTTATAATGCTGGTGAGCTTGTAGTTAATTATGTCTATACTTAAGATAGTTAGCTGTATTGATCTCTTAGAGACATTATAGATCATCTGACAGAGATTTTTCATGTCCTTTATTATTATATTATATATTAAATTTATATTAAAAATCATTATTTGAAATATTTTAAACTGAGGTTGATAATGATTTTCCATCACTCTACCTTCACTGATAATTCCATTTCATTAGAATATATATGTATAACAATCAACATTATATTTTAATAATTTTTTAGAGCATAACTTATAAAATTTAAATAAATACATTGTACAGGCTTAAACCTGCATTTATATATGTAATATATGCAGGATTCGAACTCAGACTTTCACATGACCCACTACTCTCAGTGCCATCTCATATTGCTGACTCACCTAATCGCACACATGTTGAAAAGATAAATAATCACCAATATATGTATTTCATGCTAAACCAGCAATCATCAGTTGGTCTAGATTACTATCTCCACACATATATACAATCAGTGCTCAGCTTTATATTAAGATAGCTAATCTTCTTACTTTAATGGACAGGCTTCAAACTATTCCAACTCACAACTATTGGTGATTATTTATCTTTTCAACATGTGTGTGATCAAGTGGGTCATGATCAGGTGGGTCAGCAATATGAGATGGCACTGAGAGTAGTGGGTTGTGTGAAAGTTTGAGTTCAAAATTTAAATAAGTATTTTTTAGAATATATATATTATCTAATAAAAAAAAGCAAGAATGAATATCTGCTCAAACTTTCACCCTCTAGAAATTGGAAAAGATGTGGATGATGATTTTTGCACACTGTTTGTCAATGGAGAGGAATGTGTTTGATACTGCTTCAATGTGGCTATATAAATTTATTATAATGTAGACATTTTTAATTCCTAAGCAAAAAATAGAATATATATAAAAATTAAAAAAAAATTTTGTTAATGATTATGCAACATCTCTACATATGTATTTATATGAATTACATGGTAACATTTTACTTTGTTTACATGACATTTTACAGTACTATCTTTGAGCTTTTACAATTATTCAACACCATGCTTAATTGTTTCTCTCAACTATTATGCAGTAGGCATGTATAGTGTAAGGGTAACTTACAATTCGATTGAGACCAGCCTTTATTTACTCACAACAGCAAATTAAACTCATTTAAAACATAAGACTTACTAATAGGTGGTTGAGCATGCATTATCATTTTATGGAGTAAACATACATTCACACACACACATATATATATATAGAACAGACATTATTTTATTAAATACTATATTGAATAAATGTCACAATAGATTAATTTCCCTTATCTAATAAAAGGATAAAAACCCTAGTTAAAGAAATCATACAAATATATATGTATATCAATAATTAACTAAATGTCAATGTATTTTTATGTCACGATACAAGACTTAGACTTGGTACACATAGCAATTAGCTAATGTCAAGTCAGTCACTAGGTAAGCAAATGCGGACGGTGAAAGCAGAATTCTATTACATAACTTTATTTTTACTTACAATCAATATAATACACACAATCATAGAACCACATATAGCAATGGATAAGGAAATAAAAATGTAAGTATATTAAACAATGGAAACTAAGCTCAGTATAAAAGAAAACTTAGTTCATTTCTATCATCTTTTATGATTTTCAAAAGGATATAATAGCTGTATAACACCAACATCTCAAGATTGAATGTTCAAATCCAAGAGAATATGGACGACTTATTCAAACATTCCAGATTCTTCACATAGTCTTCATAGTGCAAAATCATTAAAAACTATTCAATATTTAAACAGAAAAAAGTTTTGATAGGTCATATGGTGGGATAAACATAAAAAAACTGCACTATTATTCGAACTTGGATAAAAAAAGAAATTAAAACATCGCCAGAATATATATATATATAAATAATGAAGTAATTTTTTTTCTTATATAAACCATCAAATGCAGAGTAGTAAATTAAGAAAAGGTAAATCTATTATGAGCTGCTATATAATGTATTCTGGCTAATTTAACATTGCTGTAGGGCTGGAGTGCTATTATCCCTGACCATAGGAAACACGATGATTTAATACTCACCTATATAATGCCTAATAAAACATCAAATATCCTGTCTTAAATGTTTAGAATAATCCAGAAGAAAAGCAACTACAGAAGATGGAAATAACATCATTTCAAGTGCATTGCTGAAGAGTTCCCACAAGTGATACATGACTTGCCAAAGAAAGATGAGCTGAAAAGTGAGAGATTGTGTCTATAAAAGACATTATTTGTCAAATTCATGAGCATTATTCAAGATGATTAGAAGAAAGCTTTAATTTATTATGTATTATTTTTTTTATACATATACATTTGTAGAATTCTATTTTTATTTAACTTCCAACTTGGAACCCTAAATATGTACTACTTGGAAGAGTTCACTGTAATTGAAATCAAGAAAGTACAGGGGGAAGGTTGTTAAGTTAGATAAAATCAGTTTAGATAGCTCTCCCTCCATAGTGACAGCATTATTCATCATCATCACTGTGATATGGAATAAAGTAAGATTTTATTTGATATTCCATTGAAATAAAGTAAGATTTTATTTGATATTCCATATTAAGAACATACATTTGCTTTAAGCCAGAGTTCATGTTAATTTTTTTTGTTAACTAATGATCATTTGCATTTGTTTATTTGGTATGAATGACTAATCTTGCATAGATGTTCTTTTCTATTAATCATAGGCAAGTTGTACATAGTTAGGGGGGTCCACAAAGAATATGGAATATCTATAGCTGGAATTGAACAAGACTATTGCACACACACATATATATAATAGTGTAAAATAGTCAGCTTTGTGATCATTGTAATAATGAATTAATGATTTTTCTGTTAATTTTATCTGCTTTGTAAATACTTAGTGCCTCATCACGTATATCTACATGGGTAAGGGTTGGAATAATAAACATATTTACTCATATGGTAGAGATACATACTTGACACACAAAAATATATACACATTTTTTATCATGTTAAAAGAGTTTGAATTTTTTATTTTGTTAGTCAATAAACATTGTTAATTTGACTTCCATTAAAATTGTCTCTATTTTGTCAAAATTATTTATCCATTCATTCATCAATTCTTAACTGGATATACATGCATATATAATAATAAGGTTAGATGAACCGCTCACTCAATTGAAACTTATATAGAGGTGTGGTAATTGCTATCTAGAGTAAATTCACCCCTGAAGAGAGCCAAAGGCAACATTCTCTTTGTAATTTGAATACTGAGGTGTAATGGAATCTGAAAGAAAGGTGAGGTGTTGATGAACTAACCTAAATTGTAACTGGATTTAATGTGTAAACTTAGAGTTAGCCCATTGGAGGTAGATATGATCATTGGTTAGGTACTTTATTGAATCATTCACAGCATCCTACCAGAAGACCCTAGGTCTGACCACAATGAGATACATTTCCCCTCTTCTGGTTCACCATTACATTCTGGTACCCAAATTTTAGAAGCATGAAGCAGAAGTTTCTAAGGAAGTCCAGCCATTGAATTGGTAAATAAAAAATTTTTTTTGGAACTTATTCACCCTGATGAATTTACCTAAGTAGCAACCAATGAATACACCTAACCATAAAAGGATGAGACTTGTGAATTTAAACCTTTTCCAAACAACTATCCAATTAAGTCAAATAATTTTTTACTTTTGGGAAGTATATGTATTCTAGCACGTGTGTACGTACGGCGATAGCTTTTGGGAACAGTTGTGCCGCACACGTACACATGCTAGAAACAACTATACAAAAAAAAGGAAAACCTCATATGAAATATTGAATATAATTTGATTGATGTGAATGAAGTGATAGACCATAAATAAATAATTAACTAATAAAATTAAATTAAAATAGGCGAGTTAGGTGAATAAACAAACAGGCTAAAAACTAGGCATTAAAAGTAAGACACACACAAACATAAAAATACAAGACGTTAAATATAAGGGCTGAATGGCAATGGATAGTATAATGTCCTGTGACATGCATTTATTTATATTTATAAAGAAAGAAATAACTGTATTTAAGTATTAAATAAAAATTTAATGATAACTAGGTATGGAAAGCATTTATTAAGTAGAGATATGAAACATTCTAAGGAATTACCATATAGTAGTGATAGTGAGGTAGGTGATACTATTAGTAGTGAGGAAGGGTTTTTACAGATGCAATTACCTGGGGGATCTGTGACTGAAGTTGATCACACTCCACAGACACAGATCATGTGCTACCTCAAACTCAAGAAGCACTTGCCAGGCTACAAGAAGTAAAATGGCACCTGAAGAAATGCTCCAAATAATCATAATCAGTATAAACAATATGAAAGAAGAGATAGGTGACATGAGCAGCATGAAGGAAGAAATGAGCAGTATGGAAGCAAAGCTGGACCATAGGATAATTAGCATAAAAGAAATGAAAAAAGAAAATAATATGAAAGGAGAAATGAATAATATGAAAGGAGAGATGAATGAAGAATTGAGTAATAGGATGGCCAACATGGGAGAAATTTAAAAGTTTATCTATCTATCTATCTATCTACATATCCATCTATCTATCTATCTGTCTGTCTATCTATCCATCCATTTACCTATCTATCTAACTTATCAACCTATCTGTCTGTCTATCTGTTATCTCTATCTATCCATCCATTCTTCCATACATCCATACACCTGCCTGCCTACCCACCTACCTCTCTCCCTGCCTATCTATTTACCTACCACCCAATCTATCTACCTACCTACTTATGAGCTTTTATATGTCCTGAAAAAAATGTTATTAATAAATGTGTTCACGTATGGAACTTCAAGATAAAATAATAGCTACTGTCATATTGCAAACCATATTAAATTTTATGAATTTGAATATTTTTTGTGTGTTGTGAAGCAGTGCCTTTTGTGGTTTCGGTGCATATGCCTCTGGGGTAAGGTAGTAGAATAAATTTCTACCTCTAATTGAAATAATAAGATTGTGAAATACGACATGATTAATTAACAGTTAGCTGTAAAGGTAGATAATTTTAAAGATATAACTCTTATATTAAAGTGATAGATAATGAAAATAATAATGAAGAAATGACAATAATAATTTAATTCAATTTTATTTATAAAGTACAAAACAACAATCAATGGTCAATTACAAAAAGGACATTAAAATAATAATAATAGAAAAGGAAATAATAATAATAATAATTATCATTTCTTCTAGCAATAAATTCAGAACAACTCTTTTTAAATCTCCTAATTGTTTCAATAATGTTAATGATACCTGGTTTTCTCAGCCAAGTATTTCAATCTCATTGTTTTTAAAACATGTGTCATAGCATCAGCCGGGAAGTGAACCCGCTAACCCGGGACGTTGATCTCTCGACCACCAATGCTTGACCAATCTCTTATTATTCCTTCTAATATACTTCTTTTCATACTTCATTAAGTGATCAAGTTTTTTTATTGTTCCTCTGTTAAGTCTCCAAATCTTACATTCATAAAAACCAATAAAGCGCATATATTAAAAAAATATTTTCAAAATTATATGCATATTTTCTTTTTAATATTTAGTTTTACCAAAAGTATTCTATTCAATTTCAATTCTATATATAATTGCATCCATTATATTTCCATCTGTATCAATAATTTGACAGAGATATTTGTGGTTGTTAACTTTTTGAATTCATGATTATTAATTTTGCAATAATATATAAAAACAAAATATTATTAGGTTTTTGTTGCACTAGTGTAGGGGAATAAAAGTATAAATTGAAAATTGAGATGCCTGAACTTTAGCAGAAGCATATATTTTGAAGAGTGAAAAAATAAATGCAGCCATGTGATGTGATGTGATGCACTGTGACTTCTCCTTAAATGAAGTCAGGAATCTCTCAGCAACAATGGCCAGAGAAACCTGTTACCCAATTTATCTTCCCTTTCCATTCCCCACATTAAGTTTTCTCATAATCTGCTCCATCCCATTTCCACTATATAATCTTTGTCAACTCTATGGCCTTTATATCTAAATCCCCCTTATCTAACTCTCCATACAGTAGTGCCACCCATTGTAGCCACAAGTTAAAAACTAGTCTGGGGATATTGGATGAGTAAGCACTACATAGAGATTTTATACTTAAACTTTCTTGCATCCTTTGATTACTATGGCTTGCACTTGGTGGTACTACTGCATGGAGAGTTTGCTGCTGTTTAAACAGCTTGTGCAAGTAGAAGGGTGATCAAATGAAATTTAGTGGTTTAAACATTAGAATTGAAAAAAAAATATTGTGAGAACAGATACATGAAATATTACTACTATAATCAAATTTATTGACAAAACCTAAAAGGCTAAATATTATAAGAACTCAAAATAGGAAAGATAATTGTGAGAAAGTAATCAAAGATGTACACCTTGTATTTGAGAGATAATAGTGGATGTAAAGAGATAGGTATTGTTTATATCCGAAAACAAAAGTGTGTTTTATAAAAGCAATCTAGAACATGGTAGATTGTTAGGGACTTGACAGGAAGTGTATGCAATAGATCTGGTAGTTACCCTGTTATATAGGTTAACCAGCATCCAATGTTAATCATGCAGATAATGAAATAGAAAAAGTATGTTTCCTTGGTTCAAAATAGGGTTAGAAAAAAATTAGAAGTAAAAAAACTGTGTCATTGGAATTGTTTATAGATACTTCCATGATTCAAGGATTTCAAATGTGATACAAATTTTATGGTGAAATTTTTAACTTGAATTACTTAAAGATAAAAGCTAGAACTTCATTTTCTTGGATTTTGGATGCACTGTATGTTTATGACTGTTATTTATGCTAATTCAAAAGATCGTCCATAGCACGTACTTAATGTTTTGAATGAATATAAAGACCTTAGTTTAGTAATTAATGATGAAAAAATCCAGTTCTTTTTCAGTCAGTGTTGGAAGAAAAATTTTCAGCAACTTTTAGCTTAGATGATGATCAACATATCTTGGTACTTCTTCAAATTAAATGGATTTAAATGTTGAGTTGTAACACCGATTCCAATATGTTGCTGTTATCTTTAATAAGTTAAAAGATAGAGCATTTCAGGTATAATAAAATATTTGCTAGGATCAGATTCACTGCATATAACATCATTATATTGCCTAATTTATTATATGGAAATAAGACTTGGATATCATATCAATGTACATAATGGCTTTAGAAAAGTTCTATTTAAAGATGATCATGTAAAATTTTAAAATGCAATAGTAAGATCATAAGACCAGTTAATAAGTTCTTTGATTTTCTGGATGGTATATTGTAGAGTCCCCTATTGTAAAATCACATTTTTACTGGAGAAAACATGGGAAATGAATCAGCAGTTTAAGATGAACAAGATTGTTCTATGGTGATGATGAGCATGGTTTTGTTGTGAGAGATAGACTTTATTTATATAGCAAAGATTATCTCCAAGACTTTGACCAAGAATTGAATACTTTGGGGAACTGCAATTGGACATGATTTGCAGCAATATCTTACAGATCTTATTCGCTCAATCCTAGGTACCACTAACAAGATCAGCTTCTCCCACAATTTCAAATACATTTACTGGCAAGCATATAAACTTTTCAATGTCTATGGTAATATTCACTCTCACTCAACCACTCCCACCTTACCCAAATTAGCTGGTTTTAAATGTTTCCTTAACAGAAACCAAAACCTTTGCAAGTTTAAGACAGACAGGAAATATAACATTAAAAACTGCATCAAGGACTTAATAAGGCAGGTTAAGATCAAAATTGTTTTAAAAAATCTCTCAAAATTTTTTATTCCACAATAAGCACTAAACCTATAAACCATAACAATACTAAATGCATGGATTAGCCTTCCATTATGCCATGTCTTACAGTTTCTTTTGTTTAATGATAAATTCTAATAAGGAAAAAATCAAACAATTGGATTTTTCCACTAGTATAGATAAAGAATTTTATAGGCACTTTCCCAATAAAGTGGTTACAAGTTAAGTTTTATAAATGCTGGCAATATCTTTAAAACATTTTTTTTTTAAAAACTAATTCCATTAGCAACAACTTGATAAAAATACGTGTTTTAAAAATCCAACATCTCACAAATAACTTATGTTTTTTTTTTTTTTTACAAAAATAGTGTCTCTTGTTTTTATTCAATAATAAAATACACTATTTTTAATACCTATTAATAACTAGTTCATATTATATATATATTATACAGTTTGACAATTAATGATTTAGCCAGCATTTATTTAAGGAAAGAATTTCAAATTTTCATACATAGATTGTTTATTCAGTAAATTTTAGAAGCCTTAAAACCCCTTGTGTTTTATTTTATTTTACCTAGATTTGCATCATAATGTGGATTATGGATTAATTGCAAGTTTTTAGCTAATACTGCATTTAAAAAAAAGATAATGTCATTACTAAAAATAGAAAAAGCTATTTAGTAAAACATATGAAAAGATAATATGGGATAATAATAATAAACCACTAAATATCACATGATCACCGTTTCTTACGCTTGCTCATAACTGTTATTAAAACAGGCAAAACTCTCCATACAGTAGTGCCACTTATTTACATCTCGTAAAATTAACTTATGAACTCAAATTTCATCATATGCAGAATTACCATAATTATGAGGCAGTATTATTAAAATGTTTTATATTTAAATAAATTATTAATAATAATGTTACTTTTTATATAAATTAGGTTATTTGAATAATAATGATTGGAAAATCCAAGCATTTTTATTTACATATAAATTTTATTAATTATGGTGATAAAAGAACATTGGCCTGTCCAATTGTGTGCAATAGTAAAGTATATAAGAAATATATTTTGAGGCTAGAGCAACTGCCACAATAAGTTTGAATAAATAAATATTCCTCTTATGTTTAAATAAGAAATATTTCCTATCAAAATGTGTTTACAGGAATAAAGGGATTTGGAAATATAAACATTTACATATGTTTTATTAATTATCATAACAAAATGGCATCGATTTGTTCAGTTTAGCATGATGATAAGATTAAATATATAGTATATTTCGAGTTTGTGCCTAAAAATTTGATGCCTGGATAATTGTCACAAATAAGTTTAAATAAAGAAGTATCCCTCTTATATTTAAATAAAATATATTTACACTCAGAACATATTTCTAATGATAAGATGATTTGAAAATGCAAACAATTTTATTTACATATAAATTTTATTAATTATCTTTGTGTCTAGGCACCCCGGACATGAAGCACCTTTGTGCCCTGCACAACTAGCACACCGACGTGCAGTGGCCCTGTCTAGTTACCACCGACCTACTTATGCTTTAAATATAACCCTTTTTTGCTATGTAAATAAATTGACATTAGAACAGAAAGTGGAGTTATTTACAACTTTGTTAAAAATGATTCTTTAAATCTTTGAAAGCTAAAGTTTTAATGAAGACTGAAATTTCACTATTAGATTAATATGTAAATGACTGCAATCACAGGGGAGTAACTACTGTTTTAATATGTTAGCTATATAAAGAACTGTTATTTACCTCATTAATTATATGAGAGATGTGGAGACTGTATCAGACCAATGCAAATGTGTAGAGAAGCTTCATTTAAGGATACTTTATAAAATTTTAAACATACAATGGCAAAATCATAAAATTAATCAATATATTCTTCAACTTGTTGATTGTAATATTAAATAATTAGGGTGTCTATATATTCCAGTTTTACTGAATTCATCCTGGTTTAATCTCTCTTGTCCTGGTGTCCTAGCATATTCTTTTAGGACAGTCAATTGTCCTTGTTTTCTTAACCACACATATCTATTTTCACTATTATTTTTATATTTTTAATTTTAATTTTATATTTAATTTTTATATTTAAATTAATATTTATTATTTACTATTTTATAATTTTGGTTAATCAGTATTTTTTTTAAAATGGAAGTGACTCCCTATTATTTTGGTACGTTAGTAATAAGTGATTTCAATTTGTGATTTTGTTCTAATAGATAATATATGTATGCAGACAAATGTTTTTTGCTTTTGTTTATATTATGAAATGAGTATATTGTTAGCAATGTAAGGGTGATTATACGTTTGTGGTTTTTTTAAATTTCATACTGAAAAATCCAGTAATCTGCAATGAGATTTTTTTTCCAGTTACATGTCTCGGTTAAGTCACCTTATATAAAGTCCACTATTGTAAAACCATATCTTCATTGGATTGGATATGTAAAATGAATGAATTATGCAGACTTCCTAAAATAACATTTTATTGTAAAGAGTATGCTTTTTATGAGATAGGTCAACCATATATCCGTTATAAGGATTATTTCAAAGACATTCTAAAGAAGGACAATATAAATTGGTTCCATTGAGAAGATATGGGAGAGAAGAGGTCTTGAAGTATTTCTGAAACAAATTTCCTGCTAAAGTAAAAAATAATACAAAATATCAAGTAAATAAAAAATGAACCACTATGTTCGATATGTGGATGTATTTATGGTGCATAGATTGGTTTGGATAGTCACCACAAGACTCATTTATGGAGTTGTTTTTTGTCTCTGTTATTTTTTTGGAGTTAGATTGGTCATACTCATTTTCAATTGACTGTTTATAATGTTTATTATTCCACGTTTGCTTTTGTGTCTGTGTTAATACAGTAACCGAGATCTTTCTTTATAATGGTTTTTGTTCTTTGTAGTAGGAAGCCTATCTCCTGACATTTTAAATCTCCAATTAAATATTTTTTCTTTTATTTCTTAAATAGTAATTAAATTTCAACAGTAAATAAATTTTAAGTTAAATAAAGCATTTTAAAGTATTTATTATCTATCATTTTGATAAATTGTATCTAGTAAACAAATGACTAATTTTAACTCAATCATGTTTTTGTTTTTATACATAAAGATGTAGGAATATCATATTAATAAGTTTTCATTATTTCACAATGTTTTTTACTCATTTATTTTTATCTTGGTTCAATGTTTTAATCCCTAGATGAAACTATTGTATTGTTTCACACAGTGGAAAATGGATGACTTTAAAAACTAAAGGTCTTCACATCAGAGCTCAATCTATCACTTCTGTTGATTGAAGTCATGTTCTTCTGAGTGATTGCACATTCTATGCTTCTCTATGTTGGCTGGTAGTTATCAGAAGATAGCATAAATAAGTAGTTACTCCATTCTGTGTGTCATCCATTATATTGTTAAAGTTATAAGTATCAAACCCAGGACATAAAGATTCCTAGATCAAAGCTTAACCCACTACTTCAAGTGCTTTAATGTCACATGACCCACTAAGTGTCTAACCCATTTACATCTCTTAAATGTTAATGCTTCTTTTTTGCACTTTTAAAAAATATAGGGCTGAAGATAAATATCAAGAAAGACTTAAAAGTAAAAATAAATAAACTATCAAATGGTTTATTTTTCAGGAGTTCATAAAAAGTTTTAGCTCTAGATGTAAAACAGCCTACAAAATTAGATATCCAATGGATGGTAAATTGTGGCCGTAAAGAAAAATGAGATGAAACTGAAAGTAAATTCAAAAAATAGATTAATAAACCTTGTGTTTATTTGTATTAAAATGATAATAAATATATTGGCAAAAAATATTTTACAGTAAATAAAGTCAATAAATAAATAGTTTATTTCCATGTATTTGTAAAAGAAATGAGATAAATATGTAGAGAATGTATTTCAGATACATAATTATGAGAATAGAAATATGGAAAATATTAAAAGTTTTGGAAAGTGAAATGAATAAAAAAAATAGTTTGTTTGAAGGTTTGAAAGGATGATATTTTAATAGACGTTACATTTTGAACTATTTCCACCATCATTCAAACTTTATTTAAACTTTTCAAATACATTTAACTGTAAGTATTGGCATATAGGTTAATACATAACAAAGTTTCCAGTGATATTATTCTCCTCTCTTCATCAGGTGCTGCTAATCTGACCAACGACAATACTAGCAATTTAAGATAACACTCTATTCAAGCAAGTTATTCTGCAAATTTTGTCTTGGTTAAAACATTATCTTAAATTTAATATTCATGAATCTAAAAGGCTAAGTTTGATCCCCATGCGGAGGAGAATGGTATCAGTCAAAACATTGCTTTATACACTAACCTATGTGCTATTTCTAACAATTGAATGTATATTTGGAAAGTTTAAATAAAATTTGAATTTTTCTAAAGATATTCAATATTTAATATTAGATGATGAAAATAATAAATAGTTTAGAGTTATATAAGAATGAAAATTATATAAATGATATGAAAGGACATGTGGTAACACTAACGAGAATTTATTATTTGTTTGGACGTGAAAGAGATTTTAGATATAGTTTAGGTGAAAATGAAAAAGAGAGTATTGAATATTTATTTTTTTAGATATAGGATATTGAAACAGAGAAGGAATCTTTAATTTGACTAATCACATTTCTGGGCATATAACAGATGTACAGAAACTTCTGATTCCATTTGAGATGACGCCATTTATGCATATAAAAGCATATAACATGTAGAATGTTGAAAGAGGATTAAGATAAATTGTATGAAGAGTGAGAGAAATTTTAAAATAATAAAGAGAAATATATATTTTTAATTGGGAAATATGAAAAATGGGTCGTGAAATTATTAAAACAGTTTTTATTAAAATGGAATAGGAGAAAAAGAATAAATCTATCTATTGTGTTTAAGCAATCATAAGAAATACAGATACACACAATTCAATTAAATATTGAGTACATCAAATACAAAAGTTATTGTAAAACTAGTGATGCAAGGGACTTCAAGGAATGCCTAGCATTTCCAGATGCACTAAGATACATCGCCTCATGTCATATTTAAATTAAAGCAGATTCCAGTTCCATGTGAATTACCTCATTGCTTTACAATCAACCCAGGCAACTAGTATAATCCATTGTTGCCTGATTTGACCTCCAAAAACATCCCATTTTATGTCTAAGTCTTCTTTCTTAATGGGAGCAGTTGGATTTATGGAGCATTATCGTCTAATGATCTGTTTCTTTTATTGATTAAATTTATCTATCTATCAATTCAGTGGTTAATTCACCCATCAATTTATTAGTCTGTTGCAATGTGTGCTGAATTCAAACAAGTCCATTTGTTAAACCATAACAGAATCTGAGCAAAAAAAAAAACTGAAAATAAGGAGTAAAAAGTAAATGAATTTATTATGGAATATAAAAGTATTGGGAGAGAATGTTTAATTTGGCTAAAAGGGTTTAGATATTGTGACTTCATTTAAAATGAAACAATTCTGTATCACATCACAAATAGAAAAAGTTTGAATTTGTGATTTTGAGACTAATTACTGAAAAGCAAGTCGTGTAAATAAAAAGGTACTTTGGTATTATTTCTGCTATGACATAGTGACGTATTATTCTAAATTTACAATATGTTTAAAATAAAGCCTCCAAAAAATGTACAGACAAACGTAATCGATAAAATTTGTCAGCAGACTTTTTTAAACATATCGCAAACTTAGAATATGTCACCGGAAGTAATATATTTTACCATGTGTAATATGAAAGTTCAAATCCAAAAAAATAATGGACACATGTACTGTATTCATTATGGAAAAAGAAAAAAAGACATTATGATATTAAATAAAACAGGTGCTTGTGAGTTGTGCCTTTTTTTACAACACTTCATGTCCTCAAAGCCATCTTTTTCCCTCCCGCATACATTGGCACTTTGTACCACCAGAAAGACCAACATGGATAATGCCAAACTTCAAATCTAAAAAATAAAATAAAAAGCATCTAATTTCCAATGATGGATAAATATATTCATTATGGAAAAAGGAGAAATCTGAAAAAGAATTTTGAAACATTTTTAAATAGCAAGCTATAATAAAGTTTTAGCTGTAAGTTTAATGTTATATTTAAAAAAAAAAGAACATAAAAGTTCTAGGAAAAAAACAAAAACCAATATATAAAGTTATAGCTGTAAATATATTTTTAAATATAAAACCGTATTATTTACAAATGATGCGAGAGATATATTAAATTGTTTGTGTAAAAAAAAAATCACCGTAACATTAAGTTTTAGTTTATTAACAATATTACAAATAGCAGTATTTTCGACCAGCCCCTTCATATTCATAGCATTAGATAAAGTCAGATTTGTGAGGCAGAGGATGCAGAGAACGAACATGTAAAGTAATTAAAATGAAAATTAATAGATTTACATATTCCACTTGCATGCTAAGGCAACACATGGATTCTTTTTATTTATCGCATGGGTGTTATTGCGTTTAGCGCAAACTATTTGCTCTATGATGATCAATTTTAGATATTCTAACATGGTTCGAAACTACTCGGGGCATTCTACATAGTGAGAATTAAAGAACAAAATAACGTTGCCACTCCAATAGCCATCATTTATTTGCCTGATCAGACTTTCACTGAACTTTCATTATTTTGCCCTATAATAAGAAAGTTCAACAAATGTTTGCTACGCTAACAGGCATCGGTTTAATATAAAGCATTTCTTTTATTGTTCTTATATATATATAATATTTTATAATTAAATACTTTTTTCTGGTTGATTTAAAAGCATGACTACTCGTATGGGGTTCCCGAATCAATTTTTAATCTATAAAATGAAATTGGAATAAAGATGGCCTACAGTGTTGCTCTTATGAGTGCGCTGTTTTTTGGAAGAATTAAAATTTGCTACATAGAAAAAAAAAGTATTTGTGTACGATATATACATAAAAACGTCTATTTATAAATTAGCATAACTCAATTTTCAATTACTAAGTTTCAGTGCGTATAATAAAATAGAAATTTTAAAGAATACCTAGAATACAATGTGCGTGTACAAAGGCTCACACACATATGTACAAAAAAGAGAAGCAAGATTATGGAATAAGTGCGTCTCATTATCTTAACTTTTTTTAAAAGTACTAACATTGAATTTTTTTTTTCTAAAATGATTTTCTTTAACCGTTTGTCCTCAATTATTAAATGTTAAACTATTTATTTATTTTTTTAAAATAATATTAGTCTGTATCATAGCCGTCTAAAAAGAAAATTTCATAAACAACCCTCACCTTTTATGATAATAAATACAAACTCCGCCATCTATTGGTAACAATGATAAATAAATTTATATCCATTTAAAATTTTTTGCGTTTTTATTAAAATTATTCTACCCATTTCTCTTCTATCTATTTAAATAAAATATTAATTTCCTATACGTGATGGGTCAGAGTGACTTAAAGTCAATATGGGTATAACAATAAGATTGTCATCAACAAGGGTTTTGAACATTCCACTACCAGATTGTCAATGATATAGATGGTTTTAGAGGGTGGAGAAGATTGAAGCCTGTTCATTAAAGTTTGAAGATTTGCTATCTTAATATAAACTGAGCACTGATTATATATATGTGTATGGGAGTTGATGATCTGGACCAACTGATGAGAGCTGCTTCAGCAGGAAATACATTTATTTTTTACACATGTATGTGGTCATGTATATCGGTTGTATAAGATGGAGTGGATAGCGGTAGGGATCTTGAAAATTTGACTTCAAATCATTATAATTGAAATTATACACTGTACAGTATATAAGAATACATTTTCTTTTAAATCCCAAATATTGGTGATTAAGTTAACTAGACATCTTCGGTTCCCATCAACGGTATGATATAAGATTACTTAATTTTAGTCTCTCAACCAAAAGGTGAATCATTAGCAGCTCCCATATAATCTACATAAAATTGTTTTTACTGCAAAAGCAGAAAAGAGTGGCTGGAATATATATATAATTATTAGCATAATTCTATAAATAAAGCTAATATTCTATGAACTCAAATGAACAATTATTGCATTTTTGCAAAACTGTTCATAAACACTTCGGTGGAATTTGTTATTTGATAATATTCGGAAAGTTATTGATCTGAATGAAAACCCAATTATATCAAAAATTAAATACTGGAATGCATATAAAATATTACATGGGGAAAATAACATAAACAAAGGGTCTCTCGGGATCACCAATCAGCAACTGATTTCAAGATCAAAATTTTGGTTCATTGAGGCAAAATTTCAAGATTTCTTAATTAAAATCAACCTGGACTCCCTCCCTACAAACTCATTTCTAGCATACAGGAGAAATTTCAAGAAGATCAATCCTGTGTGCCAGGTATGTGAGAGAGAGGAGGAATCAATTGATCATATTTTTTTTAAATGTCCCATTATGTCCAATTATAGATCGATATCTCATAAATGGTACAGCAATACAAGTGCAAACTACAAATCAATTAAAGATTATATAGGTCAGGGTCTATTTACGGACATAAGACTGGCAATTTTCATGAATTATGCCCTGTGGTGTGTCAGATGTAAAGTCACAATTGAAGGAATGAGAGATCCATATGGGACTAAATTTAAGAATATCATGGAGAAAATCATGAAAAAGGACTAACTAATTGCTCCAAGCTATATCACAAGAGCAACATGGCAGAAGGTTGGATCTACTTTACTTCAAATAGATATGTAATTGATATCATTTTTGTATTTGTAACATTCAATATAGTATTAGAATAAAAATTTTCTTAAAAAAAAAACAACACTTCGTTTAGTCGGAAATTTTTTTTTTACAAGCATTCACATATATAACAATGGCATTTTATGGATTATATTATATTTTTTTTTTACTCATGTGTCATAGCATCAGCCAGGAAGCGAACCCGCTAACCCAGGACAACTGCTTGTAAAGCTGCTGTTGCTGACCTCTTGACCACCAATGCTTGACGGATTATATTATAATTAAATATCAGAATGTAAAAAAAAGTAACTTCAGCTTATAGGAGGACTTGAATAAATAGATTGTTTATATGTTATAAATTAGTAGACTTTGAAGTTTAAATAAGTGATTTGTTTGTCTGTATTCTTTACTAACAGCATCAGACAACAAATATTGATTATTAACACAATTTATTTCCTATGATTACTAATATAACTAGGCAGATAGCTCAATTTTAATAACCATCAAATTCACATTAACGCATATAGTCTTTATTAGCTAGATATCTACAATTTCAATCATCATCTTGAAAATGCATAGTCATAATGAATATTGTAGTGATCTGTTTAAGCCCCGGATCCTCCATTTTAATCTATAGAAATTGAAAAGCTCTAGAAAGTGGCTGAATCTACTGATCAGCTTCTTCATCCTTCACTCTCCTTTCTTTAACATAGTCACAATTGATACTTCTTAAATATATTTACATCTTTTAATTAGGATATATATTTGTACTTTATAGACTTTTTGTTTTTTATTCCTTTCTATTTTTAGTTACAAGCTTTGATTTCCAGAACTTATTTGCCCTGCCTGCATATTTTTAATTAATTGTAATTATTATATTTCCCCCTTTTTTTAGCAATTAATTATAATGTCCTTTATTCTTATCCTGCTTCTTTCTTTCCTTAACTTGGGACTGGAGGGCAACATAGTTCTTTAGTCTTCTTTTCATTGCCATATCTTTTACAAATCTACGAGTCCATTTTCTTCTATTTGTATTTATATATTCAATCCTACGTCTTTCTCTACTTGGTCTTCTCTCTTTGTTGATAAAGTACATCTTCTTTAATACCTCATCACATCTTCTAATGTAATTTTCTTACAGCAATGATATCCAAAATATTCAGCTTAATTTAAAATAAATAATACTTAATATGTGGTTTAGCTCCTATTAGAAAAAAAATTTGGTATTTTTTTTTTTTCCTTTAAAAGCAATTGCTACTTACACTAAATTTTGTAA
Source organism: Epiperipatus broadwayi (assembly GCA_028023455.1). Classification (NCBI taxonomy): domain Eukaryota; kingdom Metazoa; phylum Onychophora; class Udeonychophora; order Euonychophora; family Peripatidae; genus Epiperipatus; species Epiperipatus broadwayi. The sequence continues at coordinate 4,327,883 of JAQFVV010006259.1, read as the reverse complement.
ACTATTGAACACTAAAATTGCCCATTTCAATTTTCAAGTTCACTATGTTATTGAAGATGGAGTTTTTTTTTAAAGTATATGTTATTTTTATGATTGAACCTATTTTTAAGCTTATAGAAAAAAAATCTGATGGTTCTCTGATAAAGATTCTATTATCAGTGATTTTATTAAAAGGAAACATCCAGTACCGTCAAAGTAATGGATTAGTAAAATGAATTTGGAAGTTTCATAAGTAGAGCATATTGAAATTATGACATGTGTAACAAAAACTACTTTAATTTTCTTCTTTTACCTTTCCTTATGTATTGATTTCTATATTTATATATCATATCATTTCCAACTTTCTTAAAACTTCAACAATACTATTTTTTATATCAAAACTTTATTCTTACAGTTTCGACTGTCCTGCAGTCATCATCTTCATCAGGACAATCAAAACTGTAGGAATAAAGTTTTGATATAAAAAATAGTATTGTTGAGATGTTTAAGAAAGTTGGAAATGATATGTGTAAAAACTGCTTTAATTATATGCTATCCAAAAGAAATATATAAATAAATGTAAAAAATCAAAAACAAAAAAACTCGAGTTTGAAAATTAATTAATTTTACAATACTTCAGCAGTCATCATTCAATATTGGTGTACCAGATCATGTTTATTAATAACATTTATTCAGGTTATGTTGAAAGTACATATTTTTTATTCTTTGCTTTCTTTTTCAATCCTTTCTGAATTTGTTTGTGTAATAAAATGTTTTCTCTTTGCAAATTGTGTTTCTTAATTAAGCAATAAAATGAAAGTTATCAGTTTAGGGGTGGAGAAAAAAATGATGAAATGTTAATAAGAGTACCAAATTCTCCATACAGTAGTGCCACTAAGTGTAAGCTTTCATAATCAATGGATGTAGGAAGGTTTGTGCAAAAAAATCATATCTAGGGCCTACTCATCCAATACCTGTAGACTAATATCTAGCTTGTGACTTTCATCAGTGAGAAGCCTTGGATTTGAGAGTGCTGCACTTAGATTTTAGGATATAATGCAAACCTCCGGCAACTACCTTTTACCTATTTGGCTAAACTACAAAGTTAGGATCACAATATGCAAACATCATAATGTTTTCAATCCAAGTTCATTTGCTTGTATGGAGAGTTTGATGCTCTTATTAACAGCATGTGAAATGGTGATCATATGATAATAAACTGTTTTTATATTGTTCCAAAAGGGTAATTGCAAGTAGGGATATTTGAACAGATTCTGAATTTGGAACAAACTTGAAAACATCTAGAAAAATGTAGTCTTCTGATAAAGTGAATGTTATTGAAAATAAAACAGATATCATCCAGAGCATATTAACTGTGATGAAAGAATCTGTCATTTACTGTTCAGTTTTGTAATAAAAATTGTGTATTTTAAGTATAACAAGTTGAATCTCCTTCAAAGTACTGTCCATTTGATGCAACGCACTGGTCTAAATATGTTTTCCACTTTTCATAGTAGTTTTGAAACTCTGATGCAGTGATAACTTTTAATGTCTCCATCATTTCCCCCTCATTTCCAAAGTTTGCAAAAAATGTTCTTTTGAGGCATTTTTTCATTTGGGAGAATAAAAAGAAGTCATGTGAAAAAAGAGTGGATGAATATGGCCAATAGATGAGCTGGGCCATCCAGTTTTTTAATTTAAATTGTTTCACACTCAAAGCTTTATGGTCATCATGAAACTGTCATGGCAAAATTTGCACTTCTCACTTTGCCACAAATCGGGATGTTTTTGTTTAATACATCATGCAAACATTTCAGAACATGTAGGTAAAACCACTAAATATCACATGATCACTGTTTTTATGCTTGCTCATAACTGTTATTAAACAGACAAAAACTAGTCTGGGGATATTGGATGAGTATGCACTAGATAGGGTTTTTATGCACAAGCCTTCTAACATGCAGTGATTACTCTGGCACTAGGTATGGAGAGTTTTGCCTGTTTAACATGTAGGTAAAATGCTGATTTTGGTGAACAATATTATTGGCATCAAAACAAAAATCATCATCGTTTTGACATTGAACTTTACTCACCAAACTTTTGGGATGTAGTCAATTTGACATGTCCATTGAACTACCAGTAAACTTATGTCTTTCACAGAACTGTTTGCTTGTAAGCTGTTTCACATATTATAACCATTTCCCCTGCCATTTTCACTAACAGAAAATAGAATTTCACATTGTTTCACCTTTCCAGTCATTGCAAAAATTGACAAATAAGTGAGATACCTTTAACAAAAGCATTTACTGCATGGCACCACAACTTTACTCGATGATGATGGTTGGCAGACTGATGCAGTGAGCCCCTGCAAGAGACATCTAGTGGCAGAATAATGTGCTCACTTTCCATAAAACTATTCTGGTTATTTTGGGGCACCAGCATGCTCCCTCAATTTTTAAAAACTGAATCCAAATTTATATACGTATTACACACTAAAGTGTCTGAGTTATGTACATATGCTTGTTGAAATAGTTGAGAAAACAATATGTATTCTATTCTGATCAAATCTTATCAACAAAATGGTGAGCTACTATATGTGATGTAGGCTTGGAACAAAATATGGTAGTTACTGTGGTGCTACTATATAGATTCAAAAGCAGAAGTTCAACAGTTGATAAAAGCAGTTAAAGAATGATTGAAGGATTTAAATTGTAAAGAATGTGATCATTTGCTGATCATAAGGAAGTCAAGTATGCATGTGAAAAATAATATTATTATTTAAATTAGTAATGAAAACTATTTTATACAATAAAAATACATAATCAAACTATGCATCTATTTGTTATTAATAAACAGTATTTAAATGGCCCTTGAAGGGCAGAAGCTTCTCCACTGGTCCCATTTACAAACACTAAAGAAGAAAGCATTCGCCATCTTTGGTTTGTTCTGCAGCCAAGATAAGTTAGATATCGATTACCTGACCACTTTAGATGGGTTTTATGTATTGACTACTTGATATACTTAGGCTAATTAAAATCTGAAAAACTTTTCAAGTTTTGCCTAACCTAGATTTGAATTTGGCATTATGAAAATATCTGACAAAGATATGGCTTCTTTGTCAAGCGGCCTTCTTATTAATGACTATTACAATACAGCAAGCAACGTATTTGGCTGAGAGATGAAATGGGTATTCCTGACTTCAGTAAAATAATTAAAAGGCTGAAACGAAGCTGGGTTGGGCATGTTACTAGAAGAGATGATAATCTGGATAGTGGAAGTGTTAAACTGTGATAATATTGATAGGTTGAAATCTTAAACTGGACTCCAAGAGATTGTAAACGAAGTAAAAAGAGCCCACATATAAAATGGATGAGTAAAATAAAACAATTTGCTGATGTAATGTGAAGAAGAGTATTATGGATTGGAAAAAGTGTGTTAAACTTGGAGCGATCTTCATTTTGTAGAGGATCGATAATCATTGGAAATGGTGATTATGACGTCGGTATAGTATTTTTACTTCTTTATCGAAGTTAGTCATATTTTTTATTATAGCTTATTTTATATCTACGTATTTATATTAGGAGTATTATATATATAATATTTATATTAGGAGTATTATATATATAATATTTATATTAGGAGTATTATATATATATATAATATTGCAAAAAAGATATTTATTATTACAATAACTAATTATTATTCATTAACAAACTGATTAAGTATTTGGAACATGAAATAATAATTCAAATTATTTTCACTAGATGCCATCACAATACAAACGTGACGGGAACAAAAATTGAATTTGTTTCTCATATAAAAAATACGAGGCTTAAAAAATAATTTGCAAAGGTGTGATGGTATTTGCTTTAGCAATTAGAAATGATGCACTGTGTGTCGGCCGGAGAATTCAGAAATATTTAGACAGCAAACGAGACTATTCAAGAGGAAGTGGAGATCGACTTTTTTTTTACTGAAAGAAAATAAATATAAATTTAAAATGTTTGGAAATCTATGAATTAAAATAATTTAGAAAAATATAGAATTCTACAAATATGCAGGCAAAAAAGTAATAATTCAAAATTAATAAATAGAGAATTTATTTTTATATACTTTATTTATTTAAAGGGAATGCATTACAAGTATATATATGTTAAGGAGAAAAGACTCGATAATTTGATTAGGAAAGACTAGAGGTACGGAAATTCAATAGAAATAAAAATAATAAGAGTAATGTGATGTGATGAGTCAGGAATCTCTCAGCAACTATGCCCAGAGAATCCTGTTAGCCACTTTATCTTCCCTTTCCATTCCCCACCCAAATTTTCCCATAATCTTCTCCATCCCATTTCCACAACATAAAACCCCCTTATCTTTTCCCAAACCCAGCATAAAAAACAATAACCTATTTTCTGCATAATCACTTTATTCATATTTATTCTTCCATAACTTAATTAATTGTACCCTCTCTGCTTTCAAGAATTTACGTTGAATTAACAGATGCCTAATATTTTCTATGCCTTCCTTACACAATTTGTAGACTAAATCATCCATATTTTTCCATTTACGTGTATATTTCCTTGTTGCTAAAGATCCCGTTCGAGTCTTAAACAATAAATTCCATGCTATTATCATAAATTAACTCGCACCCAATGTTCGTTTATTTCTATATATATTTAAACTCTTTTTACTCTCCATCTCCCTAATCTTTATTAATACATCCATTCTTTTATCTCATTTCTTACCACTATAACACTCAATAATCCTCCTAACACAACCATCCCATCTTTTGTACAAGTATACTGATATGAATTCTTTATCAAAACTTCTGCATACCATTTACCTTTCTCACCCATCTTGTTGCCTGCCCTTTATTCATAACCCAATTAAATACTATTTTGGCTATTCTTTTATTATCCATAAACTGCAATCTACCAAACATTTTCATTTTACTTTTTGTATCTCTCATATGAAAACTTGACCATCCCATTTCTCCTTGAATTGCCTCCTTTGCTGTCCATACATCTGCATCCAATGCATGTCTTCCTACTTCTTTTTTAACTTTTTCTAAGTAATCTAATACCCCTTCACTAACACATAACGCATCATTGCCATATATTAACCCTGCTACTGCAACTCACCTCCATACAATCCAATTCTAGTTACATCATATTTATTATATGAAATCACTGTTAATTTCTTTATCAATCCCTTTCTTTCTTTGCTTCATTTATCAATTTTTTCTCTCATTCATCCAAGCAATTTTTCTGGTTACTTAAAATGATTCCCAAATAACTATATCTATTCAACACACTTAACTTTATATCCACCAATAAAAATTCTATGTCTTCTCTTTCACCAGTATTAACCATCATTATATTTGATTTTTCTTCACTAAATTTAATTCCCATCTCTTTACCCACCCTTGCACATGTCCTCAAAATATCTTCCATATATTCTCTTCTTTCTACACACAAAAATACATCATCCACAAAAAAGGACCTGACAAAGTATATACTCCCTTGATGCTTATTAATGATATCTGTATCCCTCTTTCTAGTCTTTCTATTGCTCTCGCCATTTCACTCAAATACAGCAAAAACAAAATAGGTGACATAGGGCATCCTTGCCTTAGTCCCACCCCATTTTTTAATTTTAACTGATTCTATATTCCCTAAATATGTAGAGTAATTATTTTTATATAATTTCTCAATAATATCCATTAAAGCTTCATCCATTCCCAAATTTTCTAAACTTACCCATAATCTATTTCTATTTACTCTATCACATGCCTTCTCTATATCTATAAAACTCATATATAACTGTCTACCTGAATTCCTACTCATATCCAAAAGTTGTGTAACTACCAATAAACTATCTACTACATGCCTATCTGATCTAAAACCTCCTTCCATATCTCCCACTATATTATTTTCTTCCATCCATTTTGCAACTCTTCCAGCCACCATATATGAGAAAATTTTATATAAAACTGATGTTACTGCTATTGGTCTATAATTGTTTAACTCTCCATACAGTAGTGCCACCAAGCACAAGCCTTCATAATCAATGGATGCAGGAAGGTTTGTGCATAAAATCTCTATCTAGGGCCTACTCATCAAGCATTCCCAGATTAGTTTCTAGCTTGTGACTTTCATCAATGAGGAGCCTTGAATTTGGGAGCATTACATCTAGATCTTAGGATCTAATGCAACCCTCCAGAAGTCCCCTTTTTTGTTAACTATAAAGTTAGAGACCCAAGATAAAAACACTATATTGTTTCCAACCCCAGCTCATTCAGTTATGCAGTCATATAGATCTGAACTCAGTTCAGCTTCTATACATTTTGTTGTCTTTGGTTTTTCAAAAACCACAGACATGATTATTCTATGGGCAGGATAGGCATAAAACCATTAAAAACATCACATGATCACTCTTTCATCACATGATCACCATTTACAAGCATATGTAATTATAAACATATGAAATAGTGATCATGTGATGTTTTGAAATTTTAGAAATAAAAATAGTTTCTAATTATATAACAAATATGTATATATACTCAGTGCAATGCTGAAAAAATGTCTGGTGACTGTTTTCTCTCCAAATTGCCTGAAGCACCATCTTTGAAGCAATATATGTGTTATGTAGCATCATAGTTTAGATATTTATTGTATATATCTTCAGGCACTAGTATGCTGGGATTATGAGCATCAACATGAAATGTGACAGTGTGTTTCATACCTTAAACCAATGGAATAATGTACTAAAATTAAATTTTATGTTAAATTGGGCAAAATTACTACTGAAACATCTGAAATAAAATCGTTTATAGAAATGAAGCCAAGAGATGCACAAACATTTTCAAGTGGTTTGCAAAATTTTATAATGGCAGAGAAGTATTGAAAGCAGTCTATGCCTAATTTCAAAAACATCACATTTTCATGTATCATAACTTGTGGCCCAGTCACAATAGGACTTTAAAATTTTGGTGATGAATAGCTAAATTATGTCATCTTATGTAAGATATGCATTGATTCATAGATGGCACCACAGGTCTCTTAGTGAACAGTGAAAACGATATTAATGCTAAATGGGGAAAGTACTTAGAATAGAAGAAGTTGGCTAAAATGGATAATTATAGACAGAAGATGAAGTTGAATAGTAAATTGTTGGAGGATATTAAATTAAAGTGGAAGAGATGGGAGTAAGAAAATTTGGAGTTACATTAAAAGGAGAAATGTAGGGGAAAGAGAGATAGTATTAATAAATAATGAGGGAATAGAGTGTAGCTCTAGAGAAGAGTTAGAGAGAATCTTAAATAGATATGTAATGGATATAGATAGATATGTAATGGATATAGAAAAGATGTTAGATGTGAAAGACTTAGTTATAGAAAACATGAAAGCATTTAGTAATGGGAATATTAGGTTCACAAAAATGAACTGAATGAGGCAGGGAAGAGATTGAAAAGTGGAAAGGTGAGAGGTTTAGATGGGGGGCAGCAGAGATGGTAATGAATTTAAGGCATAGAGCAAAAGCAAAGTTATTATCATGTTTTAATAAGATGGCACAGAAGAGAGTTTTTCTGGGTAGTTGGAGTAATACAAGAATAAGATTATTATTTAAAGGTAAGCGGTAACATCAGTTTTATATAAAGTTTTCTCATATATGTAGCTGGAAGAGTTGTAAAATGGATGGAAGTGAATAATGTAGTGGGGAAATGCAAGGAGGTTTTAGGTCAGATATGTGTATAGGAGGTAGTTTGTTTGTAGTTACACAACTTATGGAGATGAGTAGGAATTCAGGTAGATCATTATATATGAGTTTTATAGATATAGAGAAAGCATATGATAGAGTAAATAGAAATAGATTATGGGTAAGGTTAGCAAATTTGGGAATGGATAAATATTATTAAGAAATTATATGAAAATAATTATTATACTTACCAATTAGAAGATATAGAATCAGTTAAAGTTAAAAATGGGGTGGGATTAAGGCAAGGATGCCCTATGTCACCTATTTTGTTTTTGTTGTATTTGAGTGAAATGAAGAAAGCAATAGAAAGACTAAGAAGAGAGATAGAGATACCGTTAATAAGTGGCAAGAGAGTATATACTTTGTTGGGTCTTTTTTTTTGCGGATATCCTTTTGTGTGCAGAAAGAAGAGAAGATATGGAAATTATGTTGAGGACATGTGCAAGAGTGGGTAAAAAGATGGGGATTAAATTTAGTGAAGAAAAATCAAATATAATGATGGTTAAAATTGGGGAAAGAGAAGATGTAGAATTTTTATTGGGGAATATAAAGTTAAGTGTGGGGGATAGATATAGGTATTTGGAAATCATCTTATGTAATCAGGAAAATTTCTTGGATGAATGGGAGAAAAACTTGGTAAATGAAGCAAAGAAAAGAAAGGGTTTGGTAAAGAAACTAACAGTATTTTCATATAATAAATATGATGAAGCTAGAATTGTATGGGAGTTGCAGTATATGGTAAAGATGCATTATGTGTTAGTAAAAGGGTTTTAGATTATTTAGAGAAAGTACACAGGGAAGTAGGAAGACATGCATTAGATGCAGATATGTGGACAGCAAAGGAGGCAATTCAAAGAGAAATGGGATGGTCAAGTTTTTATATGAGAGATGCAAAAAGTAAAATGAAAATGTTTGGTAGGTTGCAGTTTATGGATAGTAAAAGAATAGCAAAAATAGTGTTTAATTGGGTTATGAGTAAAGGGCAGGTAACAAGATGAGAGAGAAAGGTAATGTGGTATGCAAAAGATTTGGATAAAAAATTTATATCAGTATACTTGTATAAAAGGTGGGATGGTTGTGTTAGGAGGATTGTTGAGTGTTATAGTGGTAAGGAATGGGATAAAAGAAAAGAAGCATTAATAAAAAATAGGGTGTTGGAGAGATGGAGAACTAGTATGGAGGGTAAGTTTAAATATATATAGAAGTAAACGGAACATTGGATGTGAGTTAATTTATGATAATAGTAAGGAAAGTGATTTATTGTTTAAGGTTCAAATGGGATCTTTAGCAACAAGAGAATATATAAGTAAATGGAAAACTGGGTGATTTAGTGTGCAAATTGTGTAAGGAAGGTATAGAAAATATTAGGCATCTGCTGATTGAATGTAAATGCTTGAAAGCAGAAAGGGTACAGATAATGAAGTTATGGGAGAATAGGTATGAACAAAGTGACTATACAGAAAGTGAGTTATTGGTTTTTATGCTGAGTTTGCGAAAAGATAAGGGGGATTTAGATATAAAGGCCATAGAGTTGACAATGATTATGTTGTGGAAATGGGATGGGGCAGAATATGGGGAGACTTAGAGTGGGAAATGGAAAATAAAGTGGCTAACAGTTTTATCTGGGCATAATTACTGAGATATTCTTGACTTCGTTTAAGGAGAAGCCAAAATACATCACATCTCACTATAATTACTTGAATTATAAAATGTAAAAGATTGATATGCCAAATTAATAGATGTCCAAATGTAACTCATGCTGGGTAAATTTGTCTTTTACTTCAAGATTTATTATTAGTTGAAAAAAAAAAATTTTATAATTTACAGCTTCCCGACATTTTTGTATAATGACTTTTGCTAATAAATTTAATTTCTAATTTTTATTGTAGAAAAAAAAACAACTTAACTTTTTTCTTTAGTAATTTTTATTATATTAGTTCACAGTACTAAATTACAATTTGTTTAAGAAAAAGATATAGAATTATTATCTAGTCGGGCCTTCTAATAGTTACATATAGAACCGTTTATCCATTACAGTATATATAATATCTTAATAAATTCATAATGTCGATTTTTTCACTTGACTTTTAAATTCTTTTAATTTCTTCCACATTTTAAAATTACATTTATAAAATAATCCCACCATATCTGCTGATATTTTAGATGAATAACACTCTATATGGTTCCTTCACTTGAAATGAACCTCATTACATGAATGATATGAGTTTGTCTAATTGACAGATCTATTAAATTTTGTGCTACTATTTTGAAACATTACATTCTTGATTTTTTATGTATAAATTTTTCTCAGTTGATTTAGTATCCACAGAACAGTTTTTCTTAATAAAAACAATATTTTCATTGCTTTCTCTTACATTTTCATATCTTTTTTCTATGCATGGTTTTGGTTATCTAATGCATTTAAAAAAAAAATATTTTTTTCTGGATTGACTTCCAACTAAGAAATGTAAAAAACAATAATTTAATTTGAATAAAACTATCATACTTACCTAGCAATTCGTGCTCAAAAATCACGACCTTCTGAACAACAGTCTAAATTTCTTTTGGTAGTTAAGGATTTTTAACAAAACTAAAATGTGTTCTAGATTTGGCACATATAGAACACATGTAAATGCAATAAATTCCCATTATTTTGTCAGTACAATCTTGTCACTTTCTTTCAATACGTAATTTTTGTCTGTTGTTGCTTGTGTTTTTTTTTATTCTTTCAAACTATGTAGTTGACATTTGAAAGCATGTCTGTCTACACATGGTGCATTAAAGCATTACATTCTATATCTGTACTGTTTTCTGTGAATTTTGCTATTGTGTTTTGCTTCTTTTCCAACAATGTATTTATTCTATTTCCACTCTGTAAATTATATCTACAGTATTTGCTTACAAGGATTTCTCTTTATGATAAAAAGTTTTTAATTGGTGTTTAGATTTTTCATGTATTTTATTTCTACCCCCCCCTTATGATATGAGATCATTTGATATTGTCATGGCCTTCAATGCTTGAATTGTGTTTTCTGATCATTTGGTTTCTTCTCTCTTTTTTGTTTGTTTTGCTGTTTAATATTTTTATTTTTTAACGAAAGTTACAATCCCTTAATTTAGCTATTTCTATATGATAGGTGTTGCACCCCTAATCTTATCCTCTCATGGTCAGTGTGAATATTTTAACACCTAGCATTTGTTTGTGTACTGTTCATATTAGCATCTTCAGTTTTATTATGCTCATATTTTTATATATGATCATGAAATTGATTTTGTAGTATGCTGGTCTTTTCTAAGACTTTCTATGTATGTGTGCCTAATAGAAGCATTGTTGTGTACTAGAAAATATATAAAAAAATCAAATGGTTTTATTGCTCAGAAATTTGTATAAAGTTTGGTGTTGAAGGTACCAGGACTGAAATTGATTTAAGGAATTACCATACAGATTAGTTGTATACTATTAAAACAGAAACAGGTCATTGCTTACTTATTTCTGCCTTTTATTAACCTCACGTCATGATCTAAACCAATTGGTTTTAAACATTTGTATGAGTTAATGCTGTTTGTCTTATATGAAGGCATAGTAATTTATCATCCAATTTGTTATTTCTGATAAAGATTTTCTTTTGTTTTGCTTCTTTATCCTTAACACTAAAAATCTCTCATTTTCTCATTCTAATTTCTGTAGATAAAAGCACTCTCAAATGACCTAATTTCAGAACAATGATAGCTTGAATAATTCCTAGTAGAAGAACAACAATAGAGAAGTTGATACACTCATCAGATTTATTGATTGTTGAATGGCGAGTGTTGGAACCATTTTTCATTGCTAAGAATCACTTAATACATATTTACTGTTTAATTGAGGAAATAATCTATAGTCCAATTAATTGGTAGAAAATAAGTAAATTTTACAGTAATATTTATTAATCAGTAAGTGATTGATATCACTTTAGGGGTTACATTAAATTATAAAACGTAAAGATTTAGATCTAAGAATATATTTTGTTTTGTTTTGAAATTGGTCATTATAATATATAATTTGAGATATTACAAAGACTGAAAGGATAAAAGAAACTTATGATAATTAAGGTACAAAATGGAAAATAATATTGTGTGGGTATTGTAGTAATCGGTTAAAAGAATTATAAAGTTATGATTGTAGACAAAATAAGAATATAGACAAATAGTAGCAATGAGTAGGAGACCAAACTACAGATATCCATAAGAATATTCAAATGTAATAAGAGTAGTCTCCATTTTTAATTTTCCAAAAATATTAAAAAACAGAAATTTTTATTTCTTCAATATTGATTTGCAGATAAAATGAATTTTAGGAGCCAAAGGGTATAAAGATGAAACAGATCATGTAAAGCAGCGGTTCTCAACCTGTTGGTTATGACCCCTTTGAGGGTTAAACATCCCTTTCATAGGGCTCACCTAACCATTGGAAACACATATTTTCAATTCATAACAGTAGCAAAATTACAGGTTGGTAGTCATCACAACATAAGGAACTGTATTAAAGGGTTGCAGCATTAGGAAGGTTGAGAGCCTCTGACATAAAGAAACCATTGTGAGTGCCTTTTTATTACTGGCATCAAGGAAGGTATTTCTTGATGTTAGAAGATGAAGTAACATCTTATATAAACAAAGGGTAAATATTAGAAAGTTAATGATTGTAATAGAAGAAAAGAGACCCATGCAAATGACATTCTTTGTTATAAGATTAAAAATGAAGTGACTTTTTAAAAACTAAAAGATAAAGATTAGAATGATGCTGATTATAGTAGAAGAAATTCTTTGTAGTACTAATGAAACATGACTCTACCATATGATATCAGATTAAAACATTGCTTTACTATCAATAGCATAGTTCTTTTATTTTACTATTGCTATAGTACTAATGTAGGCTTTAGTAGCTAATAAGTGCCAATTGATAGTACTTATTACATTCATATTTATTGTTATCCTATTCATTACCCCCAGAATAGTTTCTAACTTATGGCTTTTATCAGTCTTGAAACAGTGCCCATGAACCTTTTGCCAATATAGTCATGTATATCTGAATTCAATTTATTGGACTAATAGTTGAATGGCAAAATAAAAAAATTAAAGATGGCTGTTAGAAGGAAGGTGCATTAGATCTAAATCTTCTGATGCATTGTTTCAATATCCAATGTTCCTCACTGATTTAAGCCATAAGTTAAAAACTAATATGAGAATATTGGATAGTGATCTCATCTGATATCTGTTAGTTACTAAAGTTTATATTAGATAGAAAAGCAGAGGTGACAGAGCAGGAGTATATTCTGGGAATAGTCATTATTAGTGATATTAAAGAGTACATAGGAGATCTAGTTAATGAATATATTAAACAGGCAAAACTCTCATACAGTAGTGCCACTCTATGCCAACCAGAGTAATCAATGGATGCCAGAAGGCTTGTGCATAAAATCCCCATCTCGTTTTGCCTGTTTAATAAGTTATGTGCTAGCATAAGAGATGACGATCATGTGATGTTTAGTGGTTTAATGAATATATTATGATATAATAGTTTTGAAATGAAAGATGATGAAGTAAAAAAGTTTTCCATTGTTTTCTACTTATGACTACAAAGAGAACAAATAGTAACCAAATTTGCACTAGCAATTATTTTAAGAGAAAACAACTAATGGGTATTGATTTTTATTTGAAAATCTAGACATTTTGGCTCCAGGGGTGAAACAGGAATTTACTAATGAGAATATCTCATTTGATTCTTTTGTGAAAATTGAGATGAAGGTAGTTAGGAAAAATTGGAGGGTTAATTTACTGTAAATCAGTATGCTCTTAGTGGGTGATGGTCGGTCAACAGGAGTGATAGAAATGTAGATTTATATATTAGAAGAATATTACTAATCTGTATATCTATAAATGTAATAGATATCATATAATACAAAAGACAATTTATTGTATGATGCAATAGCTTTCTATGTTTATAATCCAAGTTAAATTCTTGATGAAAGCTTTTCCTAAATTTAAGGTACTTTATTTAGATTGTTGTTCCATAACAACTCTGCCCATCCTCCCATAGAGAGAGAGGAAATGCATATCTAGCTGTTTTAACTGAATAATAAAGCTTTCAAAATAATCTATATTGAATCAATGTATGTAGACTCATTCCCATAAAACAAAATTCAATTGATAGTCTTTAGTTCTAGTGCAAAAACTGATTTACATTTGTACTAACTGGATTCAAACGTATTAATTAATACTATATATATATATATTTATTTAAAACCTATATGAGAACAGACTTTCAGATGACCCATCACTCTCCGCTCTATCTAATATCACCGATACACTCAAGCACATATATGCTGAAAAGATAAATAATCACCAATATACGTATTTCATGCTAAACCAGCAATCATCAGTTGGTCCAGATTATCATCTCCCGTATATTGGTGATTATTTATCTTTTCAGCATATATGTGCTTGAGTGTATCGGTGATATTAGATAGAGCGGAGAGTGATGGGTCATCTGAAAGTCTGTTCTCATATACCCTATATTACATATATAGACACACAGGTATATAATAAGCCTGTTTTCAGTTATTAAAACCTATAGTAAATAAAGTGTAGGGAAATGTTTTAAGAACTTTAAAGATTAAAAAAAGAAATACCTGGGAAGAATTCTCTCAACAGACAGTTTGTATATTATCTCCAGTAATCAGAATATCATTTTCGTAATTAAAAAAGCTTTAAGATATCAGGTGAAATCTTAGAAAAACGCAGCTTAATTCCAGCACAGTGAGAATATCAAAAAATTGTTTATAAAATATCTGTAAATAATAAATCTTTTTTTTTCTAAAAAAAAAACAATATTTTAAATTACATATTTTAATTATTTAAAAAGATTTCAGCTAAATTAGTTTATAGATAGACAACTTCCATATTTCTCCATTCTTTTTTTATTTCATATAAATAAAGATACAATAAAAGACAAATAACCCCCAAGATGCATTTCGTGCTGAACCAGCACTCATTAGTTGGTTTAGTTAAATTGACATACAGGTTGCGTAGTTTTGATGTAATTGTAGAGTGATTGTTTACGGAGCTCAAGGATTCATAGATGACATCATTTCCAGTTCTCGAACTTTTAATAAACTCCCAACTAATAAAAAGTTCGATTGTTTTTTTAAGCCACATACATCATTTTCAACCATTATCGATTCCCTGTAAGATAAAGATCTCTCCAAGTTAAATCTGATTTTTCTGATCCCTAGCCTCTCTTCCCCACAACATACCAGCAACTTCCTTATTTCATCCACCTCATATGTGGTCACATTCTAGATCTTTCAAAATCTTTGGAATCATTTTTTTTTAGCAATATGTCCAGCCCAGCTCTATTTCACACTTAATTTTATCAACGTTTTCAGTGATACCAGTTTGTTCTCTCATCCATCTATTTCATTTTTTTTACATCTTCTCTTAACATATATCTGTCCCCATTTTATTCCACCATCTGAAATCTTTGCACTGCCTTTCTGTCAACGCCTAAGTATCAGATCCAAATGTAAAGCTTATGAAGGGTATCTATGGAAAACTTTATTTACAAACACATAGGTATATTTCATTTTAATATTAAATTATTTCTACCAAAAAGCACACCTTACAGGTGTAATTGTATGATAAATTTCATCCATAACATTCACATCTGTATTAATAATTTGACCATGATTATCAATAGTTATTTTCTACATCAGAGAAAATCCGTTGTACATTGCTGTAGTTTTTTTAACATTTAATTTTAATCCTATTTTAATACTTTCATCTGATCACTCTTGCAACATTTTCCGAAGTTCTGAAGCATTATTTGCAAAAACGTACAAAAAAACATATACTTTTAAAAATGGTGCCTTAAAGAAAACTTGCATTATGGGTTGATCACAAAACTAAATGTCCAATATCTTTTTAAATCTGGGTAAGATATGAATGATAGAAGTTGATGATTTGCTTGACAAATTTTCTTATTGAAAAATATTACACAAGTCAATAAATCACTGTGATGAAACACTTAATAGCATTACATTACAGTTTCAGAAATTATAAATGGTATTACTAGATGGCAGCACTGAAGTAGAATGATCAGAGTTGCTCCTGAGATACATGAGTAAGCCTTGCTCATGTGGTGCTTGTTTTGGTTTTGAACCAAACAGTTGTTAAAAATGAAGACAACAAAAACATGGTGATTGAAGGGGTGGCATATGTGTGTGTCTGTGGAAGTAAGTTGTCATAGATTCAAAATATTAAGATGTTTCTGAATTTCACACAGGTAGTTTGATAGTAGAAATAAGAACAAAAGACAAATACTATTAAAAACATCCATTTACTTTGAGTAGATTAAATAAGATGCAAGTGCAAAATCATCAGCCATCAACTAGTCTGGCAATACAGATAGGATCTGACTTACTAACCAGATGGAAGTCTGAAAGAAAGTGAAGCAAATTACTCTGAAAAAACAATATTATTCTGATGGCTAACAGATTTTTAAATGATTCCAAAGATTGACTGCTACAGATAGGAATGTACAATTTGGGTATCATCTAGGACAAAGCTAGGACCTTTTTGTAGATTATATTTGACCTTTATTATAATTTTATATGCTATAGCTTTTCATCTCCTATGTATACATTATTGTATCATATATATATATTTCTTGTACAAGTATTTCTAATTTTGTTAGCTAAAAATCTTACCCTATTTTGATTTGCTCAGCCAATTCTAATTTATCTAAACACTATTTTTTTGAGGTGAGAAAAAGCATTTTACTGATTTCTTGTGCATTCTGTACCATATTCCTCACTTGAAGTAGTTATGCACTATTTGGAGAATATATAGATAATTCTAATATGTAATGATCGAGTCAGACAACTAGGATTAACTATTAGCTCAAATTATTTACTATTTCTATTAATAAATTAGTCGATGGATCAATTTTATATAAAACAATATTCAATAATTTCTCTTCCTCTTTCCTTCTTTATTTTTGCTTTTCTAATATATAACATATAATAACCACATTCCGCTCTTTTTACACTTTAAAGCAAAATATATTTATTAATTTTACAGTTTCGACTATTCCTAGCAGTCTTCATCAGATCTACAAAAATTTAAACATATCAATACAACCATATTTCATACATATAGCTATTAAATTGTTACAATTTTACCAACTTAATTATTAACTTCATTTTATTTATAAAACTTACTATTATATAACTTTAAAATCAACTTTACCCGTTATTTCTATTCTTAATTATTATCATATTTATTCACCTTTTTCCTTTGTCATAATTTTATAAATTCAATGTAATATTTATGAAATCTTTCTTATATTACTATATTTAACCTTATTTTACATATTACTATATTCATAGATTTAACCTTATTTTAATTTCACCTATTATCTTAATTTTCAATTATCTTATTTCATTTAATTCCATTTTACTCATATTTTATTCCTGCTTCTTCCATTTACTTATTTTTTTACAAAATTATTTTAATTCTTATATGTATCTTTATTTCTTACCTTATCATCTACTAAAATGTTCTTTCCTCCACTATTTTCTATCCCATCATACACTCTAATTTTTTATCTATATACAGCTCCCTCTATTATCTATTATACAAACTACTTATTTATTTTTTCTTATTAGTTTTAACTGTTTATTTTATTTATTTTTATACTAAGATAGTTTTTAAACCACTTTCTCTATTAATATTTGGATTTAACTTCATTAAAATTGTCTCCCTTATTTTTCTATCCCTCCTATTACTTGCATAACTTATTCTAATATTCTCTTTTTCTATTTTATGACCTGTCTCCATAAAATGCATATATACCGGTGATCCTCTATCATATTTATGTTGTTTTAACCTAGTATATATTGAATTTTTTGTCTCACCAACATATTTATTTGTAATCCATTTATCCTTACATTTTCTACATTCTATCTCATAAACACCATTTATATTTCTTTTCCCCAATTATATACCTATTATCTAAAATATCCATTACATTTTTATTCCTTTTATTCACTATTTTATATTTAATATCATTTTAAAATTCTTTATTAATTTTTCTAATATTATGAATTCCCCTTACTATACTACTATCATTAACTTTTATTCCTATGTATTCCTTTTCTTTTCCCCTCATCTTTATTATATAACTCTTCTATCTTTTTATTACCTTTTCTGGATATTCATTTCCTTATATTCCTCTCCATCACAATATTTTGCTCTATATACCTTAGAACTTATAGCACTAACCTTATGCTTTATATCCATATTAGAACCCGAATTCACCGCATTTGTAATACCAATTTTTCTATACACTTGTTTTTATTCATATCTTTTCTCATAATACTCCTTCTTTATCATTATATCTAGATATGTCAATCTATTATCAATCTCCCATTCTGTTTTAAAATGTATCTTCTCATCTATTTTATTTATTTTATCTATAAATCCTTTTGTCTTTCACCTCTAATAAATATTAACAGAAAATCATCCACATATCTCTTAATTAATATTGGTGCATTCTCATCCCCTATCATTTGATCTTCCATATCTTGCATATATATCTCACTCAATACCCCATTCAATGCACTTCCTATTAACAATCCTTCTTTGTTTATAAAACCTTCTATTAAATTCAAAAGTTGTCTTTACAACATATTTCCATTAAATTCTTTACTATCTCTATAGGTATTTCTATTTCCCTTTCCTTATCTTCCTTATTACAGTCAAACATCAGCCTTTCATGCTAATTGTGCATACACTTTGCGAGTGTTAATAATAAATGAATACTTTCTTACCAATACAAGATATAGTATTTATGCAGGAATCCTCTTATTCCTACAACTCAAATGCTTATATATGAGCGTGAACGGCTGATATTTGACTGTAATACAATTGTTTACATATGCTATATAAAATAAATGCTTATTTACTTATCTTCCTTATATTTATTAATTGCCAAATTAATTGCTCTTTCTACATCAATATTTATATACATGGACACTACATCCATCTTTACCATTGTCAATCTATATTTATTATATTCCTTTACTTTTGTCTTAATTTCTTTTACTAATTCTTTATTATTCTTTATATGTCTTACTTTCTCTATTTACACATTTTCTGAATATCTTTCCTAACCATTTTGATACTCTATCGTAATATGATCCCTTTCCAATAATGACCGGTCTTAATGGTACACCTTCTTTATAAATCTTTGGCACCCTATATATCTTTGCCACTTCACAATCCTTAGTAACTAAGTTCTCTAATAATCCTCTATTTACTCTTCCTGTTATATAAACCTTTAATCATTGTATATATATATATTTTCACCCCTGTATCATTTTTATAAAAAATTCTTCTAACATTTCTTCCATCTTTTTTATATAATCATGTTTATATATCATAACTAATTTTCCTCCTTTATCCGATTTAATAAACATTATTTCCCTACCATATTTCTTTTTCATTTCAATAAGGTCATTTATCTTTGTTCTTTCTTTTTTCTCTACCTTTCTATCCTTTACATTTTTAATTCTATATATCAGATTTACTTCTTCCTTTAACTTTGCAATCCATTTTTTTTTATCATATTTATTAATTATACTATCAAAATAAAGATGTTTATAGAATACAATCCAAACCTGACATTTCAGAGATCAACATTCTACTAATACGTCCAAGTAAACAACACATTTAAAACATGTAAAACATTATTGATAAAGATATATTTCATAATAAGCAGAATTACTGTAATTATGAGGCAATATTTTAAAGATAAGTTTTAAAGTAAATTTTTAATATGTTACTTTTTATATAAATTAAGATATTTAAATAAAAGTGATTGGAAAATCTAAACACTTTTATTTACATATAAATTTTATTATTTTACAGTGACGAAAGAGCACCAGCCTGTCTTCAGTGTTGTGCAATGGTAGAGTATATATAAAATATATTTCAAGGCTAGATCAACTGCAACAATCAGAATATTTCTAGGAATAAAGATATTCGAAATTTAAACATTTACATATGTTTTATTAATTATCATGACAAAATGGCAACAATCTGTTAAGTTTAGCACAATGACAGGAGTATAAACCACTAAACATCACATGAACATCATCTCATACTAGCACATAATTGCTAGTATGAGATGGTGATCATGTAATGTTTAGCGGTTTAACACCAGTCCTGCCTAATAGGATAGTGGTGGCTATGGTTGTTTCAGAGCCAAAGACACCAAAATGTATGGGTGCTGAATTGAGTTCAGACCCATATGACTATATAAGCTATTGAGCTTAGATTGAAAATATTATTGTGTTTTCCAATTTCATTCTCATAGATTTGTAGTAAAGTAGAGTTAAAAAGTGGTTGCTGGAGGGTTGCATTAGATCCTAAGATCTAGGTGCAGTGCTCAGATCCAAGGCTCCTCACTGATGATGGCCACAAGCCAGAAACTAGTCTGGGGATATTGGATGAGTAAGCACTAGATAGGGATTTTATGCACAAGCCTTCTGGCATCCATTGATTACTCTGATTGGCGCTACTGTATGGAGAGTTTTGCCTTTGTTGACAAGAATATACATGTAATATATTTCGAGCTCATGCCTAGAAATTCGGAGCCTGGATAATTGTCACAAATAGGTTTAAGTTAAATAAAAAATATTTACACTCTGAATGTATTTCTAATGATGACATGATTTGAAAATGTAAATAATTTTATTTACATATAAATTTTATTATCTTGATGTCTTCCCACCCGAGTAGTGAAGTGCTTTTGTGCCACACACAACCCGCACACCTGCAGCAGTGGCCCTATCTATCCATCATTGACCTCCTTATGCAAAATGGAGTTGTTGTTTACAGCGTTGTTAAAAATCATTCTTTAAAAATCTTTTAAAGTTAAATTTACATAACGAAGATTAAAATTTTACTGCAGGATGGTGAGATGAAAGGTATATGCAGTATATATATATAATGATTAACTAATAATATGAATCGATCAATATGGTATAATCATATTTCTTTATTAAATGCTATTTTCTTTATTAATTCATCATTTGATGCATTCAAAATTTCATTCTCAAAGCTAAAAATTATTAATCTATTCACGTCTCAAGGTATTTTTAATTAATTTTTATTTGGAAAAACTTTTTCCCCACTGGCATTATAAGTCACCAATTAATTATTCATAAACAAGAAAGTATCAATATTTGACAAATTTGCTCCAAACTATTTTTTTAAATGTTAAACGAGACAAAACATTCTATTTCTTTATTTTCACGCGTCAATTTCATTCTTCTTTAGATGTATTATGTCCTCCTGGCAGTAATAATAATAAAAAAAAAATAATTCGTTTCCAAAAAAAGCACTTTATTCTGCAGTAATTGATTTTAAACGCAAACACATTATATGTAAGTATTTTTCTAAAGGTTTGTGATGATGGTATTTAGTTGTATTTATATATTGAAATATTTCCATTATCTAGAATTAAGTATTGAATGTCTTTAGAAAAAATTAACTTTATTTAAATTTTCTAATTGCATCCAGGTTTGCTCAGTTGGTTAGAGCAGTACCTTAAAATTCAATATCGAAGGTACTCGGTTTGATTCCCATATTAGTGCTGTCATTGAACAGGCCAGCAACACCTGAAGAGAGAATAATACCTCTCGAAATATTGTGACTATACTAACCTGTGTGCTATTACTAATAATTGAATGTAATTAGAAAATTTAAACTTTTCTAGACATGTAATACTTAATATTATAGATAATGGAAATAGTCCAATATATAAATATACTTATTATATATAACTTACTTTAAGCTTCGCTATAAAAAGCTTGTGTGCTTATATCAATTTCAATTCAATACATAGTTACAAGAATAGCTAATAATACACTGGGTATCTAGTGAAAAGGGATTAATACAATCTCCTTTATCTTTTCCTTTTGTATTGATTTCTATATTTACATATGATAAAATGGAAAATGATTATTTGAATGGTCAGGCTAAGATGTATGTTATTGATTATGTATATAAATATAATGTATTAATTGTATTATTATATATTTGGATATTGTAGGTCTGATGATGACTGCAGAACAGTCGAAACTGTAAGAGTAAAGTTTTGATGTAAAAAATAGTATTGATAAGTATATAAGAAAGTTGGAAATGATATCATATGAAAAAGGAGTTGCCAGTAGCTTTCCTTGTATCAATGCCTGTGTTATGCAGTAACATTGTTTAGTTATTTACCACAAAAATTTTGAGCAATAGCTTGACTGGCCCACACGTTACTGCAAGAAATGTCATGTTTCTTATATTTTTAATGCTTTCCCAACATCGCAACATACGTTTGGGTCATATCAACTATTTGGGTAATAGTTTTTCCCAACTTAAAGCAAAACTTAATACATTGGTTCATCAGGAGTTGATATAAAACACAGTCACATTGCACGTTATATTTTGTGATCCAGACATGCTAACACTTAAAATTTTGGGGGTAGGGTGAATTATATTTCTATGTAAGTCTAGGTTAAGATATCTTTTTGTAGAGAAATTTGGAGAATCGGTTTCTAGTTATCTTTACTCTGAGGTACATTATGCTCATCATGTACCAAAATTATTTGAAGATTTCATGCTGTTACTCAATAGGGAAGAAAAGAGTAGAATAGATGCTCAAATTGCCAGATGTTACATTGCCTATTTATAAAAACATTTTGAAATGACTTTGATGTATAGTATTTATCATAGTGATATGGACAACTCACTGATACTGGCTTTATAACTCTCAGCAGCTCTCAAACAAAAGCCTTTGTGAGAGAACTTGTAAGCTTAGATCTACCAACTCTAGTTAAATGATTCTTTGTGATTGGCTGGTTGCTTCAGTTATTTCCCAGAAAATCACTATTCTTTTCCTCTCAATGAAATTGTTCTGGCCATCATATAATCAAAATATTAAGAAATTTATGAGTTACTCCATGTTTTTTCAGTGCATCTCTTCTAGTGAAATCTTGAGGGATTTCACAGCTTTTCTCTATACTGGTCCCACAGACAGGCATATCTGAGACACATTTTTTTGATTTATTAACAATTCTATTATGTGTCTCTGTGAAAAAGTAATGGGTTCTCTCTTCAAGTTGCCTAGAGTATTATGATGTACTAGATGTATTTCATAGCATAGTCTACAATGCACTAATATTAAACTTTGTTTTAAACTGGGTAAAGCTGATAATGAAACATTTGGAATGATTCAAACTGAATAATGAGAATGTTTTAAAGTGGTTTGTAAGCTTCTGTAGTGACACGTAGAACATAAAAGATGATTCATAGTTATGAAGCACACTTCCACATTAGCATCTTAACATTTCAGTTACAAGTAGAAAAACTATGTGACTACATAACACGTTGAATCTGAAGATGAGTTTACAAACAGTTTGGGGAAATAATTAGTCATCTTTTCAATGGGATATATTGCATTAGATTATTTTCTCAATTAGAAACTTTTTAAGATATTTCTGCTAATTTCATACTCATTGCTAGTATTTGTTTACTTTTACTGTGAATTCTGGTGGTCTATTTTCTTTTTTGCTTGAATTGGAATTACCAGATTGTTATTTTGAAACTTTTGTTTGTTGAGTTCATTCTTTGGCATTCACTAGAATCAGCATCATTATTCGCTAATGGTAATTTTCACTCCAGAAATTAATTTACTACTGTTATTTGCCACCAGGGCTAGGATTTGATCTTCATTCTTTTTTTGGATATTAGCTTTAACTAGTGTGGTCATTCATCTTTGCAAAAATCTGCACTTACACTTGGCCTGAGAATTTCAGATATCAATACAGGATTGACTTTCTATCTAGCTTCATCCTATTTTATATTCCTGCCATACAACTTATCATCATCATTACAAACATTATTGATTCATTGCAGGATAATATTTCCATGTTTAATCCAATTTTTCTCATTCAACCTATCTTTAAAAAAAAAACTGATGACAATTGACAAGACTATAGTGCTGAACTCATATATTTTTAATATTAAGATGAAAAGTCATTAATTGCTATCTATGGGGTTTCTTTGTAGCTATAGTCTGTTATAAAAACATCCAGGACATTTGTTTTATTTGGATTTCTTGACCTAGTTAGCTTCAACTCCTTTTTAAAATAAAGTCATGATCCATTAACTATTCATTATTTCATATTGCGATGAGAATATTATTTTTGCCACTTTCAGATAGCTTATTATTATCATCATCATTATTTTTAACCATTATCAATCACAGCAGGATGAAGATCTCTCCAAGACCAGTTTACTTTCTTCAATCCCTAGCCCCTTTTCTTCGGTTCATCTCAGCACACTTTATTTTATCCATATATCTCACACATGGTCTCTTTCTCAGTCTTGTAGAATCTCTTGGAATCATTTGACTTCAACTGTTCCATCTATTATCATCTCTTCTAACAATATATCTCAGTCTCTTTTTAGGTCTTGTAGAATCTCTTGGAATCCAGTTTGATTTCAACTGTTCCATCTGTTATCATCTCTTCTAACAATATGTGTGGCGTAATAACACTTCAGTCTCTTAATTCTATCAACAATGTTACTAACATCTGTTTGTTCTATTACCTATGTATTTAGTTTTCTATCTCTTTTTGTTACCCCTAACATACATCTCTCCAAACTTTGTTCAGTGGTCTGAAGACTCTGTATTGTTCTTTTATTAAATGACCAAGTCTCAGATCCATAAGTTAGAACTGGTATAACAGATTTATTAAAAACCTTGCATTTCAAACACATAAGCATATATTTTTAATATTAAATTATTTCTACCAAAAGCATTCCAATCAAGTTTAATTCTATGATTAATTTCATTCATCATGTTTTCATCAGGAGTAATATGACCAAGGTATTAGTAGTAATTAACTATTTTAACTCATCATTATTAATCTTTATTTTCTTCTTTTGAGAAAATCCATTGAACATTATTACTTTAGATATTTTAACATTTACCATTAGTTCTATTTTGCTACTTTCATCTGATAAACCTTACATTTCCCGAAACTCTAAAGCATTATTTTCAACTATATCATCTTCAAAATCGAAAAGATTTAAATAATCTCTACTTACTTTTATTCCCTTAACTTCCCATTTGAATTGTCAAAATATTTTTTGCAAAATTTCTGTAAAATGTTTTGGAGATATGGACTTATTCTGTCATACACTCTTGTCAATGTTAATCTTCCTAGTATTATTATATAATCTAATTGTTGCTGTTGCATTTTTATAAATATTCTTCAGAATATGACAATAAACTGGATCTATACCTTGATGATCTAATGCTTTAATCACTGAAGAAATACTTATATAATCAAATGCCTTTTCATAATCTACAAATTCAAAGCATAATGGTAATTCATATTTATTGGTCTTTCCTACAACTTCTTTCACTACTTGAATATGATCTGCTGTACTAAAATTACATTTAAATTGAGCTTGTTTAAAATCCAAAGATTTCTGTAGGCGAATTATCTTGGTAAAAATTTTATGTTGAACTAATAAAAGAGTAATAGGTCTGTATCTTCTTTATTACATTTATATTGTACTGTTTATTTATATGGTATAAATATATTGGCATTCGGTAAGATATTTAAAAGCTAAGGGGAAAAAAAGGAAATTTAGCGATCTTTTAAAAGAAAAACATTTTTAGAATTTTTTCTGATTAGTAAAATTTATTTTTTTAAAACGTACAATGAAAGTTAAAATTGTCGTTCATATTCTTTTTATGTAATTAAAAATAAAAGTTAAAATTGGAGAGAACAAGACACAAATTACCAATCTAGATAAGCTAAAAAAAAATATTTTAGCTAATTAAAGATGGCCGAAAGACATTATAAAAAAGAGAACTTTGTAACGTAAATTTTATAAAGAATGTACAAGATTATCAACACATATTTTTGACAAACAAAAAGTATGCGCAGAAGTCTGAAAGCTGGATCTCGAGTATAAAAGGAAGAGGCCAGTTTGATCAAAGTCTTGTTTCGCCTGTTTTTCTTATGGTCGGTCCTGGATAACAAAATAATATATCCAGGATCACCCTACGCTGAAATAATTCAGCATGTTGGAGTGAACCGGAGCTTTTGCTGACATCGTTCCTGAAGATGGACACCAGAAAAGCTTTCATGACTGACCAGTAGAATAGACTAAGGTCAAGCGATGGCCAAGCTCATTCTCCCACAAAAAAAAAGCTATGCATAGTAATCTACAAGCTTCGTGAACTCACTAAACTTACCAGTAAGCTATAATTCATTATTCCCAATTGTGACTAAATTATCGGCAAATCTGTCTTAAAAATAAGCTTATAATAGGATCCCGATATAGACTTTAATTTTATTTTTCAAGAGACTCTTGTTTACCCAAGAACTTTTTAATTATGAAACTGTTTTTTTTTTTATTAATTGATTCATGTTTGGATTAATGTGCATATGTTCTCTCCAGTTTATTTCATTTGTAATTTATCTTTAAATATTTTAATTTGTTAAAATAAAAATATTTATTTCTAATACCAACTTTTCCTTGTACGTTAATAATAGTTATTGTTTATTATTAAATTTATTAATATTAGTTTAGTGAGATGTGAAAATATAATTTACCTTTGCCAATATATTTTGAATAAGCTCCAGGAATAATAATATCAAAAAAATAATTCTAGTTACGATATAATATAATACAGATTCTTTTAAAAACATTTTTCTTTTTAATTTGCGATACGCGATGTGACAGATTTCAGCAGATTCTTATATGAATCCTGGCACCCTTATAAAAGCTGATTTCATTGATAGCGTAAATCATAACAATTACTAGGTAGAGTTGATCAGGAAATATAGTTATGTTTTTATAAATAGGAATGAAACTGTCTTCTTTTTGTATAATTTGATCAACTCAAACATTTATTGCGTATAGAGGCCTAGCAAGACATGGAAAACGTTACAATATATATATATACTTATTAATACTTATTCTTTCAATCATCTAGAAATTTAATATATGCCTACCTGGAGCTTTTCCCTTCTTTATAAATTTAATTGCATGTCTCACTTCATTTAAAATCCTGGGCATTTCAGAAGTTATAATAAAAGAAGATACTTGTTCTTTTTTACTATATAATTCTTGACAGAAATCTTCTACCCATTTCATGATGTTATTTCTATTTTTAGTAATAGTTCAATTTTTTTTTTCTTATTGCAGAAATACATTTCCTATCATGATATTATTTTACACTCATGAGACTTTTATTCTCTTATATGGCTTTTCTTGCTAATTCACAATACACTCTTATATCATTATCAACACTTTTATTTTACAAAATTCTAGATAATCAATCCTTATTAATATGTCATTTTTATATATTTTCATATTCCCTTTTTCCTCCATAAATTATCTGAATAAAAATTTTATTGGCCAATTGCTGTTTTGTTGTATTTATCTTACTGTTTTTAAAAGAGTATCAGTTATATTCCTTTTAATTTCATTCAAATCTGGTTCATGTTCAAAATCTGTTAATATTGGAAAATGATTTGAGAATTCTAATTTAAATTTATTGAAATGTTTCTGAAGATTAAAAATACTAACTGTAAATACTCTTTTTCCTAATAATTTTTGTCTCTCAAGTTTAGAATTAACATGTATCTTACATCTCACCGATCACTTCCTATATTGAATTTATTAAGAATGTTATCTTGATATTTTTCTGTTAGTCAGAACATAATCTAATCCTGATGAATCATCATTTAAATGCTTCCATATACATTTAACATTTTTCTCAAAAAAAAACCCCACCAACAACAAAAAAGTAAACTGTGTAATCCACAACTCTATGCTCTCTCTCATTTCTAACACACTAATCAAATTTAACTACAACATTTTTCAATTGTTTATAAATTGATAGCATTAGACTCCAATGAGGATTTTAAAATGGTTTTTGACCTTATCAAAAGCCTTTTATAGATCCATATAAAAATCATCTATTTCTTAATCACAATAGAACTTGAGGCATAAATCTGACTAATTCACATTTTGTATAAGTTGAATAATAAATCTTGCTACTCTGTCTGACACCCCATTATTCTCCAGAATGTTGTTCAATTTTTGTTTACAATATAACCTAACCCAATTGTACTTTGAATGTTTGTCTTTTTAGTAGTTTATGTCCATTCTTTAAATCAATTCTCATCATTTCTTTTATAAAATTCAATGATCCATTTAAAATTAGACAGCTCTTCTAATTCTTGTAATTTTCTGTCACCTGAAAATGATCTGCAATTGTTTATGTATTTAAATAAAAGTTTAGCATTAAATGGGCAGTATGGGTTCACAATCAGATTCTTAGCACCTCCTGCTGTTTTGTCTGGCAAATTTACAGCATCTATGTAATAAGGTCCATGATTCAGTTTTGTGTCATGTTTGCAAATATCAGTTAGATAAAAAAGTTCAGTTCATTCACACCCATATTCATTCTGTATCTGAGAACACTCAACTTATATTTTGGTTCAAGAGCTATGAGACAACAGAAGAAAGATCATGGTGTTTCTTGATCTTAAACTCAGAAATGAAAGCCAATAACCATGGTGGCTGTTTATAAATAGTCCATCCATGTTCATATACTATATGAATAATTCTATAGCTTCAATGACAGGAACAAATGGAGTGGACATTAGGAATTTCTGCTGTCTTATCTCAAAGAGGAATCAAATGGTCTCCTTTCAGTTCACAGTAATATTCTTTCATTGTAAAATTTGATTTTTCCGAGTCTTTAATAATTCACCATATTGATACGATTCACATGAGTTTTATTGATAACAAGAGACAAGAAACTTTTTTTAATATTCTTAAAAGCTGAACTTTTGTTCTATGCAGATGGTCTAACTTCATTTTCTGTACTTTGAAATTCTTGTTATATTCCCTAATTTGAATATTTAGAGATGTTTTTTTATGTCAGACTGTTTAATCTTCTTGCAAGATATAGATCAATTGTTAAAATGGGCTTTCTAAACATTCACATAACCAAGAAAACATCACATGGCCTTAGCTTAAACATGTTGCTATTCATTAGCAAATCCTTTTATTTTCTGCATTCTTTAATAAGGTCATGTGATGTTTTGTTGGTCATGACATATATTTTTGGATTTAAACATTAAAAGCATAAAGATAAACTAGTCAATAAATAATCAAAATTATCTCAAGTTCAGAACTCAACCAGACTATCCAAGAAAATAAAGTCTAAAATGCTACCAATGGTTTCACTGCTACAAGCAGACTTCTCAAGTGTAAAGGATGAAAAGATAACAAATTTATACTCCACAATTCCACTTACACCCCATACATTCTTAATATTAAAAGAACTTTTAAATAAGTTAATTGCTTCAGAATCATATATTTTTAATAATAAGGATTCTTTAATTCTTCTTTTTATAAATACATATAAAAATAAATAGTGTAAAGGTTTTTAAAGTTGTAATTAATAATTTGTAAAGCGCATGCATACTCATTATGTAAGTATAACCTTAAGACTAGGCACCTAAAATGTGACAATAGGAACCTCTACAATCTAAACACAAGATTAACAATTTTAAAAGATAAGAGCTGCTCGTCTTTTAAAGTCGTTAATCTTGTGTTTAGATTTGTAGAGGTCCCTATTGTCACATAGTCTTAAGGTTATAGCCTTAATATATATTACTTATGTAAAGGTTTTTGTTTTAATTTTATATATTTGTATTTATTTATAAAAAGGATTAAAGAATCTTTATTATTAAAAATTTATAATTCTGAAGCAATTAATTTAAAATATTAAGACGGTATGGGAAATAAGTGGAATTGTAGGTAATGTTTAGTATATAAATGTTATTTTGTAGTTCTTTACACTTGAGAAGTCTGTTGTAGCAGTGAAACCATTGGTAATGTTTTAGTTTATTTTCTTGGTTAGTCAGGTTGAGTTCTCAATTTGGGATAATTTTGATTATGGTTGGATTTGTATCTCTTCTAGCCAAACAATAAAGGTGACAAAAGTTATGAGATTAAGGTGTTCAAAATATATAAAATCTGAATTGCTTTTATAATTATATAACTATGCAAGGAAATTGGCTTCGAATTAAAAAAATAGTCATGGTATATTGGTAGTATAACAAAAAGTAAAAAATGATTAATAGAGGAAAGGTGCTTTAGATCTAAGTGGCTTGTCTAATAAAGAAGGATTAAATAAATATTACTATCTAGCATTTACTGTTTAATAAAGTTTACACTAGATGGCAAAGGAATAGGAAAAAAATAAAAGAATTTGGTATTCAGCACTATCTGTTTAAGCTTGTAGCCAGAATTAAAACAGCGTTATTATTTTAATTAGTTGTTTTAATTTCAAATCCTTTTCATAATGAGGTATAATCTAATATTAATCCTAATAATGATTCTTTAAGAATCAAAGATAATCCGACAGTCCATTAATAATTTTACTTCTAAGTTATAGATTCTCATATCACAACAGTGCCACTTTTTGTAATTTAGCAGAATAGTCCATTGCTTCCGTTACCTTTATCAATTTGTTATTCACTTTTCTATTCAAAAGTCAAGTCTAAAGGATGCATAGGACTGGATAATCTCTGTAGCACATCATAAATAACCAATAGTTATTTATGCTCACAATTTCATCAAAGGTTTAATCCTATCTAAATATGTAAGCTACTTCTTTGGATAATTTGTCAAATTCCTCTAATGATATTTTAGTCAGTGTTAATTTTATATATTAATGATGTTTGTAAAAAAAAAATGAAATTGTAATTTATATCTATCCAGAGTATAATTGTGTATGTGTGATAATCATGTGTATTTCAATCTTCACACTTTGAAATAAAGCATAATGAAATGTACTTATTATAAATAAGATTCAAATGTATAAATATAACATGATCACCATCTCTTATATTAGCACATAATTGTTATCAAGCAAGGCTAAACTCTCCATACAGTGGTGCCACCCTGTGCCAACCAGAATAATCAATGGATGCCAGAAGGCTTGTGCATATGACTATATAAGCTATTGAGCTTAGATTGAAAATATTATTGTTTTCAATTTCATTCTCATAGTTTTGTAGTTAAGTACAGATAAAAGGTGGCTGCTGGACGGTTGCATTAGATTCTAAGAGCTAGGTGCAGTGCTCTCAGATCCAAGGCTCCTCACTGACGAAGACCACAAGCCAGAAACTAGTCTGGGGATATTGGATGAGTAGGCACTAAATAGGGATTTTATGCACAAGCCTTCTGGCATCCAATGATTACTCTGGTTGGCACTATTGTATGGAGAGTTTTGCCTTATTTGATTAAAATCTAAATTGATTTGTGATGTTGAGTTGTGGTAAAGAAGGTAAAAATGAATCCCCTTGAAACTGGTTTTATGTGCTATATTCCCTTGCTTCCAAATTTAATCAAATGATTTTGCAAAAATCAAATCCATTAATAATTTCTAGAATTCTAAAAAGTTATTGCTGTGTGTAAATTCTAGTATTTCAACAATTACCAAACTTATATCAGTTTCAATAGTTTATACTAGGGGGCGCTTTACAATATTTTTAATTGTTATAGGCTTACAAATAGTTAACTTACCTTCTTTAGCTTTTAAAACAAATAATTACTTAATATTCACGAGAGACAAAAATATTTTAAATTGAATTCAAAATTATAAAAATTTAACAAATTAGAATTAATAAAATAAATCAATCAATAAATAACAATAGCATCAAATTGTTAACACAAATAAAAATTCTATATTTTTGTTCTTTATAGGCCCCTATGCAATATTTTTAATTGTTGTAGAATTACAAATAAATATTTTCATGAACTTAAATTGAATTCTCTTACCTGTGAACTAAATTGTATACTTACCTGGCATCCACCAATATCAGTATCTTTTGATAACAAATTATATTCCAGTTTTTTTTATTAATTAAAGTTTTGAATTAACATATGATACAATCTGTGACAATATGTTGGACTGTTTCCATCATCTATCATTAAATGTTGAATGTCTAGACAATTTTAAACTTTATTTAAACTTTTCAAATACAAACAACTTGTTAATAACAAGATAAAAATAGACAGCACATCTAATATACCATCATTGCAAGCTTGCAGGCAAATATAATACAATCTGCTTCACATTATCTTCATCTGCTTCTATATCGGTTGAATTGGGAAGCAGTAGATGCTATATTTAAAATGTAAATAAAATGATGTATACAGAATATAATAAATAATTATGCTAACATTACATGTTAAAATATTATGAAGTAAAAATTATAAAGTTATAAATATTAAAGTTAAAATATGTTGTAAAATAAGGGTTTGCACATTGGAAAATATTTAAAAGAATAAACTAGGATACAGATCAACTAAAATGATAAATAATAGTGGTAGTAATTAGAGTTCTAGAACTTTCCATTATTATAGTGTTGCTACTTGGGATTGGACTGAGAAAGAATTAAAAGCTCACAAGAAGAACCAATGTCTTCACTTACACAATCATATCAACAGAGCTGGTCATGTTTATCTGAAAAAACTACAAGGCTGATTATTCAAAGAATTATGGATTATCCAGTTAACTCCACTATTGAAGGTTCAAAACTGGAACTTGGGACATTTTGCAGGCAATACCAACTTTGTTTTTATACACCTCTATGACCAAATATTGTAAGCGTTACCATAATACTAATCAAGGTAATATTAAATGTTAAACTGTATATATTAAGCATGGTTAATTCAACTTCTACCACTGTTATCTTGTTGGAAATAAACATCAATTTATAGTTATAAAAAGTTCTTGTGTTATAATTATTTCTGCTTACCATGACTATGATCGCTGTACACAGCAGAACACTGGTGCAGTCCATGACAGAATCAAATTGTAATTTTGTCTAGTAGTCGAAATACAATTTTGATCAGTAGTTAAAAAGTTATAATATCAAGAAGCTTTTCAAGGTATTTTTACTATTGGCTTCAAAATTATCAAACTCTTGTGATGTAATTGGTTCCTTTGTTCACCACCACATCGTGAAGCAATGTGTGTTTCAATAATTGAATATATGAATTTAAAAATTATTCATCAACATGAGATCAAATTATTGACACACTTGAAATAAAAGAAAAGGAGAATAGATTCAGGTTTAGATATAATGAAGAAAATAATTATTGGTACAAAACCCTTCCCATGAATTATTAGAACATTAAAAATAGATTCCAAAGATATTCACGTTTGATATGTGTTTTCGGAATGTTTTACGTAGTTACATGTTTTTTTATTTTTTAAATATTGTAACCTTAAATAAGATTGTATTATATAATCAAAATGTAGATATATATGAGGACACTTGTAATATTTTGTTGACTTTCAATTTATTTGTTACATGATTTAATTAAGTAACAAAAAAGTGTAGTCATGAATCAATAGGAGTGTTTGTTTTTTATATATTTATATTCTACTTTGTATATGTTTCATCAACCTCTAAACATGAATTTTGAAATGTCACTTATAGTATGTACTTTGAAGAAAGTATGATGGTATTTAAAACTGCAGAAATACAAGTAATGGCATGCTTTGACTTTATGAATTGATACTGTGCTGTGTACAGTCACCACAAATTCTGCAGTCATAATAAAGATGGCCAGATAAGCAGATATAATTATAACACAAGAAGTTTTTATAACTATAAAATGGTGTTTATTGCCAACAAGATAACTATTTTTCTCCCTAACCCTGAAAATTTATTCAGAGGCACTAAAATGATTCTAAATTATTGATATTTTCGATCGAATCTGCTACGATTGTAAATATGATCATCCTCCTTGGGAAAAAAATTCTGTACTGCAGGATCTGAATTTGACTCTGTATAAATATTGTTTGTAAATTCTGGAGATTTTGTGACGCAGAAATAGTACGCTACTACTAAAATTACACTTTTTTGTGCGTAATTGAAAAATACTCAGCAATATTCCTCCCAGAGTTAATATGGATGAAGAATAAGTAACTAATAAAATGTGTTATTTTTGGAAGATTTTTCAAAAATGATTGCCTCTTTTTTAAGCTATCTCACCACTTTCCAATATATCTTTCATTACTTTATGTTGTAAAATATTTTTTATTTAATTAATAAAAATGAATACAAAAAGTTGAAGCAAAAATATTTATTTGTAATTCCTGGAATAAAAAATAAGTATACTTGCATAGCATTTCATTTTTTTTTTTACAGAAACCCTTTATACAGGAAAAATGTTGCATCATGGTCAAGACTTCTGTACAATTGATGTGTTAAAATGTCAGAAGCAAGAGCTCAAAACATATACTGGTTTCATAAAGAGCTATGATTATGAGATCCGTAACTCTCGAAAGCGCTCAGCCTATGGTTTAATAAGATATTAAATACCAGCTTTGTGTTTATGCGTTTATAGCGCTAGTATTGAATTACAAAAGCATCAGATGGAAGATACATAACAGTGAATAACATGGAAAAAGTGCCAATAAATTTTATTGAATCTAAAAATAAACAAGCCTTTTTGCCTGGGCTAGCACAATCTTATTCTGCCAATCCTATGATTTGCAAATAAAATTCTGAAATAGATAAAAATTTGAATTGTTTCATGTTAATTTAGGTCAGAATTTGGGCTATATATATATATATATTTTTAAAAAAAAGGTAAATAACATTCTATTGTCAAAAAAATAAGCAACAGAGGGGTGGAAATAAAGATTAGACAATAATATTATCAAGTGGTGTAAATTACATTTTTTCCGAGTAATTAAAATAATTAATTTGGATAGTTTTTTCTAATTTAATATTAACATATAGTTTAAAAAAATATCTTCAATTCCCCTAAAATGTTAAGCATATAAAATTAATTCTTATTTAAATGCCATTTATTGTAAAGTTTATCATATGAAACTCTTGTACTTGAGTACTAATATATTTAAATGTTCTTTAGTTAGTTTTCAATATTATGATCATTGGCAAAGTACAGTTTATTACAATTTGTTTTATTAGTTGTGTCTGAGCACCATTCAGCTGATTAAGCCAGATTTATAGCTATGAATCTGGCTTAACCAATCGAAAGTGTGCTTAGCCACATCTAATAAACCAAACTGAATAAACCTCTACTTTGCCAACATTCATAATATTGAAAACTAATTCATCATCAAACATTATCAATCCACTGCAGGATGAAGGTCTCTCCAAGTTCAATCCATCTTCTTTGATCTTTAGCTTCTCTTCTCCACATCACTCCTGCACACTTTCTTATTTCATCCGACCATCTTACATGTGGTCTCTTTCTGGGTCTTTTACAATCTCTTGGAATCCGGTTTGAGATTTCAATTGTCCATCTATTACAGTAGAATAAGTAAAAAATAATAATTTCTGAATAATAAATATTCTTTTTAGATTATATGAAGACAATACTAATATCACTTCATGTTCTGAGAATACATTGAAAATATTAATTTATTTTGATGTTGTGTATCCTTGTCAAAGGCATCATTATATTAAAAAATATATTTTGTTTCACTAAGTATAAAGTAGTAAAAATATTGCCTTTATAACATTTTAGTGATATAATTATTATAATTTTTTACCATTTATACTATACTGTATTTTAATAAATGATAAATTTCAATTTTTTTTTTTTTTTTTCAAATAGCAAAAGCACTGTGATTCTTTGTTTCAGCTTAACAGACTGTAGCCAACCCAACTAACCATCCAATACTGGTTGGTAAATGGGTATCTAGTTGTATATTGAAGCTAAAGGGTTTATATTAATATGGATTGGTTTGCAGAAGTAAAAAATATAATCTGCAATATGATGCAGCATTCGTTATAGATAAGGGGTCATTTTCCTATGAGAATAGTCGAATATACTTGGTCAGAAATTTTTAAGCAATGTTATCAATTAATAGTGCAACAAAGAATTGAAAAATTAATGGGTAAATATAAAAAAACCGCAAGGCTATAGACTCATTAAACATTGTTGATAAAAATTTAAGTTATTGATCAATGAAATTCAAATAAAAGTGCGACTCATTTTTATTTAAAACAATCTCTCATTTATTATTTGCAAAATATGCGAGTACATATATATAATTTCAATAAAGAAGTATTACATATTATTTCATAAACCAGAATTAATATAAAGTACATTATTATAAATAACTAGATATGTATAGATAGGCCATAATTAGTGCACATAATGCATTAAAAATTGCATTGCTCAAATTTATAATTTTATTTAAAATATATTTTATTTCAAGCATATAAAATTATCCATATGCAACTGTTTCACCATATAGATGACCAAAAAATAACAAAAGTAAATTACAGAGATCAAATTTTGTTTCAAAGAAAGTAATAAAAAAATTGATCAACAACAACAAAAAAATTAAAAATATTTAAAAAATATTTCTGCAAAATAAAACATCATTACCAAAAAAAATTTGCAATTAGTTTGAAAATTTAGTCTCTTTTTTCAAATTGTTTTCTGTTTGCAACTGTAAGGCACTCTATATCTCTGAGATTTCATTTTTTGTTCTATCATACTCACAAGCCTATTATTTAGTTGCTGATATTATCATTTAAAATATTATTTCTACCCATTTTGGTTAACAACATTTAAAAAAAAAAAAAAATTATAAAATCAAAATGAGAATTTAATAAAAGAATGACAATAATTGTTTACGAAATATCACGGAAATGTTAATTGACATCACGAAAAAAAAAAAAAGAACAATTTTATAAGTTGCATTAATATTGGCCTATCCATTTTTATATTCATTGTAACCTAACCCCCCCCCCCCACATCTTTGGAAATTTGTTTGAAACACTAAAATGATATTAAATTTTGATATTTTTAATTGAATCCAATATAGTTATAAATATGCCATCTTCTGCAGAACGTGTACCATAACATATGCTCAGGATTATTTATGTAAACATTTTTTGTGTTGAATGTTGATATGAAAGTAGCAGTATTAATATCAGAATTGTTTTTTTTAATCATATGAAAAAATTTCAGCAACCATCTTCACAGAATTCATACGCATGTAGGGGGCCGCTAAGTTTTGATGAAGTTTACAAAAAGGTTTCTTACTTTTGGAAAACTTTTCAGGAACAAGTCTGCTTTTTTTGGCTCTTCTATACTTTTGCACACCAATCTGCAACATATCCTTTGCTACGTTATGCCCTAAAATAATTTACATCTAATTAAATGAAATGAAAACAAAATACTGAAAAAGAAAAATTGCAAAAATATTTATTTGTAATTATTTGAATAAAAAATAAAATATACTTACAGATACAAGCTGTCATAACTATCCAAGATAAATCAGGATTCTCAACTTTTCCAAATTTTCACTTATTCTGCAGATGAACATTTTGTAATTTTTTGTGCAAAAACTATGCAAGAACATGATGCATCAGGACCATGATTTCTAAATGAATCACATGCCAAAATAATAACAAGAAACCATGAAACTCAGAAATTGCGGCAGTTGGTTTCACAATTAAAAGCAGCAGATGGAATATCAAGTCAACACATATCATAGGAATATTGCAATGAAGTTTTATCTGCAAATAAATGAGATCTTCTGCAGGAATAAATGCTAAGGATAATATTGCTCAGCCTTTATCATAATGTGTGAATAAAACTTTGAACTGGATTTAAAATTTTACTGAATTAACTTAAATTGTGTGTGTTTTTTTTTTAGAATTTTGGCTATGTTTTTTTTTTAAAAAAGATGGTTTTATGTTATCAACATAATTAAAGATTAAAAAACAACAACTTAATGTTAAGAATATGCAATAGAGCGAAATAAAGATTTAGTATCAGTACTTTATTAACTTGTGGTATCTGAATTGAATTACAGTATATATATATCATTAAAAATGAGACACCATTTAAACAATCCCAATATCAATAACAATTTCAAACTGTTGTCAAGGCAACCTTTTAACAATAAATAAATAATATATATATACTGCTTTATAAATATTATTTTATTTCAGTAAAATATTAACCAGTAATACAAATAAAAATATCCTCAATGTTTTTTCCTCTGGTATCTTAAGCACATACAATTAATTAAAGTATAAAATTAATTGAGATTGATTTAAGAATTAGAAATGTTTGATTTAAATTCTTACTATAAAGTTTGTTTCATGAAACTCTGCATTTCTAGACTAATATACTCTCTACTATCTTTTTATAACTGTTCTATTTTAATTTAGATTATACTGTATTATAGTATACTAATTGAATTTTTTTATATGTCAAAGATCTTATCACATAAATTTTAGTGCATCCAGTTACTATGACCATAATTTGTGTTTGAATCTGATAGAAGAAAAATCAAAATTTTTTCACATAGCAAAAGCCTTGGTATTTTTTACTCAGAATGATAACCTATAGTTGGTCCAGCTGGCCATTCAATAATGATTAGTAAATGGGTATCTAGCTGTGCATAATTAGAGAAGAAAGGATTTAGATAAATCTAGATTGGGCAAATAAATGTTAA
This sequence comes from Epiperipatus broadwayi, assembly GCA_028023455.1. Lineage (NCBI taxonomy): Eukaryota > Metazoa > Onychophora > Udeonychophora > Euonychophora > Peripatidae > Epiperipatus > Epiperipatus broadwayi. Next base: position 4,289,473 of record JAQFVV010006259.1, on the reverse strand, counting down.
AGTGGTAACTACAAAAAATAACCCACAATTCAATGCAGCATTCATTGTGATAGGCTAGCTATCATTTTCCAAGGAGTGTTGGACCCAGTTATCTTTATAACAAAATATAAATGTTTAGTGATTAATAAAATTGGTCCATACAACTAAATAGAACAATTTATGCATATATGGAATCAATAGAAATGTGAAAATAATGTACCCCCCCCCACAATAGTGCCACCTAACGTAAGCTGGAAAAGCATTGGATAGGGATTGCAAAAACATTTATAGCATCTCTGGAGTTTGCACTAAAAAATTTTGCTACTGTTTTAAAATAATAGCATTGGAAACTCAATAAGCACTATAAATATGAATTTAAAACAGTCAAAACTCACTATACGTATTGCCACACACAGCAAGCTAGAGTAATCAATGGATGCCAGAAGGCTTGTGCATAAAATCCCCATCTAGTGTCTACTCATCCAATATCGCCAGACTAGTTTCTAGTGAGTTTTGCTTGTTTTAACAAGTTATACACAAGCATAAGAGGTGGTGGTTATGTGATGTCTATTGGCTTAAATATGAATTTAATGATTATGCATTAATAAAATGCATTATCATGCAAATATAGCTTACTGCCAGAAAATTTTTTCTGAATAATGTATAAATGAAACATGACTAAACATTACAATATTCACTGCACTGATTTACAGTAAAAACATATGAACTGATAGTTACGAGTTTGCTATCTATCAGCGCCACCACAATAATTAATAGTAATTTTTATCATTACAACTTAAAATAAATAGTAAAAAAAAAATGATAAAATTTATATATAATGTACCACTAATCAAGCATTATATGTTCATAATAATTTTGTCTAAAATTAAAAAAATTCCATAAAGAACGTAAAGATTTTAAAATTAAAATTTAATAAATAAAAATCTTTGCAGAATCAGTTACCAATAAATAACAAATAATTTCATCAAAAGAAATGATTAAAGGTTCAATAAATAATAATATAATTTAGAATACATTTAAGAAAGAAGTATTATTTAGAAAATTAAAGACTTTTCGGTAATTATAATGTAGTCAGGCAAGGCCACTTGATGGTGTTCTGTCTCACCAAAAACACCTACAAATGCCGTTTACAAGGCCTGACTTACGGCTAAGAAAACATCTATGTTTATCTTAGTCATTGCAAGCCATTCTGATGACATAGCCCAGAAATAATACGACCTTATTTCTGCTTCGTAACAGTTACTGTGAATACACACACTTATCTTTTGTGTACAGTTTGATATGTGTGTGTAGTTTGAGTAGTAACATTTTTACAATATGTTCCAGTCTTTGTATTTATATTGAATTCAAGAAACCTGACTTTATGGGAATTTTCTAAATGGCCACACCTTTGTTTAGAGAATGTGTAAGGTGCAAAAGCTTGCCAAGAGGACGTAACAACGAATTTTGGCGAGTTCATGTGTGAAGTCTCATTTCCACATGAAATACCACGTTCATAAAATGGCTGCCGACAACAGAATTCGAGTGTGTGGCATTTTTGCAACATCACCAAGTAATAGCACAGTCTACGTGATGCGAGTGAGGGCAGCAGATCAATTTGTACAATTGTAAGCAAATATTCCAGTTCCATTGTAAAACCATCTTCTACCATCGAAGGTATTCCGTTCGCAACAGTAGTTGGTTTGAAGGCAGCAGAATACTCTTGCTGACAGCCCTGCATATCGTTTATTTCTGGAGCCGTGAGCATATGACCATGAAAGATGTCTGCTCAGAACTGAGCATTAGCCATAAAACAGTCATAAACTGGACCACTGGTTTCAGAGAACTATGCTATCCAAGTCTATCTTCTAGACCCTGCCATCAAATCGGCAGTCCTGGTTCAATCATTGAGGTGGATGAAACTATGTTTAGTCGAAGGAAAACCACCAGGGTAGGATGCTTCCTCAGCAGTGGGTCTTTGGTGGGATATGACACTGCCAAATGTTTCATCACTGCCATTCTCTCATGCTCTATTGTTACCCTTCTGGAGATCATGAAAGCAAATGTGAAGCCAGGATCAACCATCTTCGACTGTTGGAGGGGTACAAACAGTGTGGAGCTTGATGCTGCGGGTTTTCATCACCTAACTGTGAACCATTGCTACCACATTGTAGCCCCAACAACAGTCGCTCACACCCAGAACGTAGAATGACTTTGGGAACTTTTGAAATCTCGTAACCGCAAAAAGCATGGAACTAGATGGCAATTACTTGACAACTACTTGTCAGAATTTATGTGGTGATGGATGAATAAAGAGAAATATATGTTCCTCTCTATCCTGTCTGAGATGGCTGTCCCCACAAGAGTGAATGTTGACTCTAGAACACTATGTTTTGTTTTGCCATTTTTTGGCTAATTGTTGCCAAATACCAGTAATTTGGACTGTATGTTTGTTTCTGTGTAAACAAAAGGCATTCAATCAGTTGATGTATTTTTTTTTGGTTATTGTTTGTAAACAATATTGCATTGACTTGGGAAAGTTTGTTTTGGTTGAGACAAAATTGTGGACCCAAAACCTTTCCATTTGATCCAAATTCATATATAAAAAGCAAGGTGGGAAATATTTTATTGGTTTGAAAACTACACAGTTGTTTTGGTTTTTTTTTTTTTTTTATGTATAAAGCAATAGTTATGTGAACCAAAAATATATCAAAAAATGTCTTAATACAAATTAGAAACAAAAAAAAATAAATAAAAAAAATATGGTTAAAAGTTGTGCATCAAAATTAAGTTGTTTTCTAAAGACATCACAAAATAGACATTGCAGAGTAGCAGCAATCAATCTCAAAAAAAAAAGTTTAAATTTGTGTTTAAAAAATAAAAAAGTTGTTGTTTTCTAAAGACAAAATTAAAATTAAACAATTTTTTAAAAAGGCAAAAAAAAAAAAAAGAGTTATAGCAATCAATCAATTAATAAGAAAGGGGGGATGAAAATTTGTAAAAAACAGTCAGCAATTTAAAAATTGTGCGCCTCAAAAACCATATATTGTATTGTTTTTGACTGGCAACAATGCCATCAAGTGGCCATGCCTGATTACATTATAATTACCAAGTTTTCTTTTAAAAATGCAGTCTGCCTGGGGGAATCTAAATGCTGCATCATTCAAAAAGTTTTTGCAAATGTAAGAGTGATTACAAGGGGAGAAATACTAAAATCTCTCCATTTATTTAAGAATAAGGGATGTGGGTATAAAATAATGTTGATTTTAAATACATAAAAAAATAAAAGGAGTTTGTGCTTGAAATGGGAAAGAAAATAAATTTAACAAAAATTAGATTTATTATGTTATAAAACTATGGTTCTCTCTTTTATTTATTCACATAGAAATAATAAAATGAGTGCTAGTAAAAAAAAATTATCAAGGTTGAATTAAATAATTAAAGAAAGGCTCATAATATAAATTTTTAAACTCAAAGATTGCTTAATTGATAAGCTGCATAGGAATAGGATTAGCAATGGCTACTAATTAATTAAAATTCACAACACCGGAACCAAGTAAATGCATCTTATCTAATTTAATAAACCTAATTAGTGGATGGATTTGGAACAATCGAAATAGTGAATCAAAATTTATTAGAAGATAAAAACAACAAGATGGCATCACATAAATAGGACTGAAAATTCGATATTTATTCATTCACATATTTAGATTCACTTATCTATATAAACTCTTATTCTTCAACATGTTATTGCATTTGATTCATGAGTTTAAATGAATACCATGCCGTGCTAAGCAGAAGTTGGAGCATGCAAACAAATTCCAACCTCAAATCTGGAAAAAAAACAGCAGTCAGACCAATAGAGGCCATGCCCATCTAAAAATAAGTTAAAGCCAAGAGAATGCATCATGGAACCAAAATTTGTCAGGACAGTGCCAGCCACTTAAAATCCAACCAGTTGGTAAACTACATGTAGCAGCAGGAGCAAGAAGCCACCCATTTCAGACTTTCAAAAAAATCCTATAGGTAATATTATTTTTCTTATTCCCATTCCTAAGCCTGATATTAATTTATTAAGTAACCATTGCAATCTTTGAGTGTCTCCAGAGTCAGCATAAATGAACTCTATAGCCAGCACATAATGAACTATAATAGGTGTGGGTTCATGTGTCTCCTAATGTAATAAAAAGATAGTTCTTTCCAAATCATAAAATAATTAGCTTGTAATTCCAAGTTTGTGTGCGCTCCATATGCATAGTATTGATATTACATTATTCTATATTTTAAGAGGGTGTGTGTCTGTCATATATGTAATTATTATTTATTTTATTGAAGAATGATAAAATTAGTTTAAAAATTTTAGTAATAAGTTTAAAATATTTTAAAACAAAGTATTTGTCAGTTAATTATTGTTGGTCAATTCTTTTAGTTATACCACTAAGAACAATTTAGCAAAGAAGTTATTAATGTACTTTATTATATTTGCTTCTTTAAGACCTAGCGGGATAAGTCATGTGCTGAATTAGTAGCCACTATTCAGGGCATGTTGATTACTTCGTGTAATTAGTTGGCGCCTGAAGTTCAACACAAAACAAATAAAGTGCTTTGGCTGGCAGGTATTTGAATTTATCAGCTGAGAAGTTCTGTAGCCTGGAAATGTGGCTCTAGGTTATACCTTGTGTAACCTGTCTGTACCTCCGGATACTCTCCGCCTGAGGGATCAGGTGCTGCATTAGGCAGCTGGAGCAGATCGACATTCAACAAATATAAATTTATTCAATATTTATTTTTATTCATTCAGTTGAAATAATAATCACTAGTTAGTTTTATTTATCACTTCAATATAACAAGTAATTTATAAGATCATAGTGATGCAACTCCCATCTGGTTCAATAAATAAAAATATTGAGATTTCTAAATAACTCCTTCATTAGAAATGTTCTAACGGTAAATACTGAAGGGGTAAATCTGTAGTACATATTTAACTTCACTGCCTGATGACATTACATACCTTTAAAGTAGGGTTTGAACCAGTTTGGTTATTTGGTCATCTAGGACTGTTAAGCACACACATATACAGTATCACTTCCACCCTGATATTCAAAATGGTTATGTGTAACCATTTTGAATTATTATTTTAGCTTAAATATATTTTATTTCCAAGCTTGTAAATTCCCTTCACTTAGATAATTGTGTATGTGTGTATATGTATTACAGATATAAAAATGAATACGATTAATGTAAAGCTAAAGCAATGTCAGAAAATTCTAGAAAGTATTATTACAATTTAAAAATGTCATTCTCATTTAACTATTTCAAGTCAAACTAACAAAAATCATATTCTTAAAGTTATTTGCAATTTTAAAAATATGTTTAAATAATGCTTTCTGAACGTATTTGTTTACATCTTCCAATGTTGTGAAATTTCAAGTATAGGAGGAGCAAAAGTTCTAGGAACGTGCAAAGAATGTGCAGAATGAGTTCAAATCTCTCTTCTTGTGTTCGATTAGAGAGTAAAAACAAAATGAACTGTCAGTAGAAGGAATTTGCCTCCCTGATGTTAAATCGCCTTTGTCCTGCCATGCTATCGTTACTTGAGAACTGTTCTGTTTAACTGTAAAAGAACTATTGGAAAAAGCCTACCATTATTTTATTGACAGTGCTTAACATCTAAACTTAGTATGTTATCTTAAATGGCCGCCATAACTGCTGAAGCTAATCCGTTTTGCCGAAGAATGAACTTTTTATATTCCTCACTTCTTTCATAAATTTTAATTGTACTCATAATGTAATCCTTATTTATTTGGTAACTGACTATAAACTTAATTATCGTTAAATTTGTGATTTTCTCTCTTAAGTTTTAAAAATCTCATTCTATAAAACGCTAGCACCGAATTATGTATTTTAAATCTTTCACTAGTTTTAAAGTTTCACACTTTAGTTATCTTTTCATGCGGAAATACTTATTTTAAACTATGTATTTTATTGAATTAGTTTTAGTATACTAATGTTTCAATCTAGCGAATTTATATTATTTCAACCATCATTCTGATATTTTTGGAATATTTAAATAGTTAAACGTAAAATTTCTTATCGAACACAGTTCATTTCATTGAATATTTTAAAATATATGCTTAATGGCGGATTGTTTAAAAGTTATATTATGGGATAAGATAAACCTTTTTGCTGTTGACACTATCAATTTAAATGCATTTTATGTTCTTTAAATAAATCTGATTATTAATATATTTTAATAAGTATTTATATGCCATTAAGAGTTAACTTGCTTATAATATAATATCATTTAAGAATACTTGGGCTTGTTAAATAGGAAAATATTTTCCCTCTTCTATATTTGACATCCTAATTTGCTAAAATTGTACGTACATTGTTGAGTGGATTAATATTTTGCCATGGTGTTATGCATGATACTGTTATTTTATTAAGCTTAAATTAATGCATTAGTCATTTAAGACTTAAGCCATATTCGCATTGCTTATTTATGATAGCATTTTCAAGATTCATATTTTACTTTATCATACTTATTCCTCCTGAACTCATCTAAGAATAAGAGTTGCTAGCACCGATCTTAGGAAAAACATTAATTTGTTAAGGATCTTCATTGGATAATGTCGGCAACATACTATGGAACCTTACTACTCGTCTCTTTGAATACTGCTTTGTTATAAATACAAGCGATCTCTTATATGATAAAGCTTTTAGTCCAAAGATGGATATAAGCTCCACTTTTAACGCTATCATTATAGTCAGCACTGCGAGTTCTTTTATGTATAATTCTCATTTTATCTAGGAACATGCAAAGAACATGCACAATGAGTTCAAATCTCTCTTCTTGTGTTCGATTAGAGTAAAAACAAAATGAACTGTGAGTAGAAGGAATTTGCCTCTCTGATCTTAAATCGCCTTTGTCCTGCCATGCCATCGCTATTTGAGAACTATTCTGTTTAACTGTAAAAAAACTATTGGAAGATGCCTACCATTATTTTGTTGACAGTGCCTTCACATCTAAACTTAGTATATGTTACCGTAAATGGCCACCATAACTGCTAAAGATAATCCGTTTTGCCGAAGAATGAACTCTATATTCCTCACTTCTTTCCTAAATTTTAATTGTACTCATAATGTAATCCTTATTTATTTGATAACTGACTATAAACTTAATTATCGTTAAATTTGTGATTTTCTCTCTTAAGTTTTAAAAATCTAGTTCTATAAAACGCTAGCACAGAATTATGTATTTTAAATCTATCACTAGTTTTAAAGTTTCACACTTTAGATATCTTTTCATGCGGCAAAACTTATTTTAAACTATGTATTTTATTGAATTAGTTTTATTATACTAATGTTTCAATCTAGCGAACAAATTTCAACCATCATTCCGATATTTTTGAAATATTTAAATGGTTAAACGTAAAATTTCTTATCGAACGCAGTTCGTTTCATTGAATATTTTAACATATATGCTTAATAGCGGATTGTTTAAAAGTCATATTATGGGATAAGATAAACCTTTTTGTTGTTGACACTATCAATTTAAATGCATTTTATGTTTTTTAAATAAATCTGATTATTAATATATTTTAATAACTATTTATTATTTATATGCCATTAAGAGTTAACTTGCTTATAATATAATATCATTTAAGAATATTTGGGCTTGTTAAAAAGGAAAATAATATTTTCCCTCTTCTATATTTGACATCCTAATTTGCTAAAATTGTACGTACGTTGTTTTATAATATACATATACCTGCACGATGATGATGATGATATTTTTTTTTTTATTGTATTTATAAGTGATAATATTTCCACTTCCTTCATTATTTTTATATTCTGTTAGAATTTTAATTTTTTTATATTTTATTAGGGAGAACACTATTCTTCCAGGCGCCTTGACAATTTGCAACAGTTGGGGTAGAAGATAAAAATGAAGAACTCTTATAGGAACATTTTCGGACATTGTAAAGCTATGGATTATCTCAGGTAAGACTTATTATATATCTTTAGAAAGATTTTTTTGTGAGGAATACAAAAAAATTAGCACTGAAGATGTAATTTGCATTTTAGTTAATGTTAATTTCCAAATTATGAACAAACTATAAAATAATAATTATTTCGGATGTGAAAATTTCTTTTTTCCTTATTTTTTATATAGTTATCACTATTTATTTTATGCTTATTGTTTTCCTTAGTTTTTCTAGTTTCTAGCAATGTAATTGTTTTTGCTCTAACATAATTAAAACTGAAGTTATTGTGAAAATAGTGTATCAGGCCAGGATTTTAAAAAGTTCAATATGGCGGCTTGAAGCTGAATGACTTAAATTGCCTTTGTCCTGCCTTCCTGCCATGCCATCGCTACTTGAGAACTGTTCTCTTTAACTGTAAAAGAACTATTGGAAGATGCCTACCATTATTTTGTTGACAGTGCTTAACATCTAAACTTAGTATATGTTATCTTAAATGGCCGCCCTAATTGATAAAGGTAATCCGTTTTGCCGAAGAATGAACTTTATATTCCTCACTTCTTTCCTAAATTTTAATTGTACTCATAATGTAATCCTTATTTATTTGGTAACTGACTATAAACTTAATTATCGTTAAATTTGTGATTTTCTCTTTTAAGTTGTAAAACTCTCGTTCTATAAAATGCTAGCACAGAATTATGTATTTTAAATCTATCATTAGTTTTAAAGGTTCACACTTTAGTTATATTTTCATGCGGCAAAACTTATTTTAAACTATGTATTTTATTGAATTAGTTTTAGTATGCTAATGTTTCAATCTAGCGAACTTATATTATTTCAACCATCATTCCTATATTTTTGGAATATTTAAATAGTTAAACGTAAAATTTCTTATCGAACGCAGTTTGTTTCATTGAATATTTTAAAATATATGCTTAATGGCGGATTGTTTAAAAGTCATATTATGGGATAAGATAAACCTTTTTGTTGTTGACACTATCAATTTACATGCATTTTATGTTCTTTAAATAAATCTGATTATTAATATATTTTAATAACTATTTATTATTTATACGCCATTAAGAGTTAGCTTGCTTATAATATAATATCGTTTAAGAATATTTGGGCTTGTTAAATAGGAAAATATATTTCACATCCTAATTTGCTAAAATTGTATGTACGTTGTTGAGTGGGTTAATATTTTGTCATGGCGTTACGCATGATACTGTTATTTTATTAAGCTTAAATTAATGCATTAGTCATTTAAGACTTAAGCCATATTCGTGTTGCTTACTTATGATAGCATTTTCAAGATTCGTATTTTGCTTTATCATACTTATTCCTCCAGAACTCGTCTAAGAATGAGAGTTGGTAGCACCGATCTTAGGACAAACATTAATTTGTTAAGGCTCTTCATTGGATAATGTTGGCAAATGTACTATGGAACCTTACTACTCGTCTCTTTGAATACCGCCTTGTTATAAATATAAGCGATCTCTTAAATGATAAAGCTTTTAGTCCAAAGACGGACATAAACTCCACTTTTAACGCTATCATTATAGTCAGCACTGTGAGTTCTTTTATGTATAATTCTCATTTTATCTAGGAACGTGCAAAGAACGTGCAGAATATTAATTTATAGTTAAATGAATTTGGGATGGCCTGAAGTTAATTGGGTGGACACACATGAGTGAAAATAAAACTGATTTTATTATTTTATTTTATTTGTAATAAATGAAATGTATTTAAACAATACATATAAAAATCTAAATGAATTTAAACAATAGGCAGTTTAAAATATCAGCGTTCTCAGCGTTTTATATAAAAATAAAAACTTTTTACAAATCGTTCTTATCAAAAGAGATAGCTGCTACAACAATGGACAGTCGTTTTAAAGTAAAATTTAGAATGCTAAAATGAAGTTTTACTTTTTCTTTTATTTAAATTATAAACATTTTTAAAAGTCAAATGCTGTAATTAAAAGTTTACCAACTTCAGAGGAAAGGAAGTAAAATAAGAAGTAAGAATAAGTGATAAATTCTTAAATAATTAGATCGTGTTTTAAAAGTTATTGGAGTAAATTTGAATATTTTAAATTTTTTTCAAAAAGAATAATGAGAATTAAGTCTACTGAAAATTAGAAAAGAAAAAAATAATGAAATAATTTTCTTAATATATATTTAAAGTGCTTCAATACAAATATATGATTATAAATAATTATTAAATTGTACTTTAATATAAAAATGGGCTAGAGCAAAACATGCTATTGTGTGTCATGGTATTTCCTACCAGCTGCATTCAACCTCTATATCTATATATATATATTTTTCTACTTTATTGTAAACACACAAGAAGATGCCTGCAGTCCAAAGTAAACAAGGATTGGAATATGTTATGGTGAATCAAATGAGCATTAAGGTATTTACCATTAAACACAGCTACAGGAGACACCATTGTACCTATCTATCCTTGCTAAGGAAAATGATTTATTAAGTGAAACTGCTTTGAAGAACAACTTGCCTAAATATCAACTACTACTACTTTTATTAGGATGATTTTTATGAACTTTGTTCCAATTACAATTTTTTTTTTTAAATCAAAGAATCAATATTGTAAATTTTTGTTTACTTATTTATTTATTTTTAAATCTTATTATCTATCTGTTGTATTTTCACACTCTGATGCTGAAGCCTCATTTTTCAGAATTAGCAAAGAAGAAAAAGGGGAGGGGGGGATTATTCATTTTTATATTTTCACATCTGGCTATCCACATAAATATTGAGGTAAGAGTACCTAAATTTATTTTCATAGGTTAAATTACAACACTATCCAGAATACATATTATATCTTTTATTTTGTGATTAACCTTGTACATATATTTTTCAGTATGTTTGACTAATCAACTAGTATCTATCTATCTATCATATATATATAAATTGGGGAAACTTGTTAAATAGGTTAACATCTGCAAATATATATATTTTAGCTAGCCAGCATCTCAATGATATTAAATAACTAAAGTTTATTTTTCTATATGATTTGTAGAGAATGAGTGACATAGGTGGATATAAGGATTGGATTATAATAATCATTAATTAGTAAAATGGTAGAGGTTCACATGTGACACATGTACATATGATTATTATTATTTTTTTATCATTACTATTGTTGTTATACTTGATATTTATTTTTGTTAATAAATGTTTAAGAGTTTGTATTATTCCAGTCTCTGGTTTATTGAGTTGTCCTGACATTCCACAGTCTATAAACAATTAGGCATGCATACACATCTATTTTTCTTATCATGCTTGAAAATAAATCAAATATAATAAATGCTAGTTGTAACCTATATATAGGTGCAGGTGTTGCTGTGTGTATCTGTTCATACCTGCTAAAGGGGTCAAAAGCAATATTCTCTCTGGGTTTGAATATTAGGGCATAACGGAATTTAAAAGGGGAAAAGTGGATGAACTAACCTAAATTGCATTTATTATTATTAAATAGGGATAGAGTTAGTCAATTAAAGTCATTGGTTAAGCATTTCATCAGGTTCTCATAAGCATTCTATCAGATGACCCAGTCTGAACATAGTTTGACGCAACTTTTTTCCATTCTAAGCCTGGTAGTGAAACGGAAATCTCCAATCCCTTTCCGTTTCACCATCAACCTAATGACCTACTCGTCTAAACTAATTTCGAACCTATTTTTAATGTAAAAATGTAATATATAAGTCGAGCGGGAAAACTTTGCTACAATGGCCGCTTGAATGGCATCATCCATTTACATACGAAAACACGCTATAATTAGACAGGTTTCATAAAATTATAGCGGAGAAATGCTCATAAATTATTATAAAATGTTTTATTAATTTTCAGTCAATTCTTAATTATATTCGCTATAATATTCGTATGTGGATGGATAATTTAAACCTTGGAATAACGGCAAAATGATTCATATATATTTAAGTTTAAATAAAAGTAATGTAAATGTTTTCTTTAATTTATTTAACGGTTTTCTGATTTAATGTTTTACATATATAGTTGAAACAAGTATTTTCTTTAAATTTGCTTTTTTTTAATAAACAAATATGTTAAAAGTTATTTAGTTTTATAAAATAAGAATTATCTGTTCGCAATTAAAAAATGAGAATTTTTGTAAACAAGATATCAATTAGTGACACACCCGGGTAAAAAAGTAAAATCTGTTTTCTGATTGATTTTTGTTTGCAACAAAAGACTTTTTCATTAAATCAGAATACCGTTCCTTCTGCTAAGTAATAACACCTGAAAAGGAATTTAATTAATGAAAATGAATCAAATTATATAGTTTATATATTTTGATACATTTTTAAAGGAAATTAAATATAACACCTCGGAGATTTTATCAGTTGTTGTAGAAATTGAATTATATTATTTTGCTTTAATTAAAAGTCAATTGGTCCCGAGGTTTACGAAATTCCAGAAAGGTGTTAAAGTTTGGTAGAAGGATATAAATAGGCCTTATTTTAAGCGGGAAGGGAGAATCCATCTTGCTTTTGAAGAGAGTTAACATCAGAAGTCAAAATTGTTAATTTTACCATGTCTGGCTAAAGTCAGGCAAGAATTGCTGCAATTCCCGTGATGGAACGCCGAGTTCAATCCATCAAATGCCGAAGCAACAACCACACCAAATAAAAGATGTCATAAGCCGCTAAAAGAACTTGCCTTCGTTCCAACACCATTTTAAATCGTCTCCCAACTGAATAAGAACATGCTATAAGCCGCCAAAAAAGTCACCTTTCGTTCCAGCTCGAATATCTCCAGTTCAGCTATAGGAGAACTGTTTCATATTATTTAAAATCGCAGAGCTCTGTGTGAATTTCAAAAAGTCATTGTTTCTTCAAAACAGGTTAGCTAACCATATTATTGAACTTTCTCGCTAAATTGTTTCTGAAATAATATTTAAATGAAATACTTTTTGCTAATACAATAGTGTAAACTGTCTAAATTGTTTCCTAAAATATTTGAAATCTATAAATGAAATATTTTTGCTAAATTTCTTTGTTAATTAATATTTTGCTATATAATTTAATCACTGCAATTATATTTTGCTTTTCTTTTGCTTATTTTATTTATTATTAGTTATGCCTATGTTTCGAAACAGCGTGCATTTAATTATTAAAATGTTTTTAAAGATATGAATTTAAAATCTCCGTATTATTATTTATATAGCGTCATTTCGTGCGCTGTTTCGAAACCCAAATTCATATTTTTTCACTTAATAAATTAATTAATATAAATATAAAATGTGGCTTTTCAACCTTTATTTATTATGTTACTAAAGATTAAACTAGCCTGGAGTGCAATCATAAGTATATTTTTTTAGTTAAGTATTCGTAAGTCCCCTATTAAATATACTTTTCCTCCTTTTTAAAAGTTTAGTAGTTATAGATAACTAAAGAGATTGAACGGGATAAAGTAAAGTTTGTATATATTCCCGTCAGTAGCATATACATATTTCTCATGCTACAGAAGAGTTGGCTCTTTTGATCAAGCTGATGATCTAGTGTTCATTTAATATATGATCTTTAATTTATAATATCCTTCGGCTTGGCGGATGTGGAACTTATTAATATTTTCCTCGTTGTGCTGTTTTTTTATACATATAGAAGATGGAGCCACGGCGTTGCCAGCACATCTCTTATAGGGTAGTGCAGTAGCGAAGTCTGAGCCACGGGCCAGATTAGCACGTAAGTCCCCCGCCTCTGAACCAAATAAAGGTTCCCCATTAGCAGCATGATGACCGGTTATTGGGTAAACCGTTGTTTGTCACAAAAACCCTAAAACTATTCTTCCATCCGCAGAGCCACTTTATTATTATACTTTACTTGTGCCTAGCGTATTAGTAAAATCGTTATAGCCAACTCTTTCCTCCCTAATATGCAGTCTTCGGCGTTGATCCGAAGCATTCTTGAAAACTCGTTCGATCTAAAGCTATCTGGGACGCTTTAAAAGCCCATAGTTAAAATAAATTTATTATAATTAAGATGTATTAAGTTTCACTCCAGACTTGGTTTGATTTCACGTACAATAGCCACACGAACTGATGATTAAAGGGCACAACTGGTAAAAGTTAATGTAGTGATTAGTTATATAGTAGGGTATTTGTTTCCATTAAATAATATTGGAGCAATTAAATAATAGCCAACGTATCAATTATTGGCCTAGAGTAATGTTACTTTATAAATAAAATGCCTGCATGCATTTGCCAACAACAATTGTCAATAAATATATTTTAATTCATCATATATCAGTTTCTGTCTCATTATTAAATCAATCCAATTCACTAATTGCCCATAAGTATTCATTAGTAAAGCCCCTATCATTTAAATATGTTAGATTTTATCCGTGGAATGTCTAGTATTTAAGTTGTTTATATATATGTTTAAGTCCATGAGTCTTATTGTTTTCTCCGATTTGCTAGTGGGCCGGATGAAGAATTAAATCTCGTGTGCTACCATTGTTATGTTATCCATTGGGTGTTAGATCTGGTGCTTGGAGAGTGGGTTCGAATCCAGGCTGGTCCCTGACCTAAATCTCGGGCTTGACTGGGTTTGAAGTACATTTTGTGAGTTCCAGCTCGTGTTAGATGGATAAGCATGTTTTGACTGGCACATAGTTTTTTTTTTTTTTCCGCGTTTGGACGCCCAAAATCGTGGGGCTTGTAACTCATTTCCACCCCTGAAGAGATTATGGAGTATATATATATAATTCTTTTGGTCAAAATTAATGATTTTGAGTCAAAATTTTTTTTGAATAATGTATATATGTAAGATTTTTTTTCCGCGTTTGGATGACCAAGTGAGGCTTCGATATAAACACCTACATACCTTGAGTTATGGACTTTTGTGTGTATATAGCAAAAAAAATATTAAATTTATTTTGTATCTTTCCTGTTCACTAGTGACTGGCGCCCGAGGATGATTGATCAAGTTATAAGTCATCCTCTTATAAATTTGTCATTAGGGAGCAGAGAAAAGAAATTTAGATTAAAAGAAAAGGGGGGTCTCGTTGTTTTATCAAAGTATTTTTATGAATTGGAGTGGTTTAAAATGAGTAAGAAATATATATATATATAAGTAACGTCAAAAGTTAAAAGGTTTGAAATTGGTGCAGACGGGTCAAACGGAATTAGGTCATAAAACTATTTAAGTATGTATATATATATAAAAAAACGGCTGGAAGAAGAGACCGGGGGTGAGTTGAGTTTTTATTGAGTCATTTTTAATATTAAAATATGTTATACTTTAGATATATAGACGAAAAAAAAAAAAAGATTTTTTTTTTAAATTTTTCGTATATTTTATTAAAGCTAGGAAAAAAGAAGGGATTTTTTTTTTTAAAATAAAAAAAGAATTTCGTATATTTTATAAAATAAAAAGTAGGGACACGAATTTTTTTTTTAAATTTGTTATATGTTGGACGGGCATCGAGATGAAGGTGTAGGCTTATAGATATATTAGTGAGTTAGGCATAGAGTTGGGATGGAAGTGAGCGAGTCGTTCTTGAAGGGGGAGAGCAGCAAACAGCCGTATTAAAAGTACAAAAGTTTTAAAAATCAAATATTTATTAGGTATAAAATAATAATAATTTTGAAAGGATTGTACAAGATAACAAAAACTCTTGATATGCCAGAGAAGTCAGTTACCGAAATATCTGAACAGATACCGGTAGAGGAGATTAAGCAGGAAGGCCAGGATTTTAATTGGTTGCTGAGACAGCTTAGACAGGATGCGAAAGAAATGGATCAGAAAATGGAGGCAAGGGATCAGAAAATGGATCAGAAAATGGAGGCAAGGGATCAGAAAATGGAGGAAATGAATCGCAAAATGACACAAAGATTTGAAACCCTTAGCAGAGATATTAGACAAGAGATGGCAGACAGAGATAAAAGACTGGAAGAAATGTGCCAAGGTCTACAGGAATTGTCAACCAGCTGTCAGCAAAAGTTTGAAGAAATTCGGGGAGAAGTTAAATAAATGTTACATAAAAACCAAGAAGAAAATAGAAAGGAATTTGTTGTGATTAAAGAAGAAGTGAAGGCTTTAGTTGAACAAGTAGAATGTCAAGAAAAGGGTTTGAAAGAAAGGATCTTTAAAGTAGGGGCAGAATTTAACATTGCAAGAGTGTGAAGAAGCCCAAAGAGAGATCAGAGAGGAAATATATGAAATAAAAGAAAACCTGCTACAAAGAAGTCAAGTAACTGACCAAGAAGGAAACATGATCACCACGTGTATTCAAGAAATGAAAAAAGATCTGGCAGAGATGAAAGAAGTAAAAAAAAGTTTAGAAAGTAACTTAACTAGTAATCACCAAGCCAATAACTCTAACAGAACAGAGAGTGTGCAGGTTATTAGTGAGACAGTACATAAAGTTGAGGATCTTAAAGAGGGGGAAAGCGATAAGGAAAGCACTATTAGCAAAGGGTATGTGCGACAGGCCACCCCAGACAGGAAGAAATCAGATTTAACACAAGAAAGAGGGAATTTGGACACAATCGGATCAATAGTACCATCAGAAAATGCACCCATAGGTCTGGCAAAATTTATCCAAGTCAAATCTTTTAAAGGAGAAGTGGGAGAAAATCCAAAAGCCCATCTAGAAAGTCTCCAAGAACTCTTCCGGTTCCAGAAAGTCTCAACAGCTGACCAAGTAGCCCTTGCTATACATCATTTATATGGATATGCAAAGTCATGGGGGGATTGCTGCACAGAGAAGCCACAAAACTTTGACCAATACTGTTCAGCCATGCATAAAACTTTTTGGAGTGAAGAACGCCAGGAGGGTATATACCACTCGATACTCAGAGAGACTTATGGATCTGTAGTGAAAGAAACCCATACACAATTTTTTTAAGGCAGATAGCATCTCTCAGGTCTTTAACAGCATTTCCATTCACAGATAACCAAAAGATTAGAATTATCCAACAAAATATGCCTTTTAGAGTACAACAGTTGATGATGGGGTGCCAGATTCGAACGATAGAAGATATGGCAGGATTTCTAACCACCATTGATTTTACTCCAGGACCTAAAGAACCACCAGAAAAGATGCGTCGGATTGAGCCAAGATGTCAAACGATGATGATGAGCGGCCAAACATACCCTAGGTCATCAAGATGGGAGTCACGTGATCAGACTAGAGCAAAGAGACCATATAGACAGCCAGCATCGTTAAACTACAGGCAACCCCCAGATCCTATTTAAATTATTAATTTTTTTTTTGTGTGTGTGATTGATCTTTTTATATACTCTTTTATATATATATTATACACTCTATATTTTATTTATATACCTTTTATATATATATTATGCACTTTATATATACACATACCCTTTTATATTTATATAGTATACACTCTATATTTTATCTATATACACTTTATAGGTGCACCCACTTTATATATTGTACACTTCATATTTTATACAGATATATTAACACTTTTTATTTTATTATACACTTTATATATTATACACTTTATATTTTGTTTACATACCTTAGATATATTAACACTTTATATGTTACCTTATACATATTATACACTTTATATTCTATCTACATACACATGGACTACCCGGGATACCTGTTAGGGTTTTTGAAAACATGAAAGCTGAGATCACTCCAGGGGGAAGACTTTTATCCAATGTTTTGATCCCGGCCCTCAAATTATTTATAAAGCATAGAGAGTCTGGTGGTCCTTCAGACCGATTAGTGGCTGTACTTAACTATGGACTTTTAATGGCACTGGAATACAATGGACTCTATTTAGCGGATGCTTTCTTAAAAGCCATAATTGCCACCACCACATCTGGAAGAAATTTAGTCGACCGGTTATATTACGGAAGATATCAGGATGAGTATTTAAGACTTTGTGATTTATGTGAAAACTACATTAAACCAGAGGCCTCCAGAAAAGCATGGAAGTGGGCCAGGTGTTTACACCAGGATTACTTGAGCAAATTTTCAGGAGCCAACTGCAAATGGCTTTGCCATATTTTCACCGCTGTAGCAGTTTATGGAAAACCAGATGAACAATCAATCTGGGAAAAGTTTTGTTTAAAGCCAGATCCACACCTTAAACAGGTAGCACAAAATGTTGCCAGACGATATTGGGAATTATGGCAGTCTCATGAACTTACAGAATCAGACTCAGGCAGTTCGTGAAGGGATAGATGCTCCACTGGCACCAGTCACACAAGCTCAACTGCAAGAAATTAATGATTAGCAGTCTAGAGGAGTTCTCTAAAATGGGGACCAAACTTAGCAGTAAGCTTTGAGTAAATGAGAGGCATAGAGTGAGATTGAGTATATGAAGAGGCATAGAGTGAGATCCGGAACGAGATCGTACGAACTGAAAAACACCTGGCCCTCATGTCAGCCAAGGAAGATAACTGTATCACAGAATGCATTTAGGAATTAAAGAGAGACCACAAGAAAGGAAAGCATAGAAAACAATTTAGTTACTAGTTACTTAGCAGAAAACCCTAGCAAAAGGGAGGTAGTATCAGTAGTGGATATTCCTACAGAGGAAAGAAGCAAGGTCAATATAGAAAGTATTATGAGCAAAGGAAATAAGCAGATGGCTATCCCAGACAGGAATGAGTGAGATGCAGGGCAAGAGGCAGGAATACTAGAGACAATAGGACCAGACATACCATCAACAAGTAACCCCATGGGTTTGGCCAAATTTATCCAAGTGAAATCATTCAAAGGAGAAGTTGGAGAAAACCCAAAGGCACATTTAGAAATCCCACTGGCTAACCAAGTAGCCCTTGCTATTCACTATTTGTATGGGTATACCAAATAGTGGTGGGACTGTTGCAGGGAGAAGCTGCAAAATTTCGAGCAATATTCATATGCCATGCACGAAACATTTCGGAGTGATAAGTGCAAAGAGGACATCTACCATGCTATATTCAGGGAAACCTATGGCTGATAATAAAGGAAATCCATACTCAAAGCAGATAGCTTCCTTCAGATCTTTGACAGCTTTCCCATTCACAGATACCCAGATGATCAGAATCACCCAGCAAAAGATGCCTAATCGAATACAACAATTGATGATAGGATGCCAGATTAGAACAATAGAAGACATGGCAGAGTTTCTATTTCACACCAGGACCTAAAAACCACCAGAGAAGATGCGGCAGCTCAATCCTCCCAAGATGTCAAACAATGATGACTAGTGGTTCCCCATATGTCAAGATATCAAACATTGATGACTAGTGGTTCCACGTATGCCAGGCCACCAAGATGGGGATCTCGTAATAAACAATGAAAGAACCCTATGGACACCAAACATCATTAAACTACAGGGGACCCCATTAGCCAGTTCCTCCTATTGGAGTCCAATGGATAAAGGGAACATAATGATGATGGATTCCATAATATTTATGATCACCGATTTAGATGTATGACAGGCCAGATGTTCTGCTCAAATTATGTCCTATAGTGTAAGATAGGTATAGTGAAAACATGCACATTATTGGATACAGGTAGTCAAGTGTCCTTCATGTCCAAGAGATGGTGAATGCATGTAACAAGATGAATACTTGAGATACAGATGCTGCCGACCAAAGCAATGGCCATAATCCTGGCAGACGGTCAAAAGACCAAGACTAAAAGACAAGTATGGTTGGAGTTGAAATGGGGTCAAACTACTCTAGGCCACATATTTTTTTTGGTCATGGCTAATCTATTCCATTGTTTGGAAGTAGGAAATGATTTTCAAGGTCAACACAAATGCTGATCAATTTGGGAAAGAACATAATTTTCTTATACCCAAGAACAAATTGTATTGGAAGACAAGAACTCCCAGGAAATACAGAATCAGGGTGAACCATGGAAAGGCACTTATTACATCAGACAAGACCATAGAAAATAAAGTGTCCAACTTATGCAGGTGATGACGAATGAGAGCGACCCAAATAAGAGGGAACCTCCAGACAAGTTGAGAGGAAAAGAGTCACTTCGATACCATTTGCACCAAGTCTAGCAATGTACCCATGATGACCGCCTTTGAAGTGGATAGAAGAATATAAAGGATATGGCTGGATATCTGATGAAGAGGATGATATTATATTCAGATGTTGTTTCGAGTCTGAAAAAAAAGTTATTTCTTAAACAACTCCCAGATCCTACTTAGATGGAATTTTTTTTTTCAGGATCTGCCCCCCATACCATTACATGCTAATTAACATATAGCCAATAGAATATAAAAGCTTCTTTAATGTAAATATTAATTGTAGATTCCTAATAGCTATAGTATATTATATTTTTCTTGGGATCTGCCCTCCCATACCCCTACGTGCTAATTAACATATATATAGTCAATAGAATAAAAAAGCTTCTTTAATGTAAATATTAACTGTAGATTCCTAATAGCTACAGTATATTATATTTTTCTTAAGTTGCTTTTAAACACATATGTTAATCATGCATTTGTAGTGGTGGATTGTTCAATATGTGTGAATTTTCTCGGTATAGAATAATGCAGCAGACAAATTAAGTTTTTTTTTATCTATCCATGTGCCGTGTTCTTGGATGTGGCAAAGGCATTTGACAAAGTATGGCATAAAGGTCTAATATATAAACTTGAGAAGCTTCTCCCTGCACAGTATACAGAAATACTACAATCCTATATACTAGGGAGATATTTCAGGATCAAACAGGAAGATGCCTATTCCAACCTAAGAAAAATCCAGGCCGGTGTATCTCAAAGAAGTGTATTGGGACCGGTACTGTATCTATTGTACACTAGTGATATACCCACATTTAGAGATAGTACTGTTGCTACATTCGCAGATGATACTGTAATCCTGGTGGTTGCGGGCAACTGAGTGGAATCAACAAAATAACTACAAATTGCTACTGCCGAGATACATCACTGGACAAAGAAATGGTGAATAAAACTTAATGAAAATAAATCTAGGCATGTAGATTTCACCAAGAAGGATGTACACAATCCGGTATACATAGGTCAACAAGTTATTCCTCATGGGAATACAGCCAAATATCTGGGCATGACACTAGATGCTAAACTCCGGTGGAAACAACACATCAAAAATAAACAAGTAGAGCTAAATATAGGAAGATGTACTGGCTAATGAATCAACATTCAGTGTTGTCAATACACAATAAAATATTGCTCTACAAACAAGTCCTCAAACCAGCATTGACTTATGGTATACAGCTATAGGACTGTACATGCCAGAGCAACAAAAACATCATACAGAGATTTCAAAATAAAGTACATATGTGGCATCGTTGATGCCCCCTGGTACATATGAAATGACATTAGGACATTGGGATGGAAACAGTAAACCAAGTAATTGAAAAAATAGCTCAAAAACATGAAAATAGACTTCACAAGCACGTTAATGCTGAGGTTCATAAACTTCTAAACAAAGAAGGCATGGTTAGATGACTGAAAAGAGTCAAGCCTCTTGATTTGGTGAAATCTAGCTAAACATAATAATGCTTAAGTACACAATAATAAAGTGTACTAGTTGACAAATAAAACTAGTTAATTGTCACTGGATAATTACTAGCATTTAGAACTCTGATCTTATAGTTAGAGATAAATTGCTAATCGGTTACGACCAGATCGCAATAGCCTTTAATAACTAAAAAAAAAAATGTGGATAGATTAATAATTAAATATGTTATAAGCCAAAACCTATAAAATTATTTGATAACCAAATGTAAATAAATTCCTTTTTTTTTTTTTGCGCCCCCAAGTTATTGGATATGAAACAATAATCTTCTGAGCCCTTATTGTTTCACCATCAACCTAATGGCCATACTCATCTGTGCTAAGTTCGAACTTATTTTTAATGTTAACACTTTAAAATAGCTTGTAAAACCCACTATCATGTTTGCCTAAACAGCATTATATATGTACATGTGAACCAATGCTATAATTAGATAAAAGTAATAAAATTATAATGTATTTCTATCGCAAAATATTTTAAAAAAGTATTTATTATATAGGTTAATGTTTAAAGTCAATTTATCAATAAATTTGTTATTATAAATTCGTATGTGGATAATCTGCTATATATAATGTATATAGGGGTGTCATGATTTAAAATATTAAAAGTTGTAACGAAAGTTCCGGTGGCCATTTTATATTCAGTAGTGTTTATATGAGCTTACAAAAAAAAATATTTAATTATTCAAAATTTTCATAGTAGAATTAATTGGAGTTGCAAATCAAGTCAGGTAAGCCTTTTAAATTATTTTTAATGTATGTATTTAAGAAATAAATCCAGTAGATCCAAAATTAAAAAGAAAAATGAGTCCGTGAAAAAATCCGCTATGATAAAGCATAACGAGTCCATACCAAAACCAGGATTTCACAAAAAAAGAAATCTAATACTGCAAATGACAATATGCAATCAGATTTTAATATATCACAAATTAATAAAATATCTATCCAAGGTAAACAATTTTCACAGTCTGAGATGGAGTTAAATCTGACTAACGAATGTATAAGCCCAGGGTTGGTTGAACCCAACGTTCTTCCTAATAACGTTCAAATAGGTCAAACTCAAACATTTCCCAACCTAGCTATGGGACAGAATTGGATAATTATCCTGTATGCAATCAACACTCTAACTATAATTATATAGCTCCTGATAATGAATCTAGCCCTTCAACAAAATTTTCAAAAAACTCGGAAAAAAAAGCCTACAGGTTAAAATGGAAGACGCTGTAGATAATATATCAACAGAATATGTACCTACTTGTTTCTCAAAACAAAATGTACCTAACATGTGTAATTTTAGTTTGAATACTGCTTACCCCAAAATTAATAAAAAAAAATCTTGCCCCTGATAGCGAAGACAGTTCGTGTTCGGCAGGTAGTTCTAATGTTTCTTATAACTCAGCTGACACTATCAGCTCGACTCGCTCAGTTAAGTCTTTATGTCTACAAATAGAATGAAATATTAAAAAGTCAAATCAGTCATCTTATATTAAAAAAGTGGTTACTAATTCCAGTAACGCAATACACGAAAATCAAAAACCTGATGGAGATGGATCAAAAAAGTTTGGAGCCCAAAGCATAATGCTGAACCATCTAATCCTTGTGTTATGTCTGAGGAGCCTTCGGCACCTAGAGTCTTTCAAGATAACTTTAGCTTGCAAGCTCATAATTTTCAAAATGAACTAAGCATAGATATAGCAGAAATAATTATTGATAGCAATGGTGTAAGTGGAGATGGCACACAAGGTCAAGACTTTATTGGACTTACCTCCGATATTCAAATATCAACACTAATTTCTCTAAATCACAATCGGTGAATTCTTCTGAACTCCAACATTATAATTTTGACCTACAAGGAAAAATCCCAGATGAAAGACAGCAATATATTTTAGAACTGATTAAATTAGGTCTTAAAGCTAAAAATAATCTCAAAACAACCTCGGAACCATCCATAGATGAAAATAAACCTTATGTCTCCAAAAGCTCTGAACTTAACACAAGCCACTAGAGTAATGTCGAATTCTATACAAAAAAAGTTACTCAATTACAAAAAGAGGAATATATCCCTCAGAACTCCTTATATAGAAGAAAACGAAACTATAGAGCCTTCAGAATTATCTAACAATGATCAAAATAATTTAGAATCTGAAGTGTTTGATAAAAGAAAAAGAAATATTTCAGAAGTGAAATTACAACATATATTTTGTTTGTTAAATGGCGGAATATAAAAATATAAAACGGATTATAGAAGACAAAGGATTACGTCGAGAGAAATTGATAACAAGTCGGACCACAGAGAAATTAGGAGTACAATTTGATTGGTAGAAATGCAGAGGAACAGACGAATTGAAATAATGAGATAATTGAACCAATGAACAGATAAATCCGTAAAGGTGTGAACTTTTCGACACACAGCAAATAAAAAGACTTTTTCATGTATATATTTTTGTAGTTTAATTAGTTTTAAAAGTAGAGTGTACCGTAGAAGTTTGTGTTTAAATAAAGCATTATGGTATTATAAATAATAACTCAGAGTAAAGATTTTGTTAATACACGGCAAACCTTGGCGCAGTCACCGTGAAAAGTTGAACCTACGGACGGACAAGTTAAAATGTCTTTAGGACAAGGAAGCATCTCGGAGTTCGACGTCGGAAATGCGGGTGAATGGCCGTTATACGTCACTCAACTCGAAAATTTTTTTAAATTAAATAATATTACGGAGAATAATAAAAAAGTAGCAGCTCTTTTATGCCTCGCGGGACGAAAAGTAATTGAAGTGATACATAAACTAATGAATGGGCCAACAACGGATGAAACAGAATACGAAAATATTATAAACAAGTTATCCAACTATTTTAGCCCACAACCATCGAAGTTCATGGCTCGATTAACCTTGCGGAATAGAAGACAACAGAGAGGTGAAAACATAAGAGATTTCGATATAAGTTTGAGACAATTAGTAAGAGATTGCCAATACGGAGAGTTCGCAGAACAAGCCCTACTGGATCAGTTGTTATGGGGAATGAATGAAGACAGGCTACGGCAAAATTTGTTAATGGAACCAGATTTGACCTACGACATAGCAATACGGAAAGGGATAGCGTACGAGCTCGTAATTGAACAAGCAATGTGTTTCAGAGGCAAGATAAATGATGAACAGTCATGGGAAATACATAAAACAGAAGGGAAAAAACAGAGTACAAATACGAAAGAATGGAATGACCGAGGAAAACAAATAAAGTGTTTCTGTTGTGGACAACAAGGACACATATCGAAAAACTGCAAATGGCGTTCATATACCTGTTATAATTGTGGAAGGAAAGGACATCTAAAATCAGTCTGCAGAAATCCAAAAACTCAAGATAAACAACATACGGAATATGAAGTAAAAAAAAATGTGTGCGCACAAATCCAAAAACAATACATGATAACACTGAATATATATGGAAAAGATATAGAAATGGAGATCGACAGTGGTTCGGCAATATCACTCTTATCAGAAGAAAAATGGAACGATATTACCAAAGGCCATAAAAGATGCATAATACAGAAAACGAATATTAGAGTCAAAGACGTCAGCGGAAACGCAGTAATAATAAAAGGAAAAACCCAGATTCCAATTAGGTACAAAGAAGAAATATTAAACCTACCTATATATATAGTAAAAGGAAGCATAGCCCCGATAATAGGAAGAGAATGTTTCGAACAACTAGGAATTACTGTAACAATCATAAAAAACATGTCGTTCGAACAGGAATACATTACAGCGTATCCGGAACTTTTTTCAGAACAAGTAGGAGTTTTCAAATCAGACCCAGTAGACATAGAATTAAGTAAAAATGCACGACCAATTGTGTGCAAACCCCGAAAGATTCCGTTTGCACAACATGAAAAAGTAAAACAAAAAATTCAGAAATTAGTAAGCGAAGGAGTTTTGACACCGGTAGAAGACGCTCAATGGGCCACACCGATTGTAATAGTGACCAAGCCAAATGGACAAGTTAGAATTTGTGGGGATTACCGAGTAACGGTAAACAAATTTTTAGCCAAAGGGGCGTATCCAGTTCCAAACGTTCGCGAGCTGTTAGCCGGTTTAGCAAATGAAAATGTTTTTTTTGCAAAGTTAGATTTAAACGCCGCCTACCATCAAATTAAGGTAACGAATAGAACAGCTCAAATGTTAACACTAACCACGCCTTTTGGTCTTTTTCAATGCAATAGGCTACCGTTCGGAGTGACAACAGCACCTAATATTTTTCAGGCAAAACTCAGCACATTATTACATGGAATACAGGGAGTGACGCCATACTATGATGATATTCTGATCACAGCCACAACAGAAAGTGAGCTACGTAAACGATTGACTAAAGTATGTAATAAATTAAAAGATGCGGGGATTAAACTGAACAAAGAAAAATGCTTATGGAAAACGCAAGAACTAGAATTTTTAGGACACGTGATTTCTAACAATGGGAAAAGACCGATAAAAGATAAAGTGCGAGCGGTAAAAAATGCGCAGAGACCCAAGAATGTCAAACAATTGCAAGCCTTTTTAGGGCTTATTAATTTTTTTGAAATTTTTTTAAAAAGCAAAGCAATGATTGCAAATCCATTATATCAGTTGTTAAGAAAAGGACAAAAATGGGAATGGACGCAAATACATGAAGAAGCGTTTGAAAAAACAAAAGAACTACTTTCTGCGGATACACTGTTGACACATTTTGATAACGCGTTAGAAGTAAGAATTACGACGGACGCGTCTGAAATAGGTGTGGGAGCGGTTTTGGCACACCCAATGGAAAACGGTGAACGACCGATTGCATACGCATCAAGGACATTATCGAAGGCAGAACGAAATTATAGTCAGATAGACAAAGAGGCTTTGGCAATTATTTTTGCACTTAGAAAATATCATCAGTTTGTTTTCGGTAGACCTTTTCAAATCATCACAGATCATAAACCCCTCCTAGCGATATTAGGGAATGACCGACAGGCTCCAGAACATATAAGCCCACGCATGTTAAGATGGCGGAACATACTGGCTGCATATGACTACGTGCTGATTTATAAACCAGGGAAGGAAATAGCTCATGCCGATGCTCTATCAAGATTGCCCGATATAAATGAAACAGGAAAGGAAGAATTAGAAATTAATTACATTGATGCGATGAAATCAAACAAATTAAATAGTAAAACTGTGGAAATGTGGACGAGAGAAGACAAGGGATATAAAAAATTAATAGAATGGATTAGAAGTGAATGGCCAGAAACTAAACCAAGTTACGTAGCAAATGGGATTTGGTCAAATAGACAACAGTTATCAATATGTAAGGGATGTATTGTAATGGGCGATAGAGTGCTAATACCAACAGCAGGAAGACAAGCAGTACTAAAATTACTACATGAAGGACATCCAGGAATTGTGCGTGCGAAAGCTCTAGCTCGTAGTTACGTATGGTGGCCAAAAATAAATGAAGACATCGAACACTATATAAAGAAATGCTCTTCATGCCAAACATATGCTGCAATGCCACAAAAGAACCTGACATCATGGCAGCCAGCAAAGAAACCATGGGAGAGAGTACACATAGATCACGCTGGACCAGTGGATGGGAAAATGTTGTTGATACTTGTAGACGCACAATCCAGATGGATAGAAGCACATAAAGTACGAGACACGACGGCGAATGAAGCAATCAAATGCCTTAAAAATATTTTTGCGATTCATGGATACCCGGAGGTATTAGTATCAGACAACGGTGCTGCATTCACTGGAACAGAAATGCAACAATTTTGTGAAGAACATGATATTCAACAAGTGTGGTCACCACCATATCATCCTCAATCAAACGGGCTAGCGGAAAATGCAGTACAACAAGTGAAACAAAATTTGAGGAAAACTGGAACAAAAAATATACAAGAAACGCTACAAATGTTCATGATGACGCAACACACAACACCATCAACAGCAACGGGTAAATCACCAGCAGAAATACTATGCGGACGGAAATTGAGAACAAAATTAACTGCATTATATCCAAAGGAAAGCAATATAATACAACATGACGAAATGGATAAAGAATTCAGGAATCAAGAACCAGTCTGGTTCAGAGACATATTAAGGAAGACATGGATTCAGGGAACAATTAAACAACGGATGTCAAACAAGATATATGAAATAAATGGTCCAAATGAAAGAATATATAGAAGACACATAAACCACATGCGAAGAAGAATGTCAGATGAATGGGATTGGATACCAAACGAGGATAAGAAGTTTGACACTAAGGAGAGTGGAATTAATAGTACAGGGAAAGAGGAAGAAGAGAGACAAATTGCGATAGAAACAAATTGTGAAGACAAACATGAACAATACAAGAATAAGTCACCCAGGCCTACAAGAAATAGAAGATTACCCGAACGATTCAAAGACTATGTGTAATGGAAATATTTCGACTTCTGAAATGAGGGGAGGAAGTGAAGTGTTTGATAAAAGAAAAAGAAATATTTCAGAAGTGAAATTACAACATATATTTTGTTTGTTAAAATGGCGGAATATAAAAATATAAAACGGATTATAGAAGACAAAGGATTACGTCGAGAGAAATTGATAACAAGTCGGACCACAGAGAAATTAGGAGTACAATTTGATTGGTAGAAATGCAGAGGAACAGACGAATTGAAATAATGAGATAATTGAACCAATGAACAGATAAATCCGTAAAGGTGTGAACTTTTCGACACACAGCAAATAAAAAGACTTTTTCATGTATATATTTTTGTAGTTTAATTAGTTTTAAAAGTAGAGTGTACCGTAGAAGTTTGTATTTAAATAAAGCATTATGGTATTATAAATAATAACTCGGAGTAAAGATTTTGTTAATACACGGCAGAATCTAATAATGAAGAAGTAATAAAAATTTTACATTACCGTTCGGTAGATCAGGCTATTTCGTCTAATGGGAATAGTCGCCCTTTGCTGCACTAAACAAAATGCTACAATTAATAATCCACACACCCATGAACTATATAATACTAATGTCAAGTCCAATATAAAACAGGATTATTTAAAAGTGGCCAGTATCCCATCAGCTAAACATCAAAATAATCAAATAGATAAGTCTACTTACGACAGCCGATACTTGCCATCTCAATTCGACAATGAAGGTCTATTGGCAGATTGAGGTCCTTCTATAATTAAAAACAAATCTAAATCATTAGAGACATTACCTAAACACACAAATAATAACCTTCATTTAGAGAGAAGTGATGAAACAGGTAAAAAAAACAGCCAGATACTACTCGTAAATAGCATGTCAAGGCTGTTTTTTCTGATAGCAATAGCGATTCATTTTTAGATGATGGTTTTCAGCCGGATTTTAATCGAAATAAAAGCTGTCCGAACCTACAAATAACTAATAAACATAGTTTAGTTCCTACTGAATCTATCTATGATAATAGTTTTGTCAATAAATGGTCTTTTAGTAATGAAAAAAGTTCTGATACAGAAGATTCCACTACAGAGGATTGCAATAATACATCTAATGCTTCGGTTTCACCCATGGGCTCACTAGAGGCGCTAAACGGATATAGCAAAGAAAATGTAGGCATTGGCGAAAATATTGGAAAATCATCTCACGATCTAGTTTTAAGCAAGAATTTTTCTGGTAATAAACCTAAAAATACACATACAAAGTCACAATTAGATAATAATACGCCTAACTTACCTACATATGCAAACATTGCAAAAATAGGCCTAAAACAAATGGACAGAGTCAGTCGGTTAAATCCCCAAAAAGTTACTTTAAAAATTAAAGCAATTAATGAGTCTGAATTTTCAGCGTTAAATAATCCTAATGCATTAGTTGGATCTGAATGAGACAGAGTACTTGCCTCAAGACTACAATATGACACCAGAAGGCTCTACTGATACTTTCAATGCACTTAATTTCAGTAATGAGCAATACCAAGACCTGACATTCAGGCTTAACCAGACCATTCGTTCCGCTCTGCTTAAATCACTGTCTCATTATAGCAGTGACAAGAGTGTAATTTTAGCTATAACTGATGCAAAGTATTCACTTCTGAGATTTCCAATTGATGCTATTTGTGACCTAATTAGGGAAGAGAAATTGGCAGATGGATTTCATCAAATCCTTACTCACCCAAATGACCGTTATGTGGCAATAGAATTTAGCAGCTGGTCAGACAGAAATCTATTTAAAAGCAAATATAAGAATCTTAAGTCATACTTCTTATGCTACATAGATCTGAACCGTTCCACTGGCTTTTCTGGGAAGATAAAGAACTGCGTGCATGGCTTTGAGGAAGCTCGGCTAAATGAAATATTGGGCTCATTTGGAATAGCCAGCCAACTTAAATACTTGCCACGTGCAAGAGCTGGCCTCTCAGTGCTCTCAAATGACCCCACTTTCTTCATTAATCTTAAACAGGGCATCAATCCGACTGACATTCCCACCTCTATTAAATACAAAGGCTATACTATGATAATGTCATCCCTTGGAGTCAGGCCACAATGCTTTCATTGTGGCCAAAGAACACACCTAATTAAAGATCGCATGGATAGACTTTGTGGCCAGTGTGGAAACCGAAAAAACAAATCACACAGGTGTGATGTAGGCCCCAAGAATATGATGAGCAACCCTGTTGTTTACAGAAACCAACCTGCATATATTTCGTCTAATCATCTACAGTTTACAGATGGCTTAGACCAATTTCAAGTGATTAATAAAACTGCACCAAAATCTACTCATCTACCTTTCCAGAGTATTATTTCAAAAAACAAAACCCTGTTAAGTAGATCTGAATCACAAGATGAGCTGTGCTTGCCACAGATCAATGCACATAGCCAATCCATACAACAACATACTAGTTCTCAGCACTCATCAGATCAATTAAACAAACAAAACACTTCAAAAGTTGCAAAATTTTTTTTACAATAATAAGCATTTAAACCCCAACAGTCTGACAATCATGAGTCCTATTCTCTTAAAAATACTAACAAAACAGCCAATGAAAAACCATATCAATTAGTAAGTCTTCACAGAAGCCTGCTACAAAAAATAGTCTTAACCATTCTCATACCAAGCAGGCCAGTATCCAGACTTCTGACCTGCAAGTCGAGTTGAATGATCTATATGTTTCAGATTCTCAATCTGAAATGGAACACGCCAGTTCTGCTACAATCAATAATAAAAGAAAATCATCTAGGCCACCAACTACTAGCTCAGTTGAAGATCAGAACAGCAAATCAGATGCCACCTCAATTCATAATTCAAAAGAAAGTGCAGCTGTAAAAAGTCCATACTCCAAAAAAAAAGACAAAAAGCGCAAAACTTCAACCTCTGACCTATGTAAAGATCAGGTTGAGCTGGATCCGAACACGAACCAGTTGAGACAGCTCTACTTATTCCTGGAATTGTGTCTGAAGACTCACAAAATCACTGTTTTAACTCATTTCAATCAATTAAATCTACAGACAGGCAAGCGGTTGATTGTGGCCTAGCTAACCAAGATGTATAGTACAAAATGCAAGATAGTTGGCCTGAATGTCAGAGGTCTTAATTCGCTTTTGCGTGTGCATGTCATAAGACAATGGTTCAACTCCGTATCCCCTCATATTTTATTTATGGGAGAAACCAAGTTTCACCATATATCTAGCAACATTCTAACTTTGTTTAACAATCTTGGCTATACTCACCTTACACTAAATCAATCAGCTGCTGGTGGAGTAGGCGTCCTAATAAATCATACACTTCCCCCCACAACTTCAGAATTATGCATGCTGACAACATTCTCTCTGTCAGCCTTACATATGATAATACTACAATAATTGCATTTTATGTTTATGCACAGAACAATTCAGCATGCTACATGCACATTATCAACACAATAAACCTGGTGACAGCCAATAATAATCATCCATTAATCATAATTGGTTTCAATAATTCCTATGAAGCCTTTGATGGCAAGTACATTCATCTGCTCAACAGATGCTATATTAAGTGGCAGAGGGTTTTTTCCTTTTAATGCCTTCTCCTTTTATACAAGAAGCTGCCAATCTCTCATAGACCTCTTATTCTATACATCAGAGCTCCACTATAGTCTCGAAGCCACTTTAGAACCCGTAGCATTTTCTGATCATCATGCCCTAGTAGCATGCGTTCAGATAAGTAACTGTAGTCCGGTTAGACTCAACAGGTCTATCAGAATGACCACTAAGGCCACAATGACAGAGGCTATCCCTTCTGAGGTCTACATCCTTTTTCATAAATTGACATCTTGTCTAGACCTCCGGAGGAAGCATGGTTTGCATTCATTCACATCCTACAATCACTCATAAGCTTTCACACACGCAGATTAAAAGGCCCAATTTCATTAATGACTGATCTGGAGGATATTAATAATAAAATAAAAAATTTCTCTACTGATCAATCTTCCATTGATAACCTCATCACCCTAAAAGCCCAGTATAGGGCAAAACAGGTTGCACTTGCTGAATATATTACCGTAAAAAGGGCAAAGATATATCTTGCTGCTCACACTGCTGGACCAAAGGATATCTAAGATGGGCACTGGGGGCCAAGAGAAAACAAGAAGTACCTTCAGTACTAGATATCAATGGTGCAAAGGTCTGGCCAACAAATGGTCATTCATATCGCTTCCTATTTTAAACAATTACTTTGAAAGAATCTGCCAGATGAACATCGCGGATGAGAAGGCTTGGATGACAGGCAGGAACATGGCATCACTGCAGATGATATCAAAGACAGACTCACATCTGCCTGATAGTGTGCACCCTGGCATGCATGCCATTCCGAAATTCCTATTGGCTCATCTGAGTTACTTTTCTATTCCAATCATATTAAATATGATCAACCACCTTGCAAAACAGCAGAGAGTGATCAATGATCTTTACCCTGTTTCGCTCATCCCATTTCTTAAAAAGAACAAGGACTCGACAGATATTAAAAACATCAGACCCATTTCAATGTCACCGATTCTAATTAAAATTATTGAAGGTGTCATTAAAGAGAAAATCCATTGTAAAATACTGGACCACATATCTCATTCTCAGTATGCCAAAAAGGGCATGTCTGCGCTGAAAGCGATTGGTGAAGTTAAGATTCTTTTCAATTTCATACGCAATAAGAGACTTTCCAAGCCAATTGCAGTCCAACTAGATATCACTCAAGTGTTTGACTCAGTCAACATTGACATATTATTAAACCAGCTTAAAGAGCTGAGCATATCAACAGAAATTATTCAATTGGATAATCTGCTGTATAACCGGCAGATCTTTATTTCTCTCAATGGATCTTATGCAGTTTTAGGCCAAACGTATCGATCCCACAAGGCTTTCCTCACAGTGCCCTAATCCTTTGCTAGTAGACATTAATAATAGGATTCCGGGTGTCTATGCACCATGACTCAGAAGATCTATTAGCTCAATAGCCTACATGGATGACATGTTGGTCATCTTGCCATCCAGAAAATACTTAAATACACTATACCAAATAATAAACAACTTCATCTCAGCACTTCGCTTCAAATCAATCCAAGCAAGTCATCTACATGGAAAATTCTATCCGGAAAAAAAATCACATCTAGCTATCTTGCTGAGCCACAAAGATTCCTGGGATTCTCAATCCATAAAACGCAATCTGCAATGTTCAAGGAGATTCAAATGTCAATCCTGCACTCTGCTAGTCAGACTATAAAAACACTCTCCAAAGTATATCTGTCACTTCATGGAAAGGTTGCCTTACTCAATATGAAGGTAATGGCAAAAATCTATTATCTCCCAATTATAACAGCCTCAAAAACCTTTATTAACAAGATCAATTCATTATGTGCTAAGCTGTTCTGGAATGGGTGATTGGCTTCCATTAGCATTGCTAAAATGCAACAGCATCAGAAGCAAAATGGAAGGTCGCTTCATTCCATTCCAGCAATTAGCTTTCAAAAAACACATACACTTGTCTTTAACCTAATACAGAAAAATGGGCATATGCAGATTGCCGACATAGTTCCACCTACAGACAGGCCTTCTCCTGCTACTAGTTGTTGGCTTGACATCCTGCTGTTTGACATTAATGTTCATTACAACATGTCAAACAACGCATTCAATTCCAAGCTTAACCCACAAGTTAGCACTAGTAAGCCAACACTTAGAATAACCAATCAGAAGCTGATAAACTTATTCAAATTCTGGGCTTTGGAGCCTAAATTTTTAGACTACCTAGTCAAAATAAATCTCCAGGCTATGCCAACTAGTTGGTTCCTAAATTACAGGAGACAGATTGGTTCCATTGATCCACTCTGTGTAAATTGCCACCGGCAGGACAAGACCTTTGAGCATATAATCTGCTCATGCAATGGACTTGGCAAGATCAAATTGATCATTTACCAGAACTGCAGAGTAGACTTTTACAAAATCATGTCCATCAAGGACTGCATAGCTACTAGAGACATTCCTACTATTAGATTCTTTCTTGACCTATTTTGTGTGGCTGTCTAGGTGTAAAAGACTATTCACTGTACCACAGCCAGATATAGATATTTTATTTCTACAAATGCTAAAGAAACTTAAAGATAAAGACAGAACCTTGTCGTCTAAATTTTTGTTTGAACTGACCTGGTTAACTTTTAGTTTCCCTTATTAGTCCGGCCTTACTAATAATTATATAAACACTATTCAATGTTTTGATTTATTTTGGTTATTTCATGCTGTTTCATGTTTTGTTCATTTTCTTATCATGTATTAATCAATAATACAGTGTGTGTATAATTCTTGTGATACTAGCTTATATTAGACATCTTAGTAAACTCATTTTGTGATACTAGCTTATATTAGACATCTTAGTAAACTCATTCAGAGTAGACATGAGGAAAATATATGACATGACCATTGTTTGTACCACAAATGTAATTTTGACTTATTAAATCAGCTCTAGCTCTGTGATAGACATTTGGTGTATACCCTGTTAAAAGTACTCCTGTATTATATCATCAATACATCAAATGCAAGTGGGTTATACATACTTGTGTATTAATATAACTGATTTCAGTCCACCCTTTTATGAAGTATTGATTACATATTTAGCAATACTTGTCATTTATTGACATTAAATGTACACCTTCTGTCAAATGTAATCTTATTATGTTTCCTAAGTTCCTACTGAATTTTGGGTTTTATACCCTTTTATTGTATTCCTTCTGTCACACATAACCTTGTATTAATTTACCAATGTATCAAATGTAAACATGCATATATTCTGTTAATAAAATTTTGGAATAATAAAAATACATTAAAAGATTTTTAATTTAAAAATATGTTAAAAGGTTTTCCTTAAAATATGTTTAAAAGAATTTATTTAGTAATTAAAATAAAAAAAAGGTTCTGATCAAGTAAGTAGTTCAAACAGATTTGATGTAAACAAGAATTTACTTTAACTGCCACACCTGTGGTAGGTAAAAATAAAATTCATCTTTTAAAATTTAATTAATGAAAAATTAAAAATGTTTAAAACAGAAAGTCATACAGAAAATGCATTGGATCAGCACTATTTTTAATAGCCTGAAAGAAACTATAGCACCTCAGAAACAGCAATAAATTAATTTAAAATTTATGTAATTCTGTATCAGAAATGCAAATTCTTGAATTAACAGGTTCTGAGGTGATAGATTCCTAATTTAAGTGTGTGAAGGGCAAAACATACAAAAATCTTATATTTTAAACCCAGAATAGTGATTAGCCATTTTATAAAAGCAGTTGCAGCCAGACTCTACATCAGTTTAATTCCTAAAATGTCCGGGTAAAAATTGGCATTTCTTTACTGTTACTCTGCGGGAAGAATGGAGGTTTCTCTCATCACAATACCTTATCAACCATCATGCCACTAGCAAACTCAAAAGCCTAACAGATCGGGGAAGGGGTGATGCCACCAACCGCCCATTCAAGCTCAGCAAACCTGCAGCCAAGCACTTGCAGTCCAGATAAATAATAACGGTACAGTTTTATTTTCAAAACCGCAAAGCTGGCTAATCCTTATATAAATTATAACCTAAATCCAAGTTAGCTAACTCTCCGTAAAATAATTAAATGTAACTTAAGTAAATGTAACCAAATGAAACTATAACTTAAAAATCCGCTTAATAGTTAAAATAATGTATGAAGTGTTATCAAATTAAAAATTTCTAAAGGCTAAAAATGATTTGCCTGTTTGTAATTTCTTTCACCTAAAAGTAAATTAATAATTTTTTATTTAAAGCTTATCACTGCAGTTATGCCTATACTTCTTTGCTTATTTTAATTAAATGTTTATTATACTTTATATGCCAATGCTTTGAAACAGTGAGTACTTAAGAAGATATTATTTAAACATCTTCATGTAATTGTTTTTATACCGTCACCTTTCTGTGTGCTGTTTCGAAATCCTATTTTTTATAAATAAGGACTCGACTTGCGCTCATTATTCTTATTAATTTGATTTAAAATGTGAAATGTGGCTCATTTCAATCAATTAGTTGCAAGCTTAAGCTTTATATTTCATTAAGAATTAAACTAGCCTAGATGATAGTTATGTATATTTGCCATTTAAGTTATTCCTAAGTCCATAGAAATATACTTTCCCTCCTTAAAATATTAATTAATGGTAAAGTAGCCAAATAGATGGAGTGTGTTAAAGTAAAGATATTAATATTCCTGTCAGTAGCGTATATTTATTATCATGCTACACAACTATTGGCTTCGATCGATGGAGCTGATTTCTGGATGAGATCCATTAAGTATTAAATATTTTCTAATTTTGCTACTACGTAATGTTTATGTATATTAAGATGGAGCCATGGTGAAGCCAGCACATCTCTTACAGGGTAGTGTAGTACCAAAGCCTGAGCTGAGGCCAAGTCCCCTGCTACTTCTGAACAAAAATGTTCCATTGATTCGCAGGATGACGATCGGTACCACAGAGCGACTTCTCTTATTGTCATTTACCTGTGCTGTACCACATTGCTAAAATCTTGCAGCCAACTCTTAATATATCACTTTCAGCATTGATCTGAAAATTCTCTTGAAAGCCAGGTTCGATCTAATGATACTTGAGCTGGTTTATATACTTGTCTTTAATATATTTGTAATAATAAATTAATTCCCAGTTTCGATCAAGGCTTAGTATAATTACTTACCCATAATAGCCACAAGCTAATAGGAATTGGCCTAACTATATTGTAACGCTTTGGTTTATTTCATCTATAAACCATATTGTAAGAAACTATTTATAGGCAAAAAAAATTTTTTATTAATTTAAAAAAAGTTGAAAAGTTTTATTTGGAAAAATCAATAACTGTATAGCTCAAATGTAACATATAGAGATACAATTTGTATTTGTATAAAATATAGCTAGCATTATTAATGCAAGGGGGGGAGGTTGATTTTTTTTGTACGTGCTATAATAATTGAAAAATAAATATTTATATGGCTAAGATAAAGTCTTTATAAATTTTAAGGTTTATCAGTAAAAAGTTAGTGAAATTGAAATAGTTGTCAGTAGCTTTAGTTTGACAGTTTTTTTTCCTCAAGAGAATAGGCTTAAAATTATAAGAAATTATAATGGATATTTATGTTTGTGATTATAAAAAATTATAATAGATATTCAATGTTTGTGATTATAAGAAATTATAGTGGATATGTTATGCTCATGTGATCTGAATAAGCAGTTTTCTATTTAATGTTTTGCATATGTATTGTGTGTGATACAGATATATGGATTTGTTAATTTTTTTATAGAAATTTATATTGTGTTCTATATTATTTCATAATATTGTGTAAAAATGAATCTGTTTAATTTGTTGCTTGCAGATCCAAAATGTAAGTTTAAATAAAGTTATTTGGGTAACATTTACCATATGTTTGAGCCATGTGGTGAAATTGGAACGAGTTAATAAATAATCTTTAAATAATTGGTATCTGAGAGGTTAAATGGAGGTCAGAGAAAATCCAGACATAGAGAACTGACAGATTTTTTTTCTTTTTTGCCTATAAAAGCTGAAGAAAGTAAAGAGGGAGAAAAAATTCAGAACTTGGTAATTAAAAACAATTTTTATCTCTGAACATTTTTCTCTGGCTTTTCAATTTTCTTTCTCAGAGTTAATAATATGTTACATTATAACTAAGATATGAATTTCTAATTCATACATAATAGGTGTGTGTTTATTTTTCTCCAAAGTCAATTATGGGCAAATCAACTTTTAATAAGAGACTCTGTGTCCAAGACCAGAATATGTCTATTTGGCTTATTAAAAATTTGTTTAAGGAGAGAACTATCAAACTGTTATATAATGTTAAAGGGCCAATTCATGTTTTAATAATTATTTGGCTTATTAAATTTTGTTTTAAAAGAGAGCATCAAAAGTTTGTATAATGTTTCAAAGCCAATACATGTTTAATAATCAAAATCTACTTGTTTGACTGTATTTTAAACCTAAATGGAAAAAAAAAAGAAAGAAAAAATAACTATATTTAAACCCAGGAAGAAACTCATCAAAATGGAAAGGGAATCAGCAGAACTCTTTTAAATTTTTTTTATATACATTTTGATTAAAAGGACTGTTTGTGTGTCAAAATCTTAACTGGTGGAGAATAACATCAAGTCGTCAAACTTGGCCTCGAAGGAAAGAGACAATGGAGACTATTGTAATGTTTAATATTTATTCTTTATTTTGCTTTCTTTATATAATATGTAGAATGTTATAGAAACTTTAATGATTATATTAATTTAATTTTTTTTATGCTTTAAAATGTTTAAAGGAAAGAAAAATGATTTTGATCCCATTGAAGTAAAAAAAAAGGTTTAAAAATTGTTAACCCATAATAGTGATAAAGTATAAATGCTTACGTATATATATATTGTACCCTTTTCTATAGGTCAAGAAATAGTTATAATGGTCAATTACTAAAAAAATTTTAAATTTGAGAATATATTTATTGATGTATTGAATATATTAAATTTATAGAGTCTGTAAAGTGCAATTTAAAGCTAAAGCAAATACCTGATACGTAAAATCATTTAAAAAATTAGTTAAATAAAGAGTAAAGAATTGCTCATATGGTTGTAAAAGCTGGCCATATTAAAATAACACAGCTATCAGTAATAAAAATGTATTTAATAAGTCAATTTTAATAACTTTAAAACTTAGAATAAATTAATATTATATAGTATTTAAATTTATAAACTATATTAAATAATAAAAATTAGTGTAATGTATTTGAATAGTAAATATTATGATGTTGAGAATTGTATTTATTTTTATATTTTTTCTAAATTATTTCTTCAAAATTTTATATAAAAATTTTATATAATATAAGTGCAGTAAATTTATTAAGACAGACAAAAATAGACAAAACACCGGAAACGATTACGTAATTGTCTGGAATATTTTTATACAAGCACTTGTTTCAATTAATACCAATATTTTAAAGTATTTAAATAATATTATAGTAGAAATGGATAGAATTTATTAAACATCATAATAAAAATAAGTAGTGAATAATTATATTAAATATTGTTTTGAAAATTATTTTAAAAGTGTTTAAGTTGATTTAAATATAATAATTAGTTTTAAATAATAATTAGATAGTGTTTAAGTGTTACGTTATCAGTTTAAAACTTTAGAAAATTATTTATAAATCCAAGTAGGATTGACCAATAGTAATAGAGCTTGGCAGACTCCCAAAATCGTGCCAATTAATTGTATAATCGAGGAGAACAAGAATTAACAGACTCGAGTGAAGAGGTAAAAAAATTTGAGCTCTCTAATAATTTCTTTTCTCCAATTTATTCAATTTTTTCAATATAATTCTAATAATATCATTAGAACAAATTAACTGACAATTTTTAAAATCATAGAGAGAGTCTTAAAATAAATATTTTAAAGGTTTTCATAAATTATGTATCACTAACTTAATCGTAACCTGCCAGTGAATTCTATTGAAGTACAGTCAGAATTTTCAGTATAAAAAATATGGATAGATTCTTTAAATCCAGTTTTAAAGTTTATAACACTTCAAAATTATTTATATTGTTCATTGATACCGCTTATATAGTGTATCCAAAGGAAAACTGCTTTTGTTACGCGTATAAATTCAATGAAAGAACATTGTGCGCAGAATTAATAAAGAGAAATAAAGTAAAATAATTATTCTTTGTGAAAGAATAAATAGACAAGATAATGTTAATCTCGAAATAATTTAAATTGTTTTTTTAAGAAGACTTGAAGAAATATAAGCTAAAGAAAAAAATAATTAAGGAAAAAATAATGTGTATAAAAATAATAATAACTGAAGTAAAGTTTAATAAGGAAAACACTTGCTTGAAAAAGGAATAAATACAGGAGAGAACATGAAATAATGGATCCATGGAAACGCACTTGGT
The DNA here is from genome assembly GCA_028023455.1 of Epiperipatus broadwayi. Taxonomy (NCBI): domain Eukaryota; kingdom Metazoa; phylum Onychophora; class Udeonychophora; order Euonychophora; family Peripatidae; genus Epiperipatus; species Epiperipatus broadwayi. The sequence continues at coordinate 4,249,527 of JAQFVV010006259.1, read as the reverse complement.
ACCAAAAGTATTAAATAATCGTATTTTAATTAGAATGGAAAGATGCATCGACGCGCCGAAGAAATATTCGCCAGAACTTTAAAAACTTCGCGGGATAAAATAAATAAAATATTTGCTAATAATCCTATACTAAAAGCTAAACTAAAGATCGTCTAAACAATTTATTAAATGTACTAATTTAGCTAAAACTGTGATCATCATAATGGAGAACATTCCGGATAAAGAAGAATAATACATATTATGGGACTAGACAAGATTTACCGTCAGAAAATATTTAATTATGGTTTGAATTATTTTCTTTATTATAAATATTAAGTTTCAGCTAGCGATAGGGAAACAAATACATTAATTTGGAATATAATATTATATGAAATAATATGTTTTTTTGATTTTGAATGTTTTTTAATAAAATTGTATGTGTGTGAAAGTGTATATTTGTGATGCTCGAAGGGAAAGAAGCCTACTGCAAAACCTGATCCGAAGATAACCATTTTTTTTTGGTAACATTTATAATTATTTAATGATATAATGTATGTTCCATTTATTTAGATCAGCAGAGAATAGAATGAATGTAGTTTAAAAGTTTTATTATTATTATTATTATTGTAACACGCATTTTAAACAACACATTTAAAACACTTGAGATGTGATTAGATTTTTAAAAATATGCATATGATAATCATTTTATTAATAATCGATGATTATATGATATTTTCTATTAATTTTTCCTATTGGGATGTTTGAACATTATTTCAATAAAAAACGTAAAGGATGAACTTACAGTGTTATAAAGCGAGATAAATTATTCTTAAGGAATAGAGAAATGATTTTATAGTAGCGAATCTTGCCTGTGTTTTTTTTTTTTTTTAAAGTTGATAGTATTTTATCGATGCTTGATATAGTGAAAATCTAGAGAGATAATTTAAAGTAGTGACTTGGGAGTACAGGGGTGATTTGGAAACCAAGATGATGTATGAAAATCTAGGATGATAAAGGGAATGGAAATAAGTAGTTTTTGTGTGAGAATCAGCAAAGTTAACATAGCCCTATGGCCAATCCACATTTTGTTTTATAGGTGATAATCAGCATAGTTAACGTAGCCCTACGACTGATACACATGTTGTCTTGAACAGTGTTATTTTATATTTCTTGTGAGTTGTATTGATGCTTGGTAAAGCTGAATAAATAGCTGCCACATCATTTTCTTATCTTAAGGGTTAATAGACAATAAATGTCGAACCTGTTCACACTGTTCCATGCATTCTTAAAGTATTATTGAAGACAAGTTATCCATCTTTCTTCCCAATATCCTATACATCTTTTGCTATCTTAATCTGTATTTCGTGCTACTACATCGTATATGATAAGTTTATTGAAAGGAAAACAATAGATATTTTAGAATGTATGTTAGGATTTTACTTGGAATAAGAATAGTTAAGAGTAATTAAAAATAGATTATAACCATTGAAAGAAAGATACAGATATCCTAAATAATGGAAGGAGTTATAGAAATATTTTCTTCTAATTTTTAAGAAATAAACTATAATTTTTGTAAAAGTATATCAAATGAAAATATACAACTATTAAACATAGTTTCATGCTTTTTTTAGTATTAATTATAATTTAAAAATATAAATATTGCATATTTAAAAATACTATAACACTTGATAATTATTATCATATATTTGAAATTGTAATAAGGTGATAATTAAACACATTATAATATTATACAGGAGTATGGCTTATGCAAGAACGCATTATAATTTATATGAGCATGGGAGAACGAACATTAAAGTTAATCATAATATTTAATAATATGCTGTGTAATTAGTTTAAAGTAACAAGAAATGTAAATTTTTTTTAAACCATATTGATTATAAATTGTGATGTTTATAAAATATTTATCCACAAAATAATTATAATACAGTAAATTTTGTATAATTAAAAGGTAAAGAATGTTGTTACCCATAATGAATTAAAGATAAAGTTATGATAAACTTGAAGTAAATAAACAAATAACTTCTTAATGTATAATGAGTTAACTAAAAGATAACGAAATATAAATGGGTAAAATTTAGCATTTGTCATGTGAGCAAAAGGAGGATATCCGTTGTAAATAGAATGTAAATAGATTTGTTTTATTTTACCTAAATTTATTTGATGTTAATAAACTTTGTTAAATTTGTTTTATTAAAACTTGTGTCTGACTTTTATTTTCTCTACATCATGGTACAAATTCACAGAATGTTTTCACAACCACTGAAGTACATTTTGCACAAAAGATAACTAAAAATATGTTTAATCTTAATTATTATTGATGTTCTTATAATTAAGTAATTATAAAATTGCATTAAGTTATTGGTCATAAATCCACTATCCTAATATTTTGATAAATTATATGCTATTAATTGCCACTTACTTTATTTATCAGATTATCTAAACACTACCACTTCTTAGTTTACTTTATTGTTTAAAGACAAAAGTTGATATTGATATTGATTGATTTATTATGGTAATAAATTTGCAATAAAAGAAATTTATACCAATTTGATTAAGTAAGAAAGATTGTAATCATTATTGTTATTAATTGCAGTGTAGTAGATATGGCATAAAATCCCTTACCATATGTGCTACCGCATTTTGTTGAAGTATAAATAAAGATTAAGAACCTGAGATTATAATTTATTGAGCTAGATGATGATTATTATTATTAAAGATAACAGAATTAATATTATAGTTATTAAATGAGTCTTAGTAAGTAGACATTGCGAAAGTCATAAGAATACTTTGTAGTTATTATTTCAAATAATAGTATAAAGGGGGGATAGTGTTCTTATGCCATTGAGGTGGTATCCTGTGGGATATTGGCTCAATGTGATCTACCTTGCCAACTCGTATTTCCACTTCTCGTCTCATGAATACATTAAATCTTTATGTTAATTTACTTTAAAACAGAACCTAAGTTAATTTTAAGAAATTTGAGCTAGTAAAACATTTTTTAATTTAATATTTAATTATTAGAGCTAGAACCCGGTGACGTTAAATATAGTAATTTATTTATTTGTAAGTAGAGGTACGAGGTCGACGGCAGGCACGGTTAGAGAATGGCGCGCAAACTTTAGGGGCCTGAGATGTGTTAGTAGGGGCATTATATTTAATCAATAGCAATGTGATAATTTAATATTTTATTATAGAAATAATTATTAGGATTTAATTATTATAGAATTAAGTGTTTATGATTAAAACAATTATAATTATAAGTGGTGGATGATCTGATTGTTTAAAATATAATACTACATTATTATAAAATACCTGATAAACAAAATTTTAAAATATGCATATGTGGCTAATGATTGTTTGAATATTTATTATTACCATGTCAATTAGTGAAGTATTAAAAATATATTTGAAATGCTTTAAAACGTGCAAAAATATCTGTGAATCATGCATGTAGGGAATGATGTTATGACACATGATTTTAAATTATTGTTATTGTTATTAAGATGAAATGTTATGAGGAAAGGAGATACTATCTATAGATATTGGAGGTGACGATTGTAGGGAAATAGAAGAAGCTGGTAGGGGATTTACTTATGAAAATTTATTAGAAACATATTATAATACTAGATTTTGAAAAATAATATTACTATAAATATGGATAACCCAGATAGTAATGTAGAAATGGAACTGTCTGAGTTCGTGGTTGATGATGATTATGTGGAGGAAAAAGAATGCGAGAACTTAGGTGAAATAGAAACGTTGGTAGAGGATACTCATGTCGCAGAGAATAAAATAGAAGGGAAGAAAGAGGTGATGAAAAGTGAGGTAGAGACAAATGAGGTAAAAGTGCCTGGAAAAAAAGTAGAGAGTATCTCAACGGCTCAAATATTCCAGATGTTTAAAGCTCTTCAGGAAAATATGAAGGAGATGAAAGAAGATAGTGATAGGAAATTTAATAAAAATAGAGAAGATACTAAAGCTCTTCAGGAAAACATAAATAAAAATGACAGAAAGTTTGATGCTCTTCAGGAAAGCATAAATAAGAATAATATAAGATTTGATAGTTTTAATATGAAGATTGATAGTTTTAAAAAAAGATAGTGATATAAAGTTTAAAGATCTAAATGACAGTATAATTTAGAATACAAAGGATAATAAGGTAAAATTAGATATTCTTAGTGAACGTTTGAACAAAACCAACGAAAATCTAGAGATTAAATTTAAGGAGACCTGCCAAAAGGTAGAGGACCTTAAAAAAGAAGTGCAAGATAAATTTAACCATTTAGAACTAAGACTAGATAACAATGAAAAGGTCTTTGAGTCCTTAAAGCATGAGGTAGAGAACATGGAGTACAAAAATCAAGATTTATTAAAAAATCAATTTGAGGAATTTTCCGAAATGACTATCAAAGGGTTGAAAAAACAAATAGAGGATTCAATCAACCAATGTCAAGTCAATAGTGATAGATTGAATCAAAAGATTAGTGATAATGAAATAAAGGTAGAACGTAGGATTGATGAGATACAGGAGCATATAGAGCAGATAGACAAAAGTTTTATTGTTATAAAAGAAGAGATATTACAAAATAGAATAGTGATAAAGAATGAAGTTGAGCAAGATATAATTGAAAGGTTTAGGGACTTAGTAGTGCAAGACAGAATGGAAAGCAAGGCAGAGATAGAGCAGGTTTTGAGTGAAAAATTGCAGGATCTGGGGGAGATACAAAAGGGTGAAGAACATAAATTTAGGTCAAAGCTTGGGGAAAATATGAAAAAATTGCAAAAAGATGTAAGAGAGCAAGCTCAACAATTAGAGAAAAATAACCATGAATATCAAGACTTAGTAGAATGAAATTTAGATGAGTTCAGAAAAGAGCAAAAAACATACATAGAACAAGCAATAGGGCAAGTCAACTTTGAGGAGAGATTCCAACAAGTCTATAAACAAATCGAAGAAATGAAGACTATAGATGACCAAACAAGGAATTTAGATAGGGAAAGAGTATTGTATAACAGGTTCGAGGAAAAGAAAGTTCCATCCTCAATAAGTAAGATAGAATTCTTAGAAAAAAATGAAAACCGTCCATTAGAACATACTGATGTTAAGCAAGTAGATATTCAACCCATTAGAGAAAGCATTAATTATGAAGGGGGGTCAAATAGTTCAATGGCCTTAAGATTCATAAGAGTTAAGCCATTTCGAGGAGATTTTGCGGAAAATCCGTCGGAGTTTCTCAATAGTCTAGAGGAGCTCTTCTCGATATGTGCATTGACCGAAAGAGAAAAATTGGCTATTTGTAGCAACCATTTAGGGGGGACTGCCAAAGACTGGTGGCAGTCATTGTTCGAAAGGCCGTGTACTTATGGGGATTTCCGATTTTTAATAATAGCAAGTTTTTGGAATGCCGATAAACAGGACAGCATTAGGTTTCAAATTACACAGGAGAAATATCACTCCAGTAAAGGTAGCTATACCAGTTTCTTTAGAAGCCAGGCTGTCCACTCCAGTAAAGGTAGCTATACCAGTTTCTTTAGAAGCCAGGCTGTCAGGTTAAAAATGCTCACAGCATGTCCATTGTCAGAAGAACAAATAATTAGAATAGTGAGACACAACTTACCTCGGAATGTGGAGCAACTTTTGATTGCAGCCGATAGGTATTCCATAGAGGAAGTATCAGAAATATTGGATGCGCTAGAGATTACGGAAGCATCTCTGGATGGTAGATATAAGTCTAACAGAGACCGACCTAGCTATCCATTATCAAATATTAATGTTAATCATACTAACCCTAGGTTCCAAACAAATTTTAAAAGAAAATATAACTATAGAGATAGGGATAGGGTATCCCCATATAATAGAAAAACAGTTCAATTTAATCATTTTAGGAATAGGGTAGAAACCCAAAGTAATCAACCCTCTACTAGTGGGGTTACCACAATCTTAAAGAGACCTAATATAAAGTCCACTGATAAGAAGTTAAACTAACAGGGTCTTTGTATAGTAGTTCCTCTTTGCAAGGACCAGGTGCTAACGAAATGGGGAACAATCAGATGTGGATGCCAAATACTTTAGACTTAGACATTGATTTCTTAGAACCATTTACTATAGGTGAACCGCCTATAACATATCAGTGTCCGGTCATTGTATTAAACATTGGAAGTATAAAAATTGAAGCATTGATTGACTCTGGAAGCCAAGCTTCCATATTATCAGAGTCAACGTATAAAAATCTGGATGCATAAAAGGTGATATACCTTCATTGCCAGTAAAACAGATACAAGTAACTCTAGCAAATGGAAAGAGAACTAAATTAACAAACAAACAAGTTTGGATTACCTTCAAAATTAATAATACAGAGTTTGGGCATGTTTTTCTTATTATGCCTGGATTGATACATGAAGCCATAATAGGTGCTGACTTCATGATTCTAAATGAGTGTCAAATAGATTTTTATAATAAAATTTTTATTTGTAAGAAGGAAAGGCTTAATTTTGAATATGGTGTGCATAACCTTTCCAATCAATTACTATGCATCCATAATACATTGATTGATGCTAGCATAAAAGCAAAAATTGAACATATTTATGCAGTCGATTCCAAATTAAGTGAGAAATTATATCAATTAATGTATAGCTTTAAAAGCATTTTTTCTAAAATCCCTGGTATAATAGAGGGATATACCCATCGTATTAAATTGAAGTGTAATGATCTTTTCCATCAAAAAATGTGCCCAATTTCTTACCAATATAAGGACGAGGTACAGAGTCAAATAGACATGATGCTAGAGTGGGAAATAATAAAAAAGTGCCCTTCTCCTTATGTAAACCCATTGGTTATTGTAAAGAAGAAGGATGGCCATATTAGGGTATGTCTGGATGCTCGTATGCTAAACACTATAACTGTACCAGAGCATGACATTCCTCCACCTGTACATGAGCTCCTAACTAAGTTTCATAAGAGGTCAATTTTCTCCACATTTGATTTGACAGCTAGTTATTGGCAAATACCGTTACATGAGAATGATCAGCAATATACAGCATTTCGTTTTCAAGGCCAGTCGTATGTTTTCAGACGGATGCCTTTTGGTCTCATTAATAGCGGTGCTGGCTTAATCAGATGTTTGGACATGATTTTTTCAAAGCAATTAAAAGAAAATATCATCATGTATGTGGATGACATTGTCATTGTTTCTGACAGTTTAGAGAAGCATCTGCAACATTTAGAAATGTTTTTCAGTGAGTGCGCTCTGAAAAATGTCAAAATTAATCTGGAGAAGTGTTCAATAGCCACTAAAGAGATTACTTTTCTGGGACATTTAATAAATGAGCATGGTATCCAACCCCATCCAGAAAAGATCGCAGCTATTCAGCACTTCCCCACACCAAAAACTGTAAAACAATTGAAATCCTTTTTTGGGTTGTGCAACTATTACAACCGTTTCTATCAAAATTTTGCGGAGGACATGATACACTTGTCCAAATTGTTGAAAAAGGCTGAGAGGTGGAAGTGGACCCAAGATCATGATAATGAATTTAACTTAATTAAAAATAAATTTTTAAAACACGTAATTTTAATATATCCTGATTTCAATGAAACATTTTATGTGCAAACAGATAGTAGTTACTATGGCCTGGGTGTAGTGTTGTTTCAACTCGATGAGGATCAGGTACCTCATGTATTGTACTTCTTGAGCAGACATCTGAGAGGTGCTGAGTTGAATTACACTATAACTGAAAAGGAAACCCTAGCTGTTGTCTGGGCTTTTCAGAAATTGAGACAATTTTTGTTAGGTTCTAGTGTAATTGTATTGACCGACCATAGAAGCTTAGAGTTTTTGAATAAAAGCTACCTCAGTAATGAGAGACTTATCAGGTGGAGCTTATATCTCCAACAATTCAATTATAGAGTAATCTATATTGAAGGGAGACAGAATATCCCTGCTGATATTCTTAGTCGCCACCCTATCTGTTTAATGACACAAAATCCCAATAGCCAAAATATAATTGTGAGCAATGTGGATTTAGTTAGGATGAGTCTATAGCTGATGATTATGAAAATCTCACTATGATTCAGAGTCAGGATATCAGACTAAATAGGATCATGACTATCTTAAATAATCATGATAATATAAATAGAAAAAATAAACACGTTAAAATGATTTTTAAAAGATACAAAATTTATCAAAATTTACTCATGTATAACATAAATCCTAAACAGGGGGAATCATGGAGGATAGTTGTCCCTGATTCCATGATTGATAAACTGATTATGTACATTCATAGTAGCTATGGGCACTATGGCGCACCAAAAATTATATATGTTTTAAAATCAATATTTTTCTTTAATAAAATGTATAAACGCATAATTAAAAAAGTTAAAATGTGTAAAATATGTCTAAAATCTAAGCATTGTAGTAAATCTTACGTGGGAATCATGCAACCGATCATTCCTGATCATCCTAATGAATTATTAGCGATTGATTTTTATGGGCCCTAGCCACCCTTCAACCGTCAAAAGTTTATACTTGTCATGTATGACATTTTCAGTAAATTAGTTTCAGCCTATCCGGTACCTAAAACCAGTGCTCATTATGTTATTAAAAATATGCTTAATTATCAATTTCCTTTGGTTGGAAAACCAAAAATAATTCTGACTGATCATGTAACCGCTTTCATAACTGGTGGATGGAATGAGTGGATTCAAACTCAACACCTTAGACATGTTATGAGCTTCATTAGAAATCCTGTCTAATCCTTGCGAATGTGTTATGCGGGAGCTCGGTCGATTATTCAGGGTTTATGTAGCGGATGATCATAAGCAGTGGGTGCACAAACTTGCTGAGGTTGTTACATATATCAACAGCACTTGTAATGAATCCACAGGTTTCACTCCATTCCATCTACACTATGGTAAACATGAAGAGTTGCTGATTCAAACTCCAATACCCATAACCAGAGAACCCATAGATATAAATCATGATATAAGTCTGGCTAAAGTAAAGCTTCATGTTATGGGCACTCAGAGAGTTAAAAAGGCCCATAATAGACCACATCCGTTCCAAGTAGATGATCTAGTTCTCGTTAAAATACCCCATGTTAGCAACCTGCAAAGAAATCAGTTCAGGAAATTTCTTGAATTGAATGAAGGTCACTATAAAATTTGTCGCAAGGTAGGAGAGAACGCTTTTATATTAACTACACCAGAGGGTGAGAAAGGGACACACAATGCGAGAAGCTTGATCCCATACCCATCTGAGATATAGAATTTTAATGCTAGTTAAAACTTTGTGTATAGCAGTTGAATAGTATACGAATCTATGTTAAGAGCAGTATAGTTTGTATTTAGTGATAAGGGTTAATTCAATCATAGTACAGGATAAAGAGATTAAATATCAATGGATGAGGTGAACATGAAATAGATGTTTAATTTAAAATTTTTTTTTAATTCGAAGGGGGAGGTTATTGTACCCTTTTCTATAGGTCAAGAAATAGTTATAATGGTCAATTACTAAAAAAATTTTAAATTTGAGAATATATTTATTGATGTATTGAATATATTAAATTTATAGAGTCTGTAAATTGCAATTTAAAGCTAAAGCAAATACCTGATACTTAAAATCATTTAAAAAATTAGTTAAATAAAGAGTAAAGAATTGCTCATATGGTTGTAAAAGCTGGCCATATTAAAATAACACAGCTATCAGTAATAAAAATGTATTTAATAAGTCAATTTTAATAACTTTAAAACTTAGAATAAATTAATATTATAGAGTATTTAAATTTATAAACTATATTAAATAATAAAAATTAGTGTAATGTATTTGAATAGTAAATATTATGATGTTGAGAATTGTATTTATTTCTATATTTTTTCTAAATTATTTCTTCAAAATTTTATATAAAAATTTTATGTAATATAAGTGCAGTAAATTTATTAAGACAGACAAAAATAGACAAAACACCGGAAACGATTACGTAATTGTCTGGAATATTTTTATACAAGCACTTGTTTCAATTAATACCAATATTTTAAAGTATTTAAATAATATTATAGTAGAAATGGATAGAATTTATTAAATATCATAATAAAAATAAGTAGTGAATAATTTTATTAAATATTGTTTTGAAAATTATTTTAAAAGTGTTTAAATTGATTTAAATATAATAATTAGTTTTAAATAATAATTAGATAGTGTTTAAGTGTTACGTTATCAGTTTAAAACTTTAGAAAATTATTTATAAATCCAAGTAGGATTGACCAATAGTAATAGAGCTTGGCAGACTCCCAAAATCGTGCCAATTAATTGTATAATCGAGGAGAACAAGAATTGACAGACTCGAGTGAAGAGGTAAAAAATTTGAGCTTTCTAATAATTTCTTTTCTCCAATTTATTCAATTTTTTCAATATAATTCTAATAATATCATTAGAACAAATTAACTGACAATTTTTAAAATCATAGAGAGAGTCTTAAAATAAATATTTTAAAGGTTTTCATAATTTATGTATCACTAACTTAATCGTAACCTGCCAATGAATTCTATTGAAGTACAGTCGGAATTTTCAGTATAAAAAATATGGATAGATTCTTTAAATCCAGTTTTAAAGTTTATAACACTTCAAAATTGTTTATATTGTTCATTGATACCGCTTATATAGTGTATCCAAAGGAAAACTGCTTTTGTTACGCGTATAAATTCAATGAAAGAACATTTTGTGCAGAATTAATAAAGAGAAATAAAGTAAAATAATTATTCTTTGTGAAAGAATAAATAGACAAGATAATGTTAATCTCGAAATAATTTAAATTGTTTTTTTAAGAAGACTTGAAGAAATATAAGCTAAAGAAAAAAATAATTAAGGAAAAAATAATGTGTATAAAAATAATAATAACTGAAGTAAAGTTTAATAAGGAAAACACTTGCTTTAAAAAGGAATAAATACAGGAGAGAACATAAAATAATGGATCCATGGAAACGCACTTGGTACCAAAAGTATTAAATAATCGTATTTTAATTAGAATGGAAAGATGCATCGACACGCCGAAGAAATATTCGCCAGAACTTTAAAAACTTCGCGGGATAAAATAAATAAAATATTTGCTAATAATCCTATACTAAAAGCTAAACTAAAGATCGTCTAAACAATTTATTAAATGTACTAATTTAGCTAAAACTGTGATCATCATAATGGAGAACATTCCGGATAAAGAAGAATAATACATATTATGGGACTAGACAAGATTTACCGTCAGAAAATATTTAATTATGGTTTGAATTATTTTCTTTATTATAAATATTAAGTTTCAGCTAGCGATAGGGAAACAAATACATTAATTTGGAATATAATATTATATGAAATAATATGTTTTTTTTGATTTTAAATGTTTTTTTAATAAAATTGTATGTGTGTGAAAGTGTATATTTGTGATGCTTGAAGGGAAAGAAGCCTACTGCTAAACCTGATCCGAAGATAACCATTTTTTTTTTGGTAACATTTATAATTATTTAATGATATAATGTATGTTCCATTTATTTAGATCAGCGGAGAATAGAATGAATGTAGTTTAAAAGTTTTATTATTATTATTATTGTTACACGCATTTTAAACAACACATTTAAAACACTTGAGATGTGATTAGATTTTTACAAATATGCATATGATAATCATTTTCTTTGTTGATAAATAATAATTTATTAATAATCGATGATTATATGATATTTTCTATTAATTTTTCCTATTGAAATGTTTGAACATTATTTCAATAAAAAACGTAAAGGATGAACTTACAGTGTTATAAAGCGAGATAAATTATTCTTAAGGAATAGAGAAATGATTTTATAGTAGCGAATCTTGTCTGTGTTTTTTTTTTTTTTTTAAAAGTTGATAGTATTTTATCAATGCTTGATATAGTGAAAATCTAGAGAGATAATTTAAAGTAGTGACTTGGGAGTACAGGGGTGATTTGGAAACCAAGATTATGTATGAAAATCTAGGATGATAAAGGGAATGGAAATAAGTAGTTTTTGTGTGAGAATCAGCATAGTTAACATAGCCCTAAGACTGATACACATGTTGTCTTGAACAGTGTTATTTTATATTTCTTGTGAGTTGTATTGATGCTTGGTAAAGCTGAATAAATAGCTGCCACATCATTTTCTTATCTTAAGGGTTAATAGACAATAAATGTCGAACCTGTTCACACTGTTCCATGCATTCTTAAAGTATTATTGAAGACAAGTTATCCATCTTTCTTCCCAATATCCTATACATCTTTCGCTATCTTAATCTGTATTTCGTGCTACTACATCGTATATGATAAGTTTATTGAAAGGAAAACAATAGATATTTTAGAACGTATGTTAGGATTTTACTTGGAATAAGAATAGTTAAGAGTAATTAAGAATAGATTATAACCATTGAAAGAAAGATACAGATATCCTAAATAATGGAAGGAGTTATAGAAATATTTTCTTCTAATTTTTAAGAAATAAACTATAATTTTTGTAAAAGTATATCAAATGAGAATATACAACTATTAAACATAGTTTCACGCTTTTTTTAGTATTAATTATAATTTAAAAATATAAATATTGCATATTTAAAAATACTATAACACTCGATAATTATTATCATATATTTGAAATTGTAATAAGGTGATATTTAAACACATTATAATATTATACAGGAGTATGGCTTATGCAAGAACGCATTATAATTTATAGGAGCATGGGAGAACAAACATTAAAGTTAATCATAATATTTAATAATATGCTGTGTAATTAGTTTAAAGTAATAAGAAATGTAAATTTTTTTTAAACCATATTGATTATAAATTGTGATGTTTATAAAATATTTATCCACAAAATAATTATAATACAGTAAATTTTGTATAATTAAAAGGTAAAGAATGTTGTTACCCATAATGAATTAAAGATAAAGTTGTGATAAACTTGAAGTAAATAAACAAATAACTTCTTAATGTATAATGAGTTAACTAAAAGATAACGAAATATAAATGGGTAAAATTTAGCATTTGTCATGTGAGCAAAAGGAGGATATCCATTGTAAATAGAATGTAAATAGATTTGTTTTATTTTACCTAAATTTATTTGATGTTAATAAACTTTGTTAAATTTGTTTTATTAAAACTTGTGTCTGACTTTTATTTTCTCTACATCATGGTACAAATTCACAGAATGTTTTCACAACCACTGAAGTACATTTTGCACAAAAGATAACTAAAAATATGTTTAATCTTAATTATTATTGATGTTCTTATAATTAAGTAATTATAAAATTGCATTAAGTTATTGGTCATAAATCCACTATCCTAATATTTTGATAAATTATATGCTATTAATTGCCACTTACTTTATTTATCAGATTATCTAAACACTACCACTTCTTAGTTTACTTTATTGTTTAAAGACAAAAGATATTGATATTGATTGATTTATTATGGTAATAAATTTGCAATAAAAGAAATTTATACCAATTTGATTAAGTAAGAAAGATTGTAATCATTATCATTATTAATTGCAGTGTAGTAGATATGGCATAAAATCCCTTACCATATGTGCTACCGCATTTTGTTGAAGTATAAATAAAGATTAAGAACCTGAGATTATAATTTATTGAGCTAGATGATGATTATTATTATTAAAGATAACAGAATTAATATTATAGTTATTAAATGAGTCTTAGTAAGTAGATGTTGCGAAAGTCATAAGAATACTATGTAGTTATTATTTGAAATAATAGTATAAAAGGGGGGGATAGTGTTCTTATGCCATTGAGGTGGTATCCTGTGGGATATTGGCTCAATGTGATCTACCTTGCCAACTCGTATTTCCACTTCTCGTCTCATGAATACATTAAATCTTTATGTTAATTTACTTTAAAACAGAACCTAAGTTAATTTTAAGAAATTTGAGCTAGTAAAACATTTTTTAAATTTAATATTTAATTATTAGAGCTAGAACCCGGTGACGTTAAATATAGTAATTTATTTATTTGTAAGTAGAGGTACGAGGTCGACGGCGGGCACGATTAGAATATATATATATTTTGTTGACAAAATTTTATGCTTAATATTAGATATATGAAGAGTGATTGGATGACCATGTGAAAAAATCATTGATATGCTATAATGTTGATTCGATCTGTTATTAATATAAATATTAGGTGGATGTTGTTGGGGGCTTGACTGTTTAAAATTGAAATAATTCAGTTTTGATTCGAGATCTGGTTAGTCTTTGTCATTTATCTAGACTGTAATCGATGTATGTGTGTGCATATGTAAAGCTATAAATGCTTATTACTGAGGTAGAGTTATCTTACCATCTCAGATAGGAAATAACTATCTTATAATTTATTTACTATGGCAGTAGGAGATGAGGACAGTTCCCACTCCATTTATTTTTAAGGTAGGGAATTATTAATAGAATTATTGTTTTGAGTTGTAGAAAATGTTGTGCACGTCTATATAGAGTAAGTGTATAGACAAGAGTTCTTCACACGATTCTAGGTCTCAAGAAAAGACCTCTCTCTGGCTAAAGCAGACATTTGAAGTTAGTTGTTGTTGTTTTAATTTCCCTTACTAAGACGCTGATGTGTGCGCGTTATAAATATTGCATAATGTTGTGAAATATGAAGTGTTTTTCTCGTATAGGGCAGGATAAAAGTTACATTGATAGAATGAGGATTTCAGTCAGATGTATGTCTGTTGACGAGGGGGATGACAAGAAATTTTAATTTAGAACCTAACTGATCTATAGTCGATTTTTGTGAAGGATGGTAAATTGAGTATCTTCGAGCTGGAGAAACATGCTGACCTAACAAAATATATAAGGTTGAAAAGCGTGAATATTTGGCAGGCATGAACATAGTATTGTGGTTTTTGAATTTAAACCCATTTGCAGAACCAATGAGAGGTTTTTCATGTCACATCATCCTTTTCATAAGAAATGTAAAAGTTTATTGCTTGTTGAAATAATTTAAAAATTGATGATTATTTATTATTGCTTGTTAGAAAAACTAAAATTGATAATTCATGAATAAGTTATTCAGAAAATTACTTAATTTAAATATGTATTTGTATCATCAATATTATTCTTTAGTAGATCTCATATCATATATTTGAGTGTAATGACATTATATATGTGTGTTTTTATTTTTATTATTGTAATAAAGATTTCTTATTGTTATAAAATTACATAGCATCTTGTGTTTTAGAATTTCAAATATCCCCAGAATCTACATCCAGCATCTATATTTAAACTAGTATTAGATCATATTTAAATTTAAATTATTCATTTTTAAGATTGATTGATTCCACGGATGATTTACAGTATTCATTTTTATATTGATTATTTCCATATTCGATTCACATAATTCATTTTTATATTGATAATTTATTTTCATGGTTGATTCACATAATTCATTTTTACAAAATGCAGTTTATATAATTCATTTTTATTGATGATCTTCATAGTTGATTTGCATAATCTATTTTTATGATTTATTTCCATATGTCACTTACATAAGTAATTTTTTGGTCGATTTATACAATTAATGTCAATGTTTTACTTCCATAGTTTACCTTGGCAAAATATAATAGATTTAAAATTATTAATTAAATTTGGTTCAAACAGATTATATAATATAGAATAAAATGACAGGGAATAGTTAATTTAGGTTTATTAAATATAA
Organism: Epiperipatus broadwayi; assembly: GCA_028023455.1. Classification (NCBI taxonomy): domain Eukaryota; kingdom Metazoa; phylum Onychophora; class Udeonychophora; order Euonychophora; family Peripatidae; genus Epiperipatus; species Epiperipatus broadwayi. The sequence goes on along the minus strand of JAQFVV010006259.1, from coordinate 4,233,814 downwards.
TCATTCGGTTCATCGCAATGTTGTGAATATGGGAAGCAGACATAAAATCCCTTTCCTGCTCTGTGTTTAGTGTGATTCCCACTAGTAAACTCGAATTAAAATTTAATTTGGCATATTTGGGATCATATCCATTGCAATGTAATTGCTCATAAGTGCACCTCTTGGCAGATCTAGACCTTGAGAAAGAGTAGTTCGATTATTAATCTAAGAGCTGGTTTGGAAGTCAAGTAGCATATTATAATAAAATTGGAAATACTATTATTATAATAATTATCATGAATTGATAGTTGATTGAAAGGTTAATATGTGTGTTTAAAGAAATAAGATTAAGGGTTATCAGATTAGAGAACATAACACAGACATTCCGTGTTATAATTGTAGCTATTAAAAGTGATAGATGCTGAGAATGACAAATAAAGTAATGGCATTAAATGGGAAGGATTTATTTATAATAATTTTGTCCTATATTAAATTAAATAATAATTTTATATTATAAGTGTAAATTATGAGTTCTCTGCATCGATTACTGATTTATTTCCAGTCATGTATAAATTAGAAATGTATATAACATTTTCCGTAGTTACCACTCGAGATCAAATATTTATATTAAAATTGTGGAAGAAAATTATATCATTATTATAGATTTAGTAATAATTTTTATCATGAAACATTTGCATAATTGATGCTAGGTTTGAAACTAAGACCACAATAAATTTAACGGTTTTATCAATATTACCTTTTTTATTAAGAGACAATTTAAAGACTTTCTCCATTATCTTCTATAGTCCTAAACATGGATAATGATGATGCTCTCTAGTGGGCATTACGATTTATAGTTACAATTTGACACCCGGGTATACTTAATCTTATTATTAATATTAGTAGATAAACACACTAGTCCCTGTTTGATCCTAGGGTTAATATTAGATTCAAATGACTAGCTACTTGAAATAAATGAAATGAAATAAAATTAAGGTTAAACACATAGAAAGTGAGATTTGGCACACGTAAAGGGAAATTAATAAATAAATGAGAGTTTGTTGAGGTTACATAAGTTAAAAGATTGCGCTGAGATAAAGTTGAGGCTACATTAACAGAGCGACTTCTCTTATTGTCATTTACCTGTGCTATAGCACATTGCTAAAATCTTGCAACCAACTATACCTATTTAATATATCACTTTCAGCATTGATCTGAAAATTCTCTTGAAAGCCAGGTTCGATCTAATGATACTTGAGCTGGTTTATACGCTTGTCTTTAATATATTTGTAATAATAAATTAATTCTCAGTTTCGATCAAGGCTTAGTAAAATTACTTACCCATAACAGCCACAAGCTAATAGGAATTGGTCTAACTATATTTATAGATATAACGTAGTGATTATTTATGTATCATTTGTAAGTAAATCCATAAGTTGAGAATCTGTTAAATTCATCTGTTCTGAAACGTTAATTATTGCTCATACAAACACATCCTTAAATTAAGTTGTAAAAAGAGAATGTATTATCTCTTTATCTACCCAAATGCTGTGTGCATTTTTCTTACTCTAAAATTTCTATATGTGTTGTTTGACTTATAATTTATCATTGTAATAAACGTACAGTTAAATTAATCTGGTCACTCTCCATCTTATTTATTTAATCCAATTCTAATTATTGATCCTATTTGTTTATAAATCTATGCATTAATAAGTCTTTATTAGAAATAGTATTAGATTTTAAGTAGTAGCATTGTGTGGCCCGGAGTCATGTTTCTCCCTACTCTATGCCAGCTGTGAGTAAAATTGTATACTATGTATAACTTCAAGGGTAGTCATTCATAGGGTCTTGAATTTTGGAGTACTGGCCAACAAGTTAAAGTGTGGTCAGATTCAGAATTTCACAATCCTAGTCTGGTCAGCTTTGGTCTATTTATCTGGATGCTAGATTCTGTTACATGAATGTATGAAATTTCACCAGTACAATGTATATTAATGGTGTATATGAGAGAGTGTAAGATGTGTAAGAATAGAGAAAATAGAAATATATAGGCGAGACAAAAACTCAATATATACTTGATTAATGCAGCATAAGTATAATAAAATGTCACCAGTGTATATGCATCTTATAGAGACTGAGCATAATTAATGGAAGGATATTAGTATGATTAGTTATGCAGATAATAGAAGGGATAGAAAGATAAGGGAGGCATTATTAATAAAAATAATAAAACCAAATATTAATACAGATGGGGGGGGGTGATAAAACAATCTTGGTGTGAGAAGGCGAAGGGAATGAATATAATATAGAATTAAAATAATGTTTTAAAATTGTTGAAATAGATAATAGAGGAAGCTGTGTTAAAAAAGGTGAAGAAGAAAGTTGGGAGGATGATGGGATAGTGAAGTAAAATGGTGGAAAGGAAAAAGAAGAGAAATAGAATGAAGTAAAGGATTTATTAAATAATTTAAGTAATAAAAATAAAAATATAAGAATAAATTTATGTTAATAGGAATTGATAGTGAGTAAAGATATTGTAAGGATTATGTTATATGAATAAGTAAGGTGATGAATAAGGTCAAGTATATATTTAAAAATGTTAATAATTTGTTATGAGTAAGTAATAATAATTCAATAGGTATTTAAGTAATAGAGGAATAAAGGTTTTTAAGAATTTTTTAAAAATATAAAATTTAAGAATTAAATATAGTTTAGGAATAAAGTAATATATAATAAAAATGATTTGTTCCTATGGAAAAAAATCGTATTTAATATTGTACCATTTATTTATATATGGTACAAATATATTGGAATTCAGTAAGATATTTAAAAGCTAAGTAAAAAAAAAAGTAAATTTAGCGATCTTTTAAAAGAAAAACATTTTAAATTTTTTTCTGATTAGTATAATTTAATTTTTAAAAAATGTATAATGAAAGTTAAAATTGTCGTTCATATTTTTTTATATCTAATTAAAAAATAAAGGTAAAAATTGGAGAGAATAAAAGATGCAAATTACTAATCCAGATAAACTAAAAAAAAAATATTTTAGCTAAGTAAAGATGGTAGAATTATGCTAAAAAAATAAGGACTTTGTAACTGAAAAATATAAAAGAATGCATAAGATTATCAACATGTATTTTTAATAAACAAAAGGTATGCGCAGAAATCTGAAAACTGGACCCCGAGTATAAAAAGGAAGAGACTAGTTTGATCAATGTCTTGAATTGTCTGTTTTTTTTGGCTGGTCCTGGATCATGAAATCCAGAACCACTCTACGATAAAATAATTCTTCATGCGGGAGTAGACCGAAGCTTTTGACATCATTCATCATGAAGACCGTCAAACCCAGGACCAAGAACAAATTAAAACTAATGGCCACGAACCCATTCTAACTCAGGAAAAACTATGCATAATAATCTACAATCTTCTCGCTAAACTTACCGGTAAGCTAAGATTAACTTTTCCCAATTGTGTCTTAAAGGTTGCAAACAACTCTTAAATAAAAAAAAAAAAGCTTAAAATAATCCCGATAGAAATTAAATTTTATTCTCCAAGAGACTCTTGTTTATACGAGAACTTTTTTAATTGTTTAACTGTTATTTTTTATTAATGGATTCATATCTGGATTAACGGGTGCTCTTTCCAGTTTTATTTAATTAGTAATTTATCTTTAAACATTTTAATTTGTTAGAATAAAAATATTTATTTCTAATACCAACTATTCATTGCGTGTTATTGATGATTATTATTATATTTATTAATATTAGTTTAGTAAGATTCAAAAATATAATTTACCTTTGCCAATAAGTGTTGACTAAGCTCCAGGAATAATAATATCTAGAAAATAACTCTAGTTACGGTAAAATATGATACCAATTCTTTTAAAAACATTTTTCTTTTTAATTTTCGAGACACGATGAAATGGATTTCAGCAGATTCTTATATAAATCCTGGCGCCCTTATAAAAGAAATAAAAGCTGATTCTGTCAATAGCGTAAATTGTAACAATTACTAAGTAGAGTTGATCAGGAAATATAGTTATGTTTTTAGAAATAGGAATGAAACTTTCTTCTTTTTCCATAACTTGATCAACTTTATGTGTAACAGACCTAGTCAGATGGGCAATAAGAAAAGGTATTTAAATTATAAAGTTAAAGAATTAAGAAACGTAATGTAATAAATAATGTATAAAAATTAACATTTATGTATTTTTTTTTTTATTTTTTATAGGTATGTATTATGGTATATATATTGTGACCCTGTGCTTTTGGTACATGGGTTTTATTAAGTATTCTGCATACAGAAATTGTGCTGTTTTTTCTAAAAAAAAATAAATAAAAGTAATAATATTTAACTGATAAATATTGCTATCCATGTTTCCTAGCTATAGATTGTTACTTGAATTAATATTATTATACATGTTGTAAAATGTCTTATAAATTGAGAAATTATTTTAAACAAAATATTATTATAATAGTAAGAGAATACAAGCTTAGAACATTAAAAAATCTGTTATTTAGTTCTGAAAATTATAAGAAACCTAGTTGGATAAAAGTTAATAGTGTCAATGTAATGATTATTTAGAGTCAGTTACTTAAATAGTTTATTGGCAGTGATAGTTTAATTAGAATACTTTTATGTTACAAATATTTAAAAATGGTAATTAATTTATAAGCAAGTAAAGTGATTAAACTTTAGTAAAATAACAGAGCCAGAGTTTTGCCACTACTGTTTTATATAATTTTGGAAATAAATGTAATAAAAGATACTTAACTTTCTCTATGTATTGAAGCAATGGATCTGTAGGTCAGATCCACGATTCATATCTTTCTAGATTTTTAAACTAGGATCGAACCAGATCCATGCATGTAATGATGTTTATAAAACTTTCCATCTGCCATCTTGTATATATTTAATTTCTAGACCAGTTAATAAGTGAATAAAATATCAAAATTTTCTATTTAAAATTTTAATTATAAATATTGGAGCGGCCCATATATATATATAAGCGCAAATACATATATAATTACAGATGAAAACTTTTATAAAAATCAATAAATAAATTTTTAATATTCTATTTTTTTTAAAGTCAAAGTATTTTATTCTAGAGACTTACTTTCGTTATAAACCCTGCTAACATTCTTTAGCATAAAACAAAAGAAAGTCCATTAACAAAATAGTAATGGAATTTCTAATTAAATTAAAAGTAAAACAGAAAAGACATTTGAAAGAAAAATTCTTCAAATCTATATTAAATTAAAAATACATTTAAAACAATAAAACCATTGGGTTTATTGGGAGGGTGGATCTTAAGAATACAACACAAAAATATTTTAGATTGAAGATTATGGTTACCTGAATTTTATATATTCACTTAGCCTTGGGCAAATAAGAAAAAGGAATTTTCAAAAAGTATTCTGAAATGTATAAATAGGCCATGAGAACAATAAGAATGAGTGAGTCAGAGATTCGTTCAATGAGTGCAAGGCAAATCCACGCAGGTTTTATTTTTAAACAAATATAGATATGTGTAGAAGCATGGTAGTGGGGTAAATGGTTCTTAGCCTGCCCATTTCCCCATTGTCCCAAGTATGATCGCCAAAGTAACATAAAGGTGGAGAAATATCGTAAAATGTTTGAAATTTTGGACTGCCAAAGTCTTAAATCAAACTCATAGCTAGCTATGCCTGTGCAAAAATAATGAAAGACCACTGCATATCTGTATTTTGTCGTGGGATCTAGATTTCCAAAAAGGACTCTGAATAAATTAAGTAATATTTTTTCATTTCTAACTACCTATTTTATTCTTCAAATTCCAGTTGACCGTATAATTTAATTTCGGTACAACTAAATGTCTCCTTAAATGAAATTTCCCCTAATTAAATGTAAATATTTTATTAACTAAACTCTGTAATCTTGACTTGCTATAATTTAAATTTAATGTCTCTGCTCTAACCGTGTCTGTCTTAAAATTATGCCTCTATTAATGCAAATCTTTTAAAGCGGTTTAAAAAGATATTTATTATTCATTACTTAATGTATTTGTTAAAGATTTATAAATGTCTGATTTAAAATATCTATATGCCAATTTGTTCCATCTCAACAAAGTTTTATAATTAAATAATTTTGCTTCCTATTTCCTGACCAACGTCTGTCAGTAAATAAATAACTCTTTTGGCTCTAAATGATTAGTACTTGGAGAACCCTTTTTTGTCGAGGTAAAATAATTATGTTTTGCTTTATATATTTTGAAAATATTTACGCATATACGGTTTAGTGTTGAGGGAGCTGCTGGATCAAGTATTTTATTTAATTATATTATTTCATTTTAAAAGAATAAAAGCAAAGGTTTTTTAAAAAAGTTTCTTCTTGTTAAACAGTAAAAGAGTGTGCAAAATGTTAAATTAAAAATATTGGTGGGATTTTGTTATGAAGGGAGAGACATGTCACCCAGAGAAATGATATTCGTAATAACATTTAGGCTTATTTGGTGTTGATCCAAACTTGGACAATCCGTATAATATCAGTATAATCCTTCATGGTAGTACAATTTTCTTATAATAAGTTTAAAATCTATTTTTCTAGTATTTGTGTTTTGTCTTTTGATTGCTGTATTAGAAATATAACACATGATATATTCACGGGCTAAAATAAGTCAGGATATGAAAGACAAAATTGGGAAGACCCAGGGCAAGTTGAGCTTAGCAAGCCCTGGCGATTCCCGATCTTTCACCTGGATTATCTTGAGGTTTGCTGATTGTGGAGACCATTCGTCTTTATTTCTTGGGGTCACTAGAACAGGACAGAGAAAACTGAGTTTGTGCTGGTGATGTCATGTCAAATGCTGGGTCTGATTAATTTCTATTGTCTCTCAGCATGTCATGGCGGGTTGATGATGGTCTGATATTAGTTTATATTTATTATCAATAATGTATTTAGTTGCGAATGTCGTGATCCGATTACATTTACGCATGTCACTCTCTTAAAAGCCAATTCCTAAAAATATGATCAAATTATTTCTCTTAGAATAATTTTTGCTTATGTTAAAGTTACTCAAAATGGGGCTGTTAAATATTTGTTTCTTGTATCACATACTAGAGTGGGTGTCTACCATAGAACTCTAATTGTTTTGTTTAAATTGGCATATAAACAATACCACTCCATTACAAGAGGCATAAGTTATATAATCAAAATTGATGTTAACAAACAATAAAATAAATCAGTGAGATAATAAACAATTATAGAGATATTTTTATTAAATATATATATTGTAACGGGATATATGTGTTACATTTAAATTCTAATACTTAATGTTTTTGTATATGCGTCATAAATTGAAAGGTATATAAAACGGAAAGCCTGTTTCAATTATACAAATTTAGTCAGTCACCTCCGTTCAATCTCCCAGCCCTGGGATTTGAGCTAGCTAAAAGGGTGAGGCATCTAATTAGCGATCGTTTTAAGATTTCTAAGAGGAGAAAGTATAATTCTTACGGTCTTAGTAAGATTGGCGCTTGGGGTCAGTTTATTAATTGACACTCATAAATATACTTTTTCCAAAGAAATTGTTGTTTGTCTTTTTTTTTAAATGAAACAATGCCCACTAGGTAGATTTTTTTATTATATTTTTTTTAATGTATGTCCTGATATAAGATACATATACTTTATTTCTTAATGTATATTTAAGAAAGGGGATTCATATTCGAACCCAATATGGTGGATAGTAGTCAGATCCTATCTGCAGGTGTTGTGGCGACTATACAGCCATAGTTTTGTGTTTACTACCTTGTGGTCAATAGTCATTTTTTTATATATAAACAAACAACCAAACTTGGAAGAATAAAGCACTAGATAGGATTAGAGGTTCAACAATAGGGCAGGTGACAGTCAGCAAAGTAATTTGTGAACTGGGGTGGTGAGCCTAGCATGTTGTATAGAAAAATAATAATAATAAATATATAATTGTGTCATTATTTCACTCAGAAACAAAAAGTCGTTTCCGTAAAAATATAAAACATAAGAATAAAAGTAGAGATAAAATAGATGAAAACCCGTTCAAAAGAAAAAAAGAAGAGAAAATGAACAAGGATAGCACTGATAAAGCAGGGGAGACCGATATGATGGATATTATTATGAGAAAGTTGCAGGAGATGGAAGAAAGAATGGAATTAAGATTTGAGGAAATGAGGGAAAAACAGGATATGATGTTAGAAATGCAAAAAAAGCATGAGGTTAGAATACTAGCAATAAAAAAGAAACTTGATGAGCAGACGGGAAGATAATGGGGAAGAAAACCCAACCCAAAGAGAGGACAAGCTATAGGAAGAGCAAACGAAAGCTGAAATAGCGAAAAAAGAGAGTAAAAAAAAACAAGTAGGGCAAAATAGTGTAATAGAAGATAAGGAGGCTATAATGAGATGCTCAATATCGCAGTCGCAGGTAAACCAGTTTCTAAAGATTAAAACATTTGCTGGGCAAATGGGAGAGGCACCAATTGAACATTTAAAAAGCCTAGAAAGATATTTTACCATTAACGTGATGACCGAAGAAAGCAAATTGGCTATTATTGCCTGTAGCAACTTGGTGGAAGACGTGCAGTCATGGTGGGATTTGCTGTTTCATCCGCCCAAGACTTATCAAGAGTATTGGGAAGCTGTGAGAGACGTTCTGGTCTGAAGAGAGACAAGAAATGGTGAGATATTATATCATGCAGAAAAAATATAAGATGACTAGTCAGGAAAGTTATTCGCAGTTTTTCGTCATCAGGTAACTAAGTTGCGCACTTTAGACGTGTGCAATATGACAGAAAATAACATTATTAGGGTGGTTAAGCGTAACTTGCCAATCAAAATTGAACAGATGCTCCTGGGAAAGCCTCCATTGAGGAAGTTGCTGAATTACTAAACGCTATAGACATGAGCATGCAGGACCAAGATGAATCGCTAGATAGGAGAAAAGTTGACAATGCTCAAATAACAAGATGCAAAGAAGATAGGCATCCGAGAGGGATCCAAAAGGGTTACCAAAGGGAAGATAAGGGAACATCATAGCATCCATTGAAACAGTTCGATCTGAGGATCGATCTTAGTTTCATGGTTTTTTTTCTTTCTTTCCTTGTTTGTTTTGTTGTTTTCAAATCTTAGTATAGCAGATTTGCTATAAACCATTATTTCGCGCAATGGGGCTTTGTTCATTCAAGCCACAAAAACTTAAATCATGTGTGTCATATCTTATGTAAATAATTAAATAAATCCTTTAGATAAATATTGTAAGTAATAAAACATATACATCATGTGTGTGCGTGGTTTGGATACTAATATAAGATTATTTTAAAGAGAAAGAGAAAGTTTCATTGCGCAAATAATTCTTAATTTTAAATAGTTAATACTTGTACAGATTTATTTAAAAAAAAAAAACATTTCAATGTACCGACTGGATAATAAAAGTGAAATCGCTAAAGGCCAGAAAATCAAGGAAGGCGGAGTCCAAAATGAGGTGACCAACGACCAGGAGAATTGTGGGAACTTTGGCCATTTTAAATTGCATCATGTTAAATTGCATCATGCAGATTGCGTCATCCTGGATTACATCATTCTGTATTGCACCATTTTTTTCCTTCTTGACCACTCCGAAAGAGGAGAAAACATCAGAGTAAATTTGGAGAGTGCAGTGTTAAGAAGTGATCTGTAAACTTTGATAATGTCGGGCTAGGTCCAGTAAGCTGATCCCTGTCCAGCCGAAGAAACCTTCCTAGCCTGCCGAAATATCATGTGCTATGATTCCAGTTGTCCAACTTTCATATGCCTATAGTTCCAGTTTCCAACCCTAAACTTTGAAAGCCAATATGTCATTATATTAAAAACCAAATGCGCGCCTACGTTCTAAGTAATCATCATCGCAAGAAACGCGTCCCGACGAAGAAAGAATGGTAAATCTAATTTACATGAACTTTTACTTTCTTTAATGCTAGTCCCTTATATAAGTAGATTTAAATCTGTACTAAGTATGCTAAATATTTGTTATTATGTTTTTTGTTCTTTTAATAAAATATATATAGTAAACCTGTAGTAAACGTATCCCTTTCCACCTGTTAATTTTCTTTACTCTAGTCTTTAATAACAAGTTGCTAATGCCTTAAGTTTTACGATGATTTTAAATAGATATGTTATTCACCATTATATATATATTTTGGTTTTAAATTGATGTATGTGATATAGTTTAATGAAGGATGTTTTATTCTATGCCACCGGGTAGTTAATATCTAAAATCTATTTTATCTATTTAAATGCATGTTTCTGATAAGAGGGGGAAAATAATAATCAAGGATAGCCATTGTTGTGTTTACTACTTCCGAACAGTCGGGGGCGGGGTATGAGATTCAGAGTGTAATTAATTAACAGTTAAATATATGATTCTCTAAGCTTATCGTGTGGTTTTAAATTACTTTATCAGACGGTTACGTGGAAAAAGTATGGTGGAATAAATAAAGTCTTATATAGATATTTATAATTTCTGCTTCGAGCATTCGTTCACCATGTTACTGGTTTAGTACTATATTTCGCTTCCCATAGCTTGATTCGGTGTCTCGTCCGTGATTTCAAACAAGGGAGAGAGAAATTCTCCTAGCCTCCTCAGTGGGTGTGAATACTTGCCAAAGTGCGAGCCACCCAGTCTTCGTTAATACACTGCAAGCTATTACTTCTGATTATTATGTTTGTTTCATATAGCAGCCAGTCACATCACCCTATATTGGAAGATATAAGCTTATTCCCCACCCCCGTAGTACGTGATGGTTTGATTTGTTTAAAACCAACGAGGCGACCTTAATTTAATAAAGCATTTAGTCTAATAAAGATAAAACAGTTAAAATTTTGTTTGCTCTGATTCTCATATCTCTCGTACATAATCACGTAAACAAATTAATTGTTTAAGTTACGCTAATATTATATTTAAAAGAAATCATCGTGATATTGCCTGCACTGGTCATAGATAAAATGATTATAAAGCAAACCAAATATTAAATGCAATGTTGTCCATCAATTACATATGTATAGATTTCAGTTAAAGACTGGAAGTAAAATAAGTAATGTTGTATATAACAAGTAATTATATTGTGTTTAAATTTTATCTAATCGTAAGAATAATTATTAAACATTTGTGTAATCTAGTTTGTCTCTCTCTTCATTAAATAATTATTTCACCGTCATTTGATTACTGTCTGTATCGACAACACAAGAATATATATATTGCATTGATTCTATCTAGCGTTGAGCATCCACCGCGCAGTTATATAAATAGATAAGTTAGGCAGAATTATTGTCTGTGTTCCCACTGAGCTAGTGTTAGGCTATACCATGTACTATGGAGTCTGTTATACCTCAGTCACTTGTGCGCAGGGTTTGCGTTTGAACTCGGTTTGGTTTCGGATTTAGTTCTGGAATCGGTCTGGGTTTGAAGTCGGTTTCTGTGTGTAGTTGATGGGTTGCGGTTGACTGGTACACAATGTTACGAAAGGGAAGACCATTGGCCATTACCAAGGTCATATGGTGAACAGGGAAAAGAGTCGCGTCCACCATCACCAACGATAGTTTTCGTTTGTATGGGTACTCTTTGTTGGGTTTAATATCTTAGTCGGTAAAGGCGTTTCATTTTTCCAGTTTTATATTGGTATATTATTCAACGCATATCTGCAACAGATAGACATTGATAGGGGAATATACATATGGAACAGAAGAAAAAAAATAGTATAATACAGAGATTTTTTTTTGTGTTACGATTTATTATTTTAGACCTCAAAATAAGTATACCTCATTTTGAAGTCTTTCCAATGGGGGGGGGGGGCATTGTAACAGTAGCCGGGTTCAAACCGTGTTACAAGAAAGTTACACAATATTCCCGAACTGCTTAGTTCAGCACAAATCTAATAAATTTGATTCAGCTGCAAGGGGAAAATATAAAGAATGAAATATATATGTCTAAGAGAGACAGTTTGAAAGTTTTTTTTTTATTTATTTAAAAAAAAAGAGAGATAAAGTTGAAGGTTTTTTTTATTTTTAAAAATAAATGAGAGAAAGATATTTATAATTATTTGTTTTAAAATAAATTCATGAAAATATGTTAATAAATTATGGGAATGCAGTTATATGCAAATTTTCTTCTTGTATTCTTAATTTATTTCAAATGTATAATTTTCTATTGTGTTATTGTATATCGCATTTTAATGAGAGTAATGAAAGAACTTTTATATATGTATACCTTGAGGCAATTTCATGTCTTTTGTTCGATAACTTAGCCACAGAAAGAAAAATATTAAAAGCATGCCTAAGAAATAAAGATCTAGATATTCATAAACTATTTTGGGAATAAAAGGCATTGGATTAATTAATTAGTTGAAAAGAAAAAATGAGAACAAGCAGGAATGATTTTGCGAACAGAAATATTAATAATTTTGATTGCTAAATGGACTCGTAATATAAAATGAATTCAGATATAGTAACTCAGACCATCGTGACAACTGGAATGCAGGAGTAGAAAAATACGTGTAAGGCCGCCATTCTAAGCTCCCAATATGTAATGTTGCTATTAAGTGCTTGCCCTCGAAGAACCATAGGGATCTCATTGACACTCCACCAGAACAATCCAGGAAGGAAGAAAATGTCGAATTGTGTAAACTAAGAATGCCTCCAGTAAGCCATCACTATTTCTTAGATCCAAGTAATATCACAGAGTGAATGTTCATGCAAACTTTTTGCTATTAGCAGGAAAATTTTGTTTTATCATTCAACAATAAAAGAATACATAAATTTTGGTTGGATCGTCAAAATCAAGCTTATGTGGAAATAAACTTACCAATATTAAAAATCCCGGGTACTTCAAGGTAACTATAACTAGTTTTTTTAACCTAAAAGAATTGAATATTACTTGTTGTTACTCTCCAAAAGTTCAGCCATTGTGTAGAATTATACATTTTAAGTTAAACGTATAAATGCATTCCCACATACGTATTTAATTGTTTGTTTTTTTATAATTCACTAATTGTTTTCTTTTTATTTCATCTTTTATGTTATTATTGATATATAAATTATATAAATATGTTTGTTCTTTCTCAATATTTAAATAACCATAGTAATAAAATTATCTACTTACTTTAAAAGAAATTGTCTCTCATTAATAAACATATTTATCGCTTATATTAGCCTATTTCCCTTCCTGGAAGAATATCAGAATAAGCAAGTAGATTATACGTAATTTTAAATTCTAAGACGTAAGTTTCTATATATGTGTCTTAAATTGAAAGAAATAAAAAACAGGGAAAGCCTGTTTCAATTATACAAATTTAGTCAGTCACATCCATTCAACCTCCCAGCCCTGGGATTTGAGCTAACCGAAAGGGTAGGGCACCTAATTAGCGATCGTTTTAAGATTTCTAAGAGAAAGTATAATTCTTATGGTCTTAGTAAGATTGGCGCTTGGGGTCAGTTTATTAATTGACGCTCATAAGTATACTTTTTCTGAAGAAATTATTGTTTGTCTTCTTTTTTAAAATGAAGCAGTGGCCACTAGGTAGATTTTTTTTATTATATTTTTTTTAATGTATATCCTGATATAGGATATGTATACTTTATTTCTTTATGTATATTTAAGAAAGGGGATTCATATTCGAACCCAAAATGGTGGATAGTAGTCAGATCCTATCCGCAGGTGTTATGGTGACTATACAGCCATAGTTTTGTGTTTACTACCTGACATGGTCAATAGTCATTTTTTTTATATATAAACAAACAACCAAAATTAATATCGGGATTGCTTGTTAAAATATATATGAATTTAATCTACCTGTGGTTCATTTCCATTAATTTTATTCTAAAATTAGCATTTTTATAATTATTGTGCTGCTATCTGATGACTCAAGGTCACACATACTATTCCTATTTTGAAGTTCATGAATAGATATAAATGGAATAAATGTTAGTTAAAATTAGTCGAAGCTCATGTGCCACCATTGATGCTGCTGGCTGGGGTTTCGAGAAGATTAATTGGCTTGCCTCAAAATGCTAATTAGTTGATATGTTTAGAGTGGGTAAACAGGTTAGATTCTATAAATATTCTTGTATCTTTGATCTCACATATGGTTGGATTTGAGGTACTTTTATCCAGGCTGTGAATCATATCAAGTTAACATAAGTTTCACTGGTGCAGTATTTTTTTTTCTTTCCCGGATTTTGCCGTCGCATCATGGGCTGAACAATAAATAAAATAAACCCTGAGTAATAAATTTTGTTTACATGTAACAAAAAGAAAAACAAAGATATGTATAATTTTATTTTCTTCCCCAGATTTTGCCTGTAGAGTATGAATGTGTATATATAATAAAATTGTGATTCAAGTTCGAATCTGTTTTACCTCAATCATATTTGTTCTATTGTCTTTTATCCACTCCTCCATCTCATCTAAATTTAAACCCTCAATATTGGTCTGTGTGCGTATAATAGTATTAGTTATATACATAAAAGCTTGTTAAATATGCCACATGCACACACACTCCAATATGAGTAAAGCACTGAAAATAATTTAAATTTAGAATATTTAATATTTTGCATTAATAATTTAGGTCAAAGTTATATAACATTTTACTTTATAAAATATAAAATTTGTTTTTAACCTTTTTAAATATTTAAATGTATTAAATATAAAAATTCCTCTGCTAAGTAAAATTGCAAGTCATAGTGGATGTTGAGAAACAATAGAATACTGAAAAATATTCCTGAAAGCTTTTAATTAGTTTTTTTTAAAGAAATACAATGAGGTCATAGGTGAAATACGCAATAAAGTAAAGCAAAATATTCGGATTGAAATGACAAATGGAACATGTGCTCTTAATGCATTATTTTACCTGCAGATATTTGAGCGGATCAAAAAAGCGAACAATTACATGTCAGGTGGATCCGAAAAATAAAGAGTAAGGGAAACAACCGGTATATAAAGTCTTGTTCAAAGTAAAGTTGGTCTGCCTTCTGCTTCTTGACCTTTCTTTAATGCGATCATGTTACAACCTATTTGTCAAATTATTAAAGTATGCATTGATATGTCCAAGTAGTAGGCACGTGCTATTCTCCTCTGGAGGATGGTAGATGCACTGGATCCCTTACTTGCTTTTAAAATGAACTGAAATTGTTTGCTGCAGCCTCATTAACTGCTACTTATAATCACGATCACTAAATGAAATGTTAAAGAAAGATTACTGCGTCATACTTCATGAACAAGAGGATCACTCAGAAATGTGCAAGTTCTGCTTAAGTCAAAGGTAACCGGTACCCAAAAATCTTAAAGAATGTTCATGCTAAACCTAGAACCCGTATCTCTAATTTGTATAACTTTATTCATAATTTCTACTCAGGTAAATCCTATTAAAACCAGTAAAAGTCTAAAGAATCTGTAACCTGTAAATGTTTCATTACTATATGATCTTTCCTTTTCTTTGGGTATTCAGTTCTATTAATATTTATTTATTGACGTAATTAATTTGATGCCTCAATAATTTCTGACCTAACCTCTTAACTATTTTACATCTTAGAATTCGTAGCCTTCACCAAAATGCGTGGAGACATTAGATAATATATTTACAGAACTCATTTTATGTTGATAAAGCAACTAGCTTGGAAATTATCTATCTTTATGTTTTATAAATTATTTCTCGGATGCGTCTCATTTTATATTAATATGCTTTCTAGTATCATCATATTTTAAAAGAATTATCGTAGCTTCAGAGATTCATCTGACTTTCATGATTAGCTATGAGTGTGGGTGTATCATAATTTGTGTGGGTGTATATCTTAATAATAGTAATGATAGAATTATAATCTTTACCCTCATTATTAGTATCAATTGGTGTTGATTTAATTTAACATTATAATCAAACCAATCTCAGGTAATTCGAGGACTTGTAAATTAATCACTCGTAAATGTGGGTCTCAGGAGTGAGTCATTATTTATTAGTAATTAAATATATAAATCATATATGATCAAACGATAACTTATTATTGAGCGATGCCAAAGTTTTCTCTTGCTTAAAGCCATGGACGTCACCAGATACTTATGTTTAAAGATATTGTTCTGCTTCATATGGAAGGGCACAGTTCAAAGTGCTCCAATGGAAAGCTGAGTCCATCATGCGGTCAGGTAGTAACAGTGGCAGAAGTTCCTGTACATCTGGACTTGCGATTATGACCGGTCTCATAGGGTCCCTGGCAGAAAGCCTACCCACAAGTTTATATTTCCCTCCTGGCTTGCATCTCAAAGTTTGCTCCTTTATTATTCTATGGCATCTCTAATAATACAACCTCTCGTCCAGTTAATTATTCCTTTAATCTCTGCTTTTGATTTCACTTCCCAAGCCTCCCACGTTATTTGCCCTACAATAACAGATTATTGAAGTTGGGGCAAAAATGGAATTGAATATAAATGTAATAAAATTAACGATAATAATATGAATAAGGATTTTTTATTTAATGAATTGAAATTCGGATTTAAAATTTTGGTATTTGAATTAAAAAATAAATATAATAGGAAAGGAAAGGGAAATAATTGTAAGTTTAATGAATGGTATATTATTAAAAATATGCGTGATAAATATGGGGATTTATTATTTTTAAAAGGTGTCAAAACATCGACTATGGTTATTTTAAACAAGAGTGAATATAATAAAAAAAAATTTAAATTTATTAAAGGAAGTATGTTTTCTAAAAATTAATGAAGTTGATAAAGTACGTTAATGAATAAAAAGGTTAATAATGTATTAACTTTGTTGCATGAAAAAGGTTGTATAAAAAATAAGTCATGCTAAAATTAAAAAGAATGGATATAAAATGTACAAAAATCTATGGTTTACCTAAAGTACATAAGCCTGGTATTCCGATGAGACCAATTATTAGTAGTTGCATTACTTATGAGAAAATTTCGAAGTGGGTGTATAATATTTTTAAAAAATATATTACATTATTTGAAAGAAATTGTGTTAATAATTCTATACAGTTTATTAGTAAATTAAAACATTTTTTAGAAGGTAAGGTTTTTAAAAATTTGGTTTTTGTAAAGTTAGATATAGTAAGTATGAATACTAATATTGATCCAAAGGCTGCTATTTGTTGTTTTATGGATTTATAAAATAAAGATAAAGGGGTATTTTCTTTGTATGAGATGTTAGTGATTTGTTGTAGAGACCTTATTTTTAAATATGGAGATGGATTTTATAAGCAAAAAGAGGGTTTAAGGATGGGTAATAGTCTAAGTCGTTTTTTGGCAGGGATATATGTCTAAGTTAGAAGAGCAATTTTTTAATTATAAAAGGAATAAATCAGTTTTTTATGTTAGATATGTTGATGACTATTTTATGGTTTTCAATGGTAATAAAAAAAAATGCAGATAATTTGTTGATTTATATTAATGGTAGAGTTGAAAAAATAAAGTTTACTATGGAAAAAGAATATATTAATGTTATTGAATATATGGATGTTAGAATTATAAAAAAAATTGATAGGAATGGTAGTGTTGTTATAGAAACATCTGTATTTAGAAAAAAAAAAACATTTTTAGGATTATCAAATAATTCATTTTCAGATATTGATAATCATAGTAAAATTAATATTAATAATAAAATTATTAGGGCAATGAAGTTATGTTCAAATAGTAATTTGTTTGAAAATGAGGTTGATATTATTAGAAATGAATGATTTATGAATGATGATCCTAGGGGTGTAGTTGAACATTTATTTTCTGATAAAAATATAAATAAAATAAGAAATAGAATGGGATTAGATAGTGTAATGTTTTTACACGTCTGACTAGGTCTCTGATCATAATAAACTGCATGAGTTGAACAAGTTATGAAAAAGAAGAATGTTTCATTCTTCTTTTTAAAAACATAACTATATTTCCTGATCAACTCTACCTAGAAATTGTTACGATTATGATTGCCAACCGAATGAGCTTTTAATTTATAAATGAGGGCACCAGAGTCATTAGACCCGCTGATTCTGCATCAAATGTATCATATGTGTAAAGAAATAATTAGGTCAGGATTAATATTCCCGTTAATTTGTTGGAGATATTCTCTTTTGGCTTAATTAAGAAAATAAAAAAACTAGACAAAGGTAATTTATCCAGTAATATAATTCTAATAAAATCTAAAACAAAAGTATAATAACATTATTAATTTTATACACGTACAATGAAAGTTATATAAGTAATAAATAATTATTATACCACACTAAACATTTAACACTTATGGTAACAAAAACTATAATATTGGAAAGAATTATGCATAACTAATTTAACAATTTGATTCAAATATTTCTTCCTGAAGTAGTATCGAATTGGTGTCCATTTTTTTTTTTATGTGGTAAATTTCAGCTCATAAATCTTTAGATAAAAAAAAAAGAGGGGTTAATCACTTCATTTAAAACTGAGTTCATAAATCTTTAGATAAAAGTTGTGAGGGAATCCTTTCACTTAAAATTCAGTTCATAAATCTTTAAATAAAAGTTATGGCCATTAACTTACCGGTAAGTTAGAAATTTACTCAGGTGATTGATCATCCGATGTCCGATTATTTCAATGTGGAATCTGCAGTAGTTTTTAGTGTTTTATTCCTTCCAAGTCTCCGATCGGTATTAGGTAACAGTAGCCGGGTTCAAACCCTGTTACAAAAAAATTAAGTACCACATACCCATTGCCCTTAATACATAAGCATATAAGATGTCATCAAGAAGTTAAATATAATGTACGAGGAGTTAGATATAAATATATATTGTGCCACTACTTTTCGTGTCTAAAAGTTTGTAGGCCAAGAATGAAAGATTTTAATTACAGCTGAAATCGTATCATACGAGGGCGCCACCAGTAAATAACCTGGAGCCACGAAATTAGAAAAATCTTATATCGCGGCTGTTAATTTTTATACCTATGACAGATCCAGCTAACCTCCCCTAGCACTCACCTTTGTTTTTATATGCGTGTATATGCTACGGTCATATGTTTTATTATCACATACAAATACTGAGGAATAAACACGAACACTTATATATGTTTCAAATAATAATCAGCTTTATTATAAGTTTTACTTTACTTTTATTCAAGACCCCAGTAGAAATACATCCTTAGTAATCCCTCAGCATGCCTAACATTATCGTTCTTTCTCTCTATCTTTTTATATATATAAAAAAAAACTACAAAGGTGAAGAGTAATATATATTTTTCATTCTCAAAGGAACATGCGCTCTTAATTATATATATTGTGCCATTACAATTTAGTCATTAGCTAAATTTATAGTAATGTGCATGTAAGAAAATATAAAACAAAATCATCATCACAATTTTATATAAAAGGAAGTTGTAGGGCATCCAAGTTTAAACCCTACAAGGTCCAGTTCTAAAAGCTTTAGATAGAAAGAGAGTGGGTCAACAATTATATGCTTTACTTGTTTGTGTGTTGATAGAAAGGTAATACACACATTTAAACTATTCAAATTTTAATTTTTCTTTAAAAAGCAAAGTTATAACTCATACATATAGGCAGTGTATGTGTAAGCTATTTAATTGTTTTATATTTCAAACATTCAACATTTTAACTTTCTTTAAAACTAACCTATGCTTGATCAATTCTAATATCTTATTCTATACTTCTATTTTGCTTTTCTATAATTGTAATTGGGATTTAAAAGCTAAGGATTTAATTTTAAATAATAGGGTTATAATTACTAAGCTAGCAATTATATTATTTAATGTTAGTTTATGAATGATTTGAAATAATGAAGTATGTGTGTACATTACATACAGAAATTTACATTTATTAAATATTGAAAGAAAAGGAAGGGTTAAATCTGTCAAATTATTTTTTTGTACAATTTTATGTTAAAAGAGGAAATCTGTTGAATCAGATATCTATTTTTGTAGCAATTTTGTTTTTGTAAATGATTGTTTGTCACTTTGGGAGCTTAAGCTGGGTAAATACTCTAATTTTGAAATTGTCTTATCTTAAGATCTAAAGAAGGAAGCTCAAAAATATGAAATGTTACCTAGGTGTGAGAAAAAAAAGGATTAAGTCTATTTTTTTTTTTTAAACAAAAGTGTCTGGAAAAAGGATTTAACTTTTCAGTTGAAAAATAATTTAGTTAAAAATAAATTAGAGATCTAATTAAAACGAATTTGTCCAAAAATAGCAAGTGACGCTATCTCTGATTGGTTAAGTTAGCTCAAAAATTGGATATAAAAAGCTGTCTGGAAAAAATCAGTTGAATTATTATTGTGATTATGATTCAGATTATTAGACTATTAAATTGAATGTTGAAAATATAAGAAATGACTGACTAGAAAAATTATATGTTATGTCCCATCTTTGCCTGACCATCTGGGAAGCTGTACATCATATAGGAAAGAAAAGATGTTTTGTCTAAAATAATATTCTACACCTTTCAACTGACCAGAGAAATAAGATGTTTTTAAAAGAAGGAAGAAAGCATTCACCTGCATTCGATGAAAGATGAATTAATCTACCGATAAATATTAATCATCAAGTCCAATTAATTGTTCTAACAACTGAGTTCAAATCCAGGAAATTTATAACGTGAAAACAACTGCTGTATTTCATTCACTAAAAGAATAATGCTTGACAGGAAGAAAAGAAAAATTGATAATGATTTCCAAATTATTCACTAAAGCAAATAACCTCAATAGAATCCTCATCATCAAATAATTATATACTTCAAGAAAGTGATTGTTCCAAAGAACATGAAAATTGTTGCTGCCAAGTATAGACAGTATACAAGACAAGTGAATCCTTGGATCGGTAATATGACTTTTATATATATTTTCTTTATGAAATCAGAGTATTAATAAAAATTTAGTAATAAAGTGACATATTTTATTTAAAGAACTTTTAAAGACAATTCAGATCGATGGAAACCAAGAATGTCTTAATAATAATAGCTTTGAACTACATAAATGATTTTGAATGTATCAAAATTTATTTGTTTATTAATTTTACAGTTATGAAATATTAATGTGTAAAATAATTTTTTTTTACGGAATTATGATATTAGTTTTAACTAATATATTATTATTATTTTGGGATAAAACACGCACATACATAGTAATACTTTATATGTGTATAATTGCGAGTGAATGTGAAATAATAGGTGGTGTTAAAATATTAAATTATTTTGTCTTGAGAAAGTATAGATTTCAGCACTTAGAAGGGAGGGGTAGATAATGATTTAAAACTCTTTTCTAAGAACTTGATTTTTCTAATTTCTATTAACATTTTTTTTAACATGCTACTTACATGTTAGATTTATAAAGTATGTGTGCTAATGAGCGAATAATTTTTTTTTTCTTGAAATACTTTTCTCATGGAGTGAAAATCATGGTCAATGTGACATCCAATTTAATACAAAATACATTTGAAGGGAAAGGGGGAAGAACTTGAAATTAATCTGAGGATTGTTATATAATCAATTATTATCATTATTATTATTCATGTCAATTTTCATGTTTATCTAGAAATTTTTATGTATATGTTAGAAATGCAGTAATAAATATTAGTTTGTTTTGTTAAATGAGGCGTATATATTTCATTAAGTGTAGTCTTTGTTAAGTGTGATCATTCATCATCATCAGTGGTTGAATATCAGTTATTTAAGATGTAAGTAAATATGCTAAAATTAAGCATTAATTATGAATTTCTGTATAAAAATTAGTTTTATGTTTAGGCTTAGTCCTAGAGCGGTAGTTCAAACCCTTGTCATTATCGTTATTATTATCATCATCATCATCATCAATGTTTTAATTAATGAGCTGTTTAACTGTTTAAAGGCCATAAATAAATATTGATTTTATAATATTTAGTGATTTCTTAGTATTATTATAACCACATCCCGTCATCTATTTCATGCAAGGATGAGTGAATTGCCATCCTAAATTAGTTATATATAATCTGAGCTAGTAAACTTATAAAAATATTGAAACACATTTGTTATGCTAAGATCTAAGAAATGATTTATGTCTAATATACTCCACTTTGGTTTAAAGATGTTTTACTTTTACCTAAATATTAGTGCGTATAGTGATATGGCTCAAAAAGCAAAATCTCCCATTTTATTAGAAATAAAGTACCAAAAGGGGATTCAAACCCGGTACATGTGAAAGGTTATTAGATATAACTGTGTCTAGATTCAGATAATCTAGTGGCGCCCTGCTAGACCATATTCACTTAGTATTTGTTTAAACATGAACTTAACATCAAACCAAGAAATGAAAGTGGATAAGATCTACTGTCTGTATACCTGAGTTATAATAGTTGTTATTAATAATTTGTTTATAATTCTTGATATTGTGATATTTTGAGAAATCTAATTATAGAAGTATATTTCATTTAGTCCAATGACCCTTAATATGATTGATAACTCAGTCTGATCTTTGGTTTAATAGCCACTACTCACGTTAAATAATTCTTCTCTTTTGATATAAAATCTACAATGCATTTTTCGTTTATTGAACTAGAGATTTATATTTGAATCATTTCATAATTATTAAATGCATTTGGATCATTTGATCATCCTTATTAAGTTACATTTTTTTTAACAATACTGGAATATTTGAGATTTTAATAATGTTTGAATTCTGACATTTCATAATTACTTTAAAAGACCAGATCTCATTTTGTTACACTGGATCTTTGATCTAACTTTAATTTTGTTACAATGGATGCCCAACTGGGGCCTGATATTTTAGCATATACCTGAAAAAGGGAGTCTCTAGAATGATGGGAGATGTATGGTTAAAAATAGAGAAATTTTTTTAGTAAAATTTTTTTTTGTCTTACAAAATTTTCTTGGCCATACAGTCTTATTTTACATTTATATATGATGATGTCTAATATGATTTAATTTTTCATTGATGATGATAAAATGGGTACAGCCACAAAACAGCTTAGTTTTGTTTTATCAATTTTGAAAATAGAGATGAATATCACAACTTAAGACAAAGGTGAAATAAATAATAGAATTTTTTTTTGTTTGTTTTGGAACATTAAAATGATTTATTGCCAGATAGGATAGGCATAGTAATAGTGATGAATTATGGAATGGTAGTCTCATGTGTGTTTGGGGAGTTCATTTTGTAAAAAGTCTATGATTTTAGAGGTTTGATTGGATGGTTGACTGTTGGAGTTTGGTTGATTAGATTGCAGTTTTGATGATGAGTGGAGAGTTTTGTCATTGCCTTGAGAATGCTATGTATTTCGTGTAACTTATGAATGATCAAACCCATTCACTGCTCCAACCCAATTTATGTTATCTTTATGTTATCATGAAGCAGTTAACAGCAGACCTGCCATGATACCAGCCTATAAGTCTCCAAGAGAGAAAGCACAGCAGTTTTCCAATCAAGTTTGTATGTTAGTCTTATTTTATCATGAAGCAGTTAACAGTAGTTCTGCCATGATGTCAGCCTATAAGTCTCCAAGACAGAGAGCAAGGCTTAGTTTTCAGTAATCTATAATAAGCAGGGCATTCCTTGATACTTGCCACATAAGACTCCAAAAGAAAGAGCAAGGCATAGTTTATCTATTTTAGCCCCTAACACTTAATACTTCTTTTATTGCAACAGAGTTTGCATCATTCAATCAAGGGTTGTGGGAGTTAATAGTGATCGAATTGGGATGATCTTCTGAGTGCTCATGATACATTGTGTGATTATAGTGCTGTGACTGAATTTTTTTTATTTATCTCAAGATTGTGAACTGCTAGTCATTCTGTGGACTGTCAATATCTGTCAGATTTCTAGGAGAATGGATGAATGTATAATTTGGGCTATTGCAGACAGACATGCACTATATAGATTAATGTTGTGTGGTTCATCAAATAAGGATATTAAAAAAATTTTTTTTGGTGTATTTGTAATGCATAATAAGGTGAAAAGCAAATCAGTCAGTTGGTCAGAATAGGTGTCAGACAGGGAGAAGATGTGCGGATCTTTGATGGTCAGGGAAGCACATATGGGATATATATAGTTTTATAACATGAGTGAACTAAATTATAGTATGGAAGAAGTTATGGAAGAGGAAGGTGCCCCAATACCAGAAATCAGTGATCGTTTTCATACTGAAAAGGATGGGGAGGTTTTCTTAAAACAAACACAAGAGGAAAGAGAGGAAGTAGAGGAAGATGCCTTTAATGTTAGTAGCAATAATACGGCCTCAAGTGTGGAAGTAGATGAGGAGCCGGAAGTTGGCCAGATTCAGATAGAAAATAAAGAACTCTCAGACATGAAATTAATGATAATGCAGATGTTCAAAAGTCTAAGAGAAGATAATAAGCACAATATAGAAAGTCTAAAAGAAAATAGTAAGCAAGGGATGGTAAATCTAGAACAAAAGATGGAGAAAAGTATAGAAGGTTTAAGGATAGATCTAGGTCACTCTATTGACAATAACAACCGAATGATCATGGCTTTGGAAACTAGGATTGAAAAATCCAACATAGAGTGTAAAAATAGGTTTATCTCATTAGAGGAAAGGCTAGGAGTGTGTAGGTCTATGGAAGTCGCCAAACAGGAGGGCTGTCAAGGACTGCAGTCATTAAAGGCTCACGTGGAGCAGTCTATTGAAGAAAATAAGAGATTGAGTTAGTTTGGAATGAGGTCCATGAGTTGGGTCTCCCAATCCATATCAGAATGCAAAGAAAAGAATGCCGAAATAACCTCTGCAGGAATTAATATTAGATTAGAGGAGGTGGTAGCCAAAGTGGACTCATATAAGGAAGCCACCTTGAGCTGTGTAGATCAAACCCTCACTATGAAAAATAAGTTTAGTGGCTTAGAAAAGGAAATACGAGAAATTAAGGGAAGCATGGCCAATGAGTGTGTACAGATGAACCAAAATCTTAGGAAAGAATTGGGGAAACAAATGGATAGCTTTAGGGAGGAGATAGTGAAAAGGGACAAATGAAGTTCTTTAGAAGAGGAACCCAGAATGAATCAACATGAATTGGGTGTTATGTTGGAGAATGTTGAGGAGAACCAGAAGGCGTATGTTATGGAATACATGAACCCCAAGATGGAAGATCTCTATCAGAAAATAGGGGAATTAAAAGATCGAGTTAATATAGGTTTGCAGTCAGTCAAAACCAAATTCAAGGCAAAATGGTGTTAGCATCAGTCCAGATGACTGTAGGGATAGATCAGAACATAGTCAGTCAGAGAAAATGATGCCTACTTTAGTTAAAAATCCACAAGGTGAAAATTTAATAGAAAAGGCAGAAAGTAGTAGAGATGAATATAGAGTAGGAAAGGTCATGACCTCAAATTTAATTAAAATTAAGGCCTTTAGTGGGGAAAGCAGGGAAAACCCCTTAGAGTATCTGTATACCTTGGAAGAACTCTTTTCTGTGTGTAGGGTAAATGAACGGGAAAAGTTGGCCATTGCCTGTAACCATCTTTATGCCTATGCAAAGGAGTGGTGGCGGTCCCTGTTTGATAAGCCCACTGCCTTTGGGGATTTTCGCTGTTATTCTATCATGCTTCTGGAGTGAAGATAGGCAGGACCAGGTGCGCCACCAGATCACTCAGGAAAAGTACGGCAGTACCAAGGGCAGCTATACACAATTTTTCCGAGGGCAGGCAGTAAAACTGAAGTCTGACTGCATTTCCTCTCTCAGAGCACCAGATCCTGAGAATACTCTGACACAATCTTCCCCGAAACATTGAGCAAATGCTTATTGCTGCTGATTGCCACAGTATAGAGGAAGCATCAGAAATCATGGATGCTCTAGAGATTTCAGAGCTAGATTCAGAGACTAGGCCCAAGAGCACCAAGGATAGGTATAGTTATAATGTCTCTAGTCTGAATCTAGGTGATCAGATACGTGATCAGAATTTTGGTAGTTATGGATATAGGAATAATTATAGGGCTAGGCCTCCTAATCAATCCTGGGGAGATTTTGGGGATAGTGTTGTGAAGAAAGTAATTCCTAGAGACAAACAACCCTCTACCAGTGGAATTACCACAGTGCTGAAAAAGCCAAAATGAAAAAAATGAAGATCTCAAAAGGGACTGAATGTACGTTTGCAATTTTATGCAGACTACAATATGCTTTGTACAAAGGAAAAGATCTCCAAATAAATCAGGATGCTAGATTTTCTAATGAAAAGTATGATGTTTGCCAGTAGTTAAAATTTTATTTTATTATTAGTGTGTTTATTATTATTAGTGTATTTTATTAATTAGGATTTTCTTCATTAAATATAGTTAAAACAAAAGTGCTGATGAGTTTATCCGAAGGGGGGGGGAAGTTGTGCCATTACAATTTAGTCATTAGCTAAATTTATAGTAATGTGCATGTAAGAAAATGTAAAACAAAATCATCATCACAATTTTATATAAAAGGATATTGTAGGGCATCCAAGTTTAAACCCTACAAGGTCCAGTTCTAAAAGCTTTAGACAGAGAGTGGGTCAACAATTATATGCTTTACTTGTTTGTGTGTTGATAGAAAGGTAATACACACATTTAAACTATTCAAATTTTAATTTTTCTTTAAAAAGCAAAGTTATAACGCATACGTATAGGCAGTGTATGTGTAAGGTATTTAATTGTTTTATATTTCAAACATTCAACATTTTAACTTTCTTTAAAACTAACCTATGCTTGATCAATTCTAATATCTTATTCTATACTTCTATTTTGCTTTTCTATAATTGTAATTGGGATTTAAAAGCTAAGGATTTAATTTTAAATAATAGGGTTATAATTACTAAGCTAGCAATTATATTATTTAATGTTAGTTTATGAATTATTTGAAATAATGAAGTATGTGTGTACATTACATACAGAAATTTACATTTATTAAATATTGAAAGAAAAGGAAGGGTTAAATCGGTCAAATTATTTTTTTGTACAATTTTATGTTAAAAGAGGAAATCTGTTGAATCAGATATCTATTTTTGTAGCAATTTTGTTTTTGTAAATGATTGTTTGTCACTTTGGGAGCTTAAGCTGGGTAAATACTCTAATTTTGAAATTGTCTTATCTTAAGATCTAAAGAAGGAAGCTCAAAAATATGAAATGTTACCTAGGTGTGAGAAAAAAAAGGATTAAGTCTATTTTTTTTTTTTAAACAAAAGTGTCTGGAAAAAGGATTTAACTTTTCAGTTGAAAAATAATTTAGTTGAAAATTAAAACGAATTTGTCCAAAAATAGCAAGTGACGCTATCTCTGATTGGTTAAGTTAGCTCAAAAATTGGATATAAAAAGCTGTCTGGAAAAAATCAGTTGAATTAATATTGTGATTATGATTCAGATTATTAGACTATTAAATTGAATGTTGAAAATATAAGAAATGACTGACTAGAAAAATTATATGTTATGTCCCATCTTTGCCTGACCATCTGGGAAGCTGTACATCATATAGGAAAGAAAAGATGTTTTGTCTAAAATAATATTCTACACCTTTCAACTGACCAGAGAAATAAGATGTTTTTAAAGAAGGAAGAAAGCATTCACCTGCATTCGATGAAAGATGAATTAATCTACCGATAAATATTAATCATCAAGTCCAATTAATTGTTCTAACAACTGAGTTCAAATCCAGGAAATTTATAACGTGAAAACAACTGCTGTATTTCATTCACTAAAAGAATAATGCTTGACAGGAAAAGAAGAAAAATTGATAATGATTTCCAAATTATTCACTAAAGCAAATAACCTCAATAGGATCCTCATCATCAAATAATTATATACTTCAAGAAAGTGATTGTTCCAAAGAACATGAAAATTGTTGCTGCCAAGTATAGACAGTATACAAGACAAGTGAACCCTTGGATCGGTAATATGACTTTTATATATATTTTCTTTATGAAATCAGAGTATTAATAAAAATTTAGTAATAAAGTGACATATTTTATTTAAAGACAATTCAGATCGATGGAAACCAAGAATGTCTTAATAATAATAGCTTTGAACTACATAAATGATTTTGAATGTATCAAAATTTATTTGTTTATTAATTTTACAGTTATGAAATATTAATGTGTAAAATAATTTTTTTTTTACGGTATTATGATATTAGTTTTAACTAATATATTATTATTATTTTGGGATAAAACACGCACATACATAGTAATATTTTATATGTGTATAATTGCGAGTGAATGTGAAATAATAGGTGGTGTTAAAATATTAAATTATTTTGTCTTGAGAAAGTATAGATTTCAGCGCTTAAAAGGGAGGGGTAGATAATGATTTAAAACTCTTTTCTAAGAACTTGATTTTTCTAATTTCTATTAACATTTTTTTTTAACATGCTACTTACATGTTAGATTTATAAAGTATGTGTGCTAATGAGCGAATAATTTTTTTTTTCTTGAAATACTTTTCTCATGGAGTGAAAATCATGGTCAATGTGACATCCAATTTAATACAAAATACATTTGAAGGGAAAGGGGGAAGAACTTGAAATTAATCTGAGGATTGTTATATAATCAATTATTATCATTATTATTATTCATGTCAATTTTCATGTTTATCTAGAAATTTTTATGTATATGTTAGAAATGCAGTAATAAATATTAGTTTGTTTTGTTAAATGAGGCGTATATATTTCATTAAGTGTAGTCTTTGTTAAGTGTGATCATTCATCATCATCAGTGGTTGAATATCAGTTATTTAAGATATAAGTAAATATGCTAAAATTAAGCAATAATTATGAAATTCTGTATAAAATTTAATTTTATGTTTAGGCTTAGTCCTAGAAGAGTAGTTCAAACCCTTGTCATTATCGTTATTATTATCATCATCATCATCAACATTTTAATTAATGAGCTGTTTAACTGTTTAAAGGCCATAAATAAATATTGATTTTATAATATTTAGTGATTTCTTAGTATTATTATAACCACATCCCGTCATCTATTTCATGCAAGGATGAGTGAATTGCCATCCTAAATTAGGTATATATAATCTGAGCTAGTAAACTTATAAAAATATTGAAACACATTTGTTATGCTAAGATCTAAAAAATGATTTATGTCTAATATACTCCACTTTGGTTTAAAGATGTTTTACTTTTACCTAAATATTAGTGCGTATAGTGATATGGCTCAAAAAGCAAATCTCCCATTTTTATTAGAAATAAAGTACCAAAAGGGGATTCAAACCCAGTACATGTGAAAGGTTATTAGATTTAACTGTCTTGATTCAGATAATCTAGTGTCGCCCTGCTAGACCATATTGACTTAGTATTTGTTTAAACATGCACTTAACATCAAACCAAGAAATGAAAGTGGATAAGATCTACTGTCTATATACCTGAGTTATAATAGTTGTTATTAATAATTTGTTTATAATTCTTGATATTGTGATATTTTGAGAAATCTAATTATAGAAGTATATTTCATTTAGTCCAATGACCCTTAATATGATTGATAACTCAGTCTGATCTTTGGTTTAATAGCCACTACTTATGTTAAATAATTCTTCTCTTTTGATATAAAATCTACAATGCATTTTTTGTTTATTGAGCTAGAGATTTATATTTGAATCATTTCATAATTATTAAATACATTTGGATCATTTGCTCATCCTTATTAAATTACATTTTTTAACAATACTGGAATATTTGAGATTTTAATAATGTTTGAATTCTGACATTTCATAATTACTTTAAAAGACCAGATCTCATTTTGTTACACTGGATCTTTGATCTAACTTTAATTTTGTTACAATATATAAGCACCCCAGACCGATCTGAATCTTGATCAGTGCAGGGACTAAGCGTCTTACTATTAGGAGATAGTTATTATACTAAACCCCTACCCTCTCTTTCAATATTTACTCCACCCTTAAACTTTTCGTTTGCCTTCTTAAATCATTTCTATTTTTAATCTCCACTATAGTCTTGAATTTCGTCAAAAGTTATTTGAAAAACCCTCAAAACAAAAAAAATTTTTTTAACAAAACATATAAACAAATTGAACAATGTTATTATACGCATTATAAATATATATATGACAAAATCCCTTCTATTGTCGTGGCGTATAGTTCGTGGCTGATTCGATACAATCCTAATCAGATGTTTTTATGGATCAGCAATCAATAGTTCAATTACAAAAAAAAAACAAAGTTTATATTACCCTGATCGATCAGTGTCCATACGTATTCCTTGGGATCCTTTGGGAGTTGATTCACAGTAACGCATTTTGTCTTCCGGCTAACTTCGCTTTCTCTCATTGGTTTCTCGGTGGTGAAATCCAGGAATCTGCTAGTGTCCCAGCTGGGGACAGATTTTAGTTGTTTAGCCTTCTAACATTTTTATTTTTCAAATAGTTATCTTTTGTTATAAAAAATTAATAATTAATTAAACAATAGGTTTGTCTCTTATTTATAGTCCTTTTTCCATTGTCCTTTTATCTGATCACGTTCCCAGCCAGTGATTGCATTTCTTTAATTTTTTTTTAGTTTTTTAACACCAGCTAACTAGAAGCCACGACAATAAAATTAATTACAACTCTTTTCTCCCTCCCTTCAGATTAGAAAATTTAATTAAAAATTGTTTTCAAAAACAACCAAAAATATATTTTTAATATCACATTCGATTTAATCTCTCAATCATATAAAAAATAATAATTAATCTACCATTTTGCCTTTTTTTTCTTTTTTTCAAATCCCAATAAAAAAACTAATAAATAATACCAAAAACCTACTAAAAAAGACTAATAACTACTTCTAAAAAAACTTTCTATACACACAGCATTTATTTATACCTAATATACATGTGTATATACGTAATTTACATGCACAGAAATTATAACATGAGCCGAACAAAATTATCGGCTCATGGCATCCCTTCCCAATAATATATATATAAAAACACTTTAATTATTCCGTGAAGGCTTGCCTGTAAATTCTCTTATCCCGTTACCTTTTCCACTAGGTTCATTACTATTTTCCCACCTAATCTTAGTCTTCTCCGTCTTCCGTATCTTTATACTCCATATCGACTAATATTTCTATGGCTTTTTCAATCGATAGCTGTCGGTTTTCTGCCAGTTCCCGCTGTACTCCTAAAAGAACGTTGTATCCTATTGTTCTCACTATTTGAAATTGGTCCATTGGATAAGCTTCCAATGTTCTTAATTTTGCAGCTTGACGCTGGAAGAACTGACTGTACGTTCCGTCTTTGTCAGGTTTATATTTCTCTCACGATATTTTCATGCGTATCGCCTCTTGTTTTTCCACGCTCCAGAACTCCCGTAAAATCATGTTTCGATATTCCGAGAAAGTTTTGGGTCTGTAATTTACAGCTTTCCACCATTCCCACGAGAGACCACTTAAATAGCTCGTCGCTATAATAATTTTTTTCTACTTCCTCTGATCTATGAAAGTGAAAAAAATCTTGGAAACTATTCAAATAATGAAATGGACTTTCTTCCCTGTCTCCTTTAAACCCTTTTAAATGGATAAACTTGGCTCATGCCATTCTATCGAGGCTATTTTCCTCGGGTTTGTTCAGTTTGTTTTCCATTTTACTTTCCTCCGTGTCTATCCTTGTTCACTTCTTTCGTGAGTTTACTTTTATTTGTTCTACCCTTTTTCTCTCACTATCCTTATCAACTTCAATGTCTGTCGTACTTAAATCCCCTTCTACATGTGCTGTTTTCTTTATTCTTTTAACTCATTTATCTCTTTTCTTATGTCTTTGATTATATTTTTATCTCTTATTTCTTTCCGGTCTTCTTCTATCATACCTTTAATCTCTTTTATTTCTTTCCAGTCTTCCAAAACTATTCTTAAGTCATTAATAGCTCCCAGTATCTCTTCCAACTGACACCACTCGGGGTTCCTGAATGTTACCACCGGGCTCTCCGCTACACTTTCGTCCTTGCTCATTTTTATTTTGCCTTTTTTCTTCTATATTTAATTCTAAATCCTCCCCCAACCAAAACACCAACTCTCTGATCTTATCTAAAACCAACCTAACCTATCTCACAACTCCTATCTCCGGTCGTTTATTATTCTAGTAAGGCCCAAAATGTTAGGTATGCCATTTTCTATCTTTTTCTCTCTCACCCCTCTGTGCCACTACTTTTCGTATCTAAAAGTTTGTAGGCCAAGAATCAAAGATTTTAATTACAGCTGAAATCGTATCATATGAGGGCACCACCAGTAAATAACCTGGAGCCACGAAATTAGAAGAATCTTATATAGTGGCTGTTAATTTTTATACATATGACAGATCCAGCTAACCTTCCCTAGCACTCCCCTTTGTTTTTATGTGTGTATATGCTACGGTCATATGCTTTATTATCACATACAAACGCTAAAGGAATAAACACGAACACTTTCATATGTTTCAAATAAAAATCCGCTTTATTATAAGTTTTACTTTACTTTTATTCAAGACCTCAGATAGAAATACATCCTTAGTAATCCCTCAACATGCCTAACATTATTGTTCTTTGTCTCTCTCTTTTTTTATATATATATAAAAACTACAAAGGTGAAGAGTAATATATATTTTTTGTTCTCGAAGGAACATGCGCTCTTACTTATATATATTGTGCCCTTATCTATAGGTCATAATAAGGTAGAATGGTCAATTGCTAAAAAATTTTAAATTTTAAAATACGTTTGTGTAATATATTGATAATTGTATCATCGATTAGATTTTATAGTACAATTTAAGGCTGAAAAATACCTGGTATGTAAAAGTGTAATGGATTATTTAAAAAAAAAAGAACAGTTAAATAAAGCTTAATTATATTCTTGCTTATGGTTGTAAAAGTTGGCCATATAAAATAATACAGCTATAAATAGTTAAAAGTATATTAACAATCCAATTGTAATGTTTTAAAACTAATAAATTAAATAAACGCTATATGTAATATTATAATTATAATTAATATTCAAATCTAATATATTTTAAAATAAACTTTGGGATGGGGAGAATTATATTTAGTTCTACATTTTTTAAATTATTTTCCAAATTTTTATAAAATATATCAGTTTTGGTAATTTAGACCGAGACGTAAATTAAAAAAAAAAAAAAAAAATCAAATCATCTGATAAAGTTAGTAATCATGTGGCTGTATATTATATACCTTCACACACACGCTTGTTAGAATATAATAATAAAGTTTGTGAATTATAAAACTAAATGTAATTGCTATCTATCGTTAAAGTAAAAGTTGAAATATTAAATGTTATTTTAATAATTGTTTTAAAGTTTAAATGATTTTGATAAAAGTATAATTGAGTTTAAAAATACTATTGTAAGTAATATTTTAAAACATGACGTCATAAATTCTTTATTTTAAAAAGTTTAATCTATTATAAATACTATTCTAAGTAATATTTTAAAACATGACGTCATAAATTCTTTATTTTAAAAAGTTTAATCTATTATAAAACCAAAATTGTGTAAATTTGTTCACGCTAAAAAAGTCATTAACCAATCAACGGAGGTATTTTAGCAGACGGAAAATAGGAATCAGACGGAGTGAGAGAAGAAATGTGTAAGTAAAGGAAGGAGGAACATATTTTTTTAGCTGTATAAGATCGTAAGCTAGAAAAGTGTTATAATTAAAAAATTTTGTATTTATTTTAAAAATTTTGTTTTAAAATATAATATTTTGAACTGCCTTTAAATGGAAGGCTAATTTAAAAAATTTCTTGCCAGGATTTTTATTCAAGTTTAGCCGAAACCTTGCAGTAAAAATGGAAATACTACAGAAAAAAGTACCTAAAAGTATTGATAAAGTAAAAATAATTGTAAAGTGCCTTGAATACAGTTTATTTGTGATCAACCAGAAAATCATTAGAACTCAGATAAATATAATTTGGACATTATACTGAAAACTTAAAAGAAAAGTTATTTGCCATCAGGAAAAATTATGACGCACAATTTTAAAAGGCTACTCCGAAGTTTTTTTTTTTATTCTTCTCTATGGAAAAATTAAGATGCGTATATCATAAAGAAAAAATTATGTAAAAGTTATAATGGAGAAAGAATGTTTGTCTTTTTAAAGAAAACATTACAAAGTATATAGTACCAGAATTTTAAAAGAAGGAAAAAAGTTACAGAATAATAATATGAAAGAGCTATTGTGTTTTTATGAAAAAGGAACAGAAAAACTTTCTCTAAGAAGAATTAAAAATATTATAAGTGTTCATTAGAGAAATGATTAATAAAGATAAAGATTTGGAAACTATAAATCTAGAATACTTAATGAAATGAATCCATGGAAACAGAAAAGTTTTATTGAATATTTAAATCGAAGTACTGAGAAGATGCATCGTAAAAGTCGCGCAGGAGAAAATATTAGCAAGAAATATTAGAAGAGAATATTTAGAAGTTTTCTTTACGGGATTAACTAATATCATAATTAATAATTGTATTAAATATTATAAAAACCAAGGATTATCATTCAGGAATATTTATTGAACGAAGTAATATTTGTTTTACCTTAAAATTGAACAAGCAGGGAGAGGAACATTAAGTGAAAGGAAAAGAAATGATAAACAATTTTTTTTTTTGGCTTTAGTATGAACGGTTTTAGGAAAATTTAATGAAGGAGTACAGTAAATATAGTTTGAATATTTTTTACTAATTTTTTTTAAAATATAAAATGTTATGTGAGATTAGGGAAAACATAAAACATAAATTTAGTAATATTAAAATTTAAATATAATAGCTTGATAAAATTATAGAAATAGTGTTTAAAATAAAGTGTATGGATGTGAATCTTATATCTACAAGGATCAAATGTATGGTGAAGCCTACAGAACGCGAATGAGGAGATAAAGGTCGTTTGGTAATTTTAATAGTTACCTATAATGCATAATGTATTTTTTTTTAAGATCATCTATTGACCTAAGAATGAAGTGTGAAAGTCTTAATTATATGTACACATTTTATGCAACATTTTAACATATAATGAGGTAGGAGTAATTCGGAATATGCATGCAACAATTTATTTAAAGTATATTAATAATATAATTTAACAGAACAATTGTGTGATTCTTTTGAACTTTCATGTGATAAAGTATTCAGATATTTAAATAGTTTGTATATGATTAAATATAAGGAGGAAAGTAGTAAAAAGATTTTCTTATAGAACAGTGGAATATTTTAAAATATCAATGAATTTTATTATTGTTAGTAATGTAGATATGTATTTGTCGATGTACAGTTTAGAAAAAATCTTGAGAAATAAGATCGGATAGTGACTTGGAAGTACTAGGGGAGAGGAAACCAAGATGGTGTGTTTTTTTTTAAGAAATAGGAAAATATAAGGGATTTGGATCATATTTAGTTTTGTGTGATTTAGTATAGTTAACAAAGTCCTATGACTGAACACATAGGGTTTGGACAGTGTTTTGCATATCTTTAAACTTTTGATGTTAGAATAAAGCTGAAGAAATAGCTTTAGCATCGTTCCTATGATAGAGGTTGGTAGACAGGTAAAGGTCACTCCTCTATAGTGTCTTTTAATTCACTGTGCCATGATTGCCAAGGTATATGACGAGTAATATTCTAGTTGTATTTTGATCCTATGCATCTATCTTCGCTATCCTTATTTCGTGAATCTGCATCGGTCAGAAAGATATTTTCAAAGAAATAATGAATAAAATAGAACTGAAGATATGTTATCGTTTGTGTAAGAATAGTTTATTTGCTTGAATGTATAGAGTTGTGTAACCTTAAAATTGAAAGACCAAAATATCATAAAGAGAGAAAGAATCATATAATACATTGTAAAATTAAATCAGAAATGAATATAAGATTTTGAAAAGAAATCTAAACCAAGCATTTTAAAAGTGATAATAAAATTTGAATGAATTTTTTTTTTTAATATTAATGTTGAAGGGAATGAGTATTGCATATTTATCAAGAGAAAATTCAATAAGGTATAATAAACATATAATTGTGCATGGTATATTAATAGTTATAATTATATCATCCGAAGTAAGGCTTGAATGAGAATATTAGGATTAATAAACATCGGATAATGAATAATAAAAACCTAATACCGAATGTAGAATAGTGTTTTGACTTTGTAAGATTCCATACAACCAATATGAAACTAAATTTTGTTATGTTGTAGAATTTTATTACGAATGTAAATTTTTATAAAAAAATGTAATTTTAATAATATTCGGGATGAAAAGTGTTTGTGATAATCATATAAGAAATGCATTTTGTAATAAGCTAACCATAATAATAAATCAAGTAATAATACTGTATTTTCTTAAGCGTTAAAAAAAAAAAAGATTTAACTAGGAAAAGTAAATAATATTTTGATTTCATTTTATAAACTAATAAACTAAGTTGAGATATGAGAGTAAGGGATATCCAATGTATATAGTGTAAAAATATTGTTAATTTATTTATGTTGTTAATAAACTTTGTTTTAAATTTGTTTTAAAGTTTTGTGTCTGAGTTGTTATTTCTCCACATGGATGCATGAAATCACGATACATTTATAATTGAAACAGACATATAGATTTTGCACAAAAGGTAAACAAAAATGTTATAAGAATTTTGAGAATTTATTGGTATGTTAAAATTAAAAGATCATAATTTTATATTATTTATTGGTCATAAGTCGGTTGCACCATGTTACATTAAATTATATGCTAATGTTGCCACACATATTCTGTTGTCAGATTATTAAAATACTACCACGTACGTATTTATTTATTTCATTTAGGGAGAAATAAGATTATATTATATTATTATAGTTATTATTATTTTATTATTATTAGTTGCTGTGTAGTAGATTATGACATAAAATTCCCTTTTCATATTTTACTACCGTAATTTTAAATCAGTTAGAATACAATTTATGAACCTGAGATTTTATTTTATTTTACTTCATTTTATTTAATTGAGCTAGATTCTTGTTATAAAGAAGATTAAGATATGATTATTATTTTAATCGTAGTGAATAGAGCTCAGAAAGTCGTAAGAATACTATGAGTTAGTTATTTGGTATAGTAAAAAGGGGGGATAGTGTTCTTATGCCATTGAGGTAGTATCGTGTGGATAATGGCTCAATGTAGTCTATCTCGTTTCCTGTATTGTCACTCCATGTCTCATGAAAATAGTAAATATTTGTTTAATTCATTTTAAAATTGAACCGTATTTGTAGTTTAAAATTAGAGCTAGTAATCATTTTAATTAATGATGAATATTTCATTTATTTATTTGTTAACTGAGCTAGAACCCGTAATATTATAAAATAAACAATATATTTTGGGGTGAGAATGCGCGGGGGGAGGTTAGAATATATAAGCGCCCCAGACCGATCAGAATCTTGATCGGTGCAAAGACTAAGTGACTTACTATTATAAGATAGTTATTATACTAAACTCCTACTCTCTCTTTCAATATTTACTCCACCCTTAAACTTTTTGTTTGCCTTCGTAAATCATTTCTATTTTTAATCTCCACTATAGTCTTGAATTTCGTCAAGTTATTTGAAAAACCCTCAAAACAAAAAAAATTTTTTTTAACAAAACATAAACAAATTGAACAATGTTATTATACGCATTATAAATATATATATGACAAAACCCCTTCTACTGTCGCAGCATATAGTATGTGGCTGATTCGATACAATCCTAATCAGATATGTTTTTATGAATCAGCAATCAATAGTTCAATTACAAAAAAAACAAAGTTTATATTACCCTGATCGATCAGTGTCCATACGTATTCCATAGGATCCTTTGGGAGTTGATTCACAGTAACGCATTTTGTCCTCCGGCTAACTTCGCTTTCTCTCGTTGGTGAAATCCAGGAATCAGCTAGTGTCCCAGCTGGAGACGGATTTTAGTTGTTTAGCATTCTACCATTTTTATTTTTCAAATAGTTCTCTTCTATTATAATAAATTAATAATTAATTAAACAATAGGTTTGTCTCTTATTTATAGTCCTTTTTCCATTGTCCTTTTATCTGATCACGTTCCCAGCCAGTGATTGCATTTCTTTAATTTTTTTTTAGTTTTTTAATACCAGCTAAATAGAAGCCACGACAATAGAATTAATTACAACTCGTTTCCCCCTCCCCCCTCCCTTCAGATTAGAAAATTTAATTAAAAATTGTTTAATTTTTCGAACATAGTAAACAATCTGGGCACAACTTCATACCTGCCAACCCCATTATTTTATGTTCAGAGCCAAATGATTACAGGAGAAAAATAAAGGAGGCATTCTATATTAATAGAGACATCCATGCCATTAATAGAAAGGACACATGCTTCGAGATCTCGAAAAAATGGGCTACGTAATAGTAGCTTATTTGAATATTTACATTTGCATATATTTATTACACTTTTCATGAAGGTTATGAGTATGAGGCATGGTTCCTCGAAAACGTTCAGCCGATAAATTTTTAATAGTAAGTTATATTTTCTCTAATTAATAATTACAATTAAGTATTTTTTGTTTTTACATATAAGGAGAAATTAAAACCATATTTATTAAAAATTGTTTTCAAAAACAACCAAAAATATATTTTTAATATCACATTCGATTTACTCTCTCAATCGTATAAAAAATAATAATTAATCTACCATTTTGCCTTTTCTTTCTTTTTTTCAAATCCCAATAAAAAAACTAATAAATAATACCAAAAACCTATCGCAGCCGCCATGCAAGCAAGTAGTTGGTTGCAGACGGTTGTGGGTTCGCGTCCCGGCCGATGCTATGACATATGGAAAAAAAGACTAATAACTACTTCTTAAAAAACTTTCTATACACACAGCATTTATTTATTTATACCTAATATACATATGTGTATATACATAATTTACATGCACAGAAATTATAACATGAGCCGAACAAAATTATCGGCTCAATATGTAAATCAATATTGAACTTTTTTAAAAAAGAAAACAAATGGGGGTAAGATTAATTAGGCATAATTATTTATTTTAAAATATTTTTTTTAAATGTTATTATAAATTTGAAAAATACAGTTATATGCAAATATTTTTTTTATATGTTGTTATCGATTGTTTCAAATATAGATTTTTATTTCGATCATATCTTAAGTTAATAGGGGGGGGCAAAAAGAAGTACTGTATATGCCTCTAGGCAATTCTTGGTTATAAAACACAATGATTAATTACTTTAAAAATTCTGAGAAAGCCAATGAATGTATGGTGAACTAAAAATACCAAGAATGATGGAACCAAAAGACAAAGGAAATGTTAAAGAAAGAAAATATTAAAAAAAAAATGCATTCAAAAGAGAAATAGATCGAAGTGCTGATAAATTCTTTTTTTTTGAAAGTGGACAAAGAAGTTAAAATTAGTTAGATTGAAACAGCTGAGCAGGAGAGAACTGTGGACATCTTGTAAATTGTGATTTTTGCTTTTATACATTTAATTTTTGGCTTTGATCTATTAATTGAGATAATTATGCTGGAGTTGCTGTAAAATACAACAAATTTTTTTTTGATTTAACTATTTTGCCAAAGAGATGTATCCTGGATCAATTTGTAGAATGCCAATGTTTATAATGTTGGGATAATAGCAGATACGTGAAGGGGGTCACCATCCGCCACCGGTATGAAGCTGTTTCTACCCATCGCCTGCCTGC
Source organism: Epiperipatus broadwayi (assembly GCA_028023455.1). Taxonomy (NCBI): domain Eukaryota; kingdom Metazoa; phylum Onychophora; class Udeonychophora; order Euonychophora; family Peripatidae; genus Epiperipatus; species Epiperipatus broadwayi. The sequence goes on along the minus strand of JAQFVV010006259.1, from coordinate 4,194,179 downwards.
AGAATAAACCAGGAACCTCACCAATAATCTATACTGCATAATACAGAACAAAATAAAAAGGATCAAATCTAAAAGTATGAACAAATTCACCTTGGAAGATTACATCGTTAATAATTTAAATCGCGTCTCGTTCATAATGCAAATAAACCTTAATGCCGGACTTCACCAATAAAAGATATCACACTTTAATAAAGTAAACCGTGATTACTTCACAACCATAAAATTGAACTAGCTACACTAAGTGACTGAATATTTCATTATCCAAACCCCACGGTCTGTCAGGTAATATATTTTTATCTTAACATAACTTGGAATTTCTTCTCGTTGCTCTATGAATAATTCTATCTGATTAAGCCAAATTATAGTGTATAACTGTATATATATATTTTTATGAATTAATGCTTATTTGTTATGTATTAATATTCTTTTTTTTTGTTTTATTATGGTTATGGCTTTGTTATACTTTAATCTGGGATTGATATATAATTTTGATCTTATAAATGATATGTTAAAAAAAATAATAATAAAAGTCCTATATTTACCTTATAATTGAAGTTGTATATTGATTTATTGTCTATATTCATCTATTACTTTACCTGCCAAGATAAATTGAAAAATTATCTAAACACGTCTGATAGGAATAGGCACGTATGTATTAAGTATATTTTAGATTCAAATCTAATGTTTAAAAAATAGATTAAAGTGATTAACTTGGGAATAAAGTTTAAAGAGAGCGTTCGAATCCACATATTTCTTAACATACCTCTGTTCATCCGATAGGATTTCCTCTCAACCCTGAGAATGAGCTAGCTTGGGTCAAGCACCTCATTAGAGAGGAAAGTAGGGAAAGTATAATTCTCACTGTACTAGTGAGTCTGGTGCTTGAGATCAGCTTCCAACTGACGCTCATAAATATATTTTTCCCATAGAGATTTATTTCTAGATTTTACTCAAGGGATAATAGCCACTGAAAAACTTTAACTTATTTTCATAAATAAGGCATACACAAGATCTAGAAATTGCATGTATAAAATTTAAAAATAAATAAATTTGTATTCGAATTCTAATTTGGTAGATAGTGGTTAAATACTGTCTACAGGTGTTATAGCGACTAGACAGCCATAGTATTTCCATCTATTAACCATGTAGTCCACTTGCCCATTCTAAAGATTTATTTTATTCTATTTTTGTTGATGAGCTTTAGGTATAATATATGGGGTTATTGGTTAAAAGTAGGCTAGATGATGACTCAGGTGACTTTTCCAAGAGAAAGTGTTGGCAAACAATCGAGTTCTACTCAATCATGAAGAGTGGGTTCACCTCATATCTAAGTGACCACATTTTACTTTTTTTTTGATTAAAAAAATGAGGCACATAAAATTGCTCAACACACCCCAGAAAAAAGAGACAAGACCCTTTTGAAACCTGTCGGCTCCTTTTGTACCTGTAGAACTTTTTTAGAAATTTCTGTGCATATTTCCTTTACCTTTTGTTTTCTTATTTTATAATCTACATTATTTCCTTTTTTCCACTACTAAGTTGCATACAATGAAAGGATGATAAAGGAAGGTATGTACATTAATGAAATAAAACCAGAATTAAACAGGATTTAATGGAAAAAGAGAAAAGAAAAAATGTTTTTAATTAAATGTTTTAAAGGTGTATATAGTTTTTTTTTAAAAAATGAAATAAAATGTTTGTGTTTATGTTGTGATTGTTTGTAATAAAAAAAAGAAGTGGGAGATAAGGTAAATTTTTGGTTACGAATATATTTTGTAATTTTTAATTTAATATTTTTTTTGGAATGTGATATTTACTATTATATATATATTTTATTTTAGTGTACTTTGAAAAAGACTATATGAAATGGTCGAAACGTTGGATTTCATTTTCATCATTATAGTCATATAAAAGGCAAGTTTTAAAAAGTTTTGTTTTATTTCTATACTGGATATTTATGAACTATTTTGGAAAGAACTATGTGATTGATATATTAAATTATTTTATTAAGTGAAGATATAACAAAATTAAGGGAAGGTATAGACGATCTCAAGAAAGAACAAAGTTACACTTAGGAGGTGGCAATGAAAGCTGTGGGCAAAATGAAAAGAGCAAGATGTTGGTTGAAAGCGTTAAGGCAGACCTGATTCCTAATATGGAGATGAAAATAAGAGATGTCTCCTGGCCAGAAAAAAAATGGAGCATCCAATCCAGGACCTCAAGGAAGAATCAGATCAGGGTTCCATTGGGCTAAATCATCAGAAAAATAGAGAATCGGGATCTCATGTTGAAGTAATGTTCACTACTGACTCGATGACAATGGAGGAAGGGAGCACCAAACATTTAGCCAGGTTTATCCAGATCAAAACACTCAAAGAAGAGATGGGTGAAAGTCCGCTGACTCATTTGGACAGTTTACGAGAATTTCTCTTTTCACCTGTGTGGAGATTGTGAGAAAATAACCATCTTCAGTAATCACTTACAACGGTCAGCACATGACTGGTAAAAGAGCCTCTCGGAAAAACCTGTAACCTTTGAAGTATATCATGCAGTGGGATCCAACGAGTTTTCCAGGAGAAATATGGGATGACCAAAGTGGAGAGCCATACCCAGTTTTTTCTTCATCAAGTTGCTTGTCTAAAATATTTGACTGCTTTCCCTATGTCTGAAAGACAAAGCATTCACACAATCTGGCCTAACATGCTGCAATAGATTATGTTAAGCAGGAAAAATGACAATGTGGAAGAAATGGCAGAACACTTAACAACATAGATTTTGGTAACTTGCCATGATGCATGGGCATCACACAAATAGAGCCCCTAGTTGTAGAGTATCAAGCCAGACTATACCAAAGAGGTTATTATTCTAGGCCTCAAAGAAACTATCAGGTACCTCCAGTTCCAGGGAAAACGTAGAGGGTGTTAAGGAGGAATAAATAATCGGTATGGACTTGGAAATGAAATACAGACCAGAATTTTGAAATTAACTTTTCAATATGTACATATGTAGTTTCTCTGTGTGTTTGTTGTATCTATATGTGAACCATTGACCAATTACTAACATAACATGAACATGTTGACACTTTTTGAACTATGAAACAGTTTGGTTATTCTTCATCTAAATTTTATGTGTCTGCTGCATAAAGGGAAAAATTAACAGAGTAGGTCTAATCATTTTTTTCAATTGATTTTTTTTGTAACTTGAGGGATATGAAGCAGTCTGTGTGTATGCACACACAGAGCTTCATATTTATTTCAATGTAATAAGATGAACCTAAGGTGATAGATCTAATAGATAATTCTTCATCCTCATTATTAAAAAGGTAAGACAATATGTATATGCAAATGTGCGTATGTTTAAATTATAGTACTATATATATTGTTAACATTGTAATCCATTTTTGTTTGTATATTTGGAAAAAACACTACATTTTTTTGTATATTTAAAATAGAAAAATAAGGCGAATCATTTGATAATTAAAATATTTACTCTGTATTGATAAACATTTAGCTAAAGTCTGGAATTTCTATAAGTCTTTGGCAGAAATTTGTAAAATCACATTTTCATAAAGATGTGAATGACCTGTCTTTAGAAGCAGTTAAAGTCCTCTGATATGGACATGATAATATGATTTTTTAAAGGAGTGTCAATTAAGAATTAATCAACCAAAGTGTATTTTCTTTTCCGACAAAGATAAATTTTAACCAAAAAAAAAAAAAAAACAAGCTGGGAAATTAAAAATAACCAAAGATTCATAAATTAGTATAATATTCGGTGTTTTGATGGGAAAAGTTGATTTTGATAGATAAATAAATACTGGGTAATAGTTTTCTTTCTGAACTGCTGAGTGTAAAAATACTGCATGCTAGTTTCAATATTAAAAGAGCTTGTGAGTAGTAGCAGAGTTAGCCTTTCCTGTCAGATGATCTCTGGAGGAAAGTGCATTTTTGGTATAAAGAGAACCTATCAATTCTGTGATGCGCAAGAAAGGGAGAATGTACCAGCTACAAACCCAATCCTTTCCTGGTGTCCAATAAACCGAGAGCCTGACCAGAGAACTCTCAACCTGTAAGAAGATAGCTGAGCACCTAGCCTCATCAAAGTCATCATCTATAAGCGGTTCCCAATCCAAGCATGAACTCTTATTAAACTTAGGTAAAATATTTAAAATGCATTTATAGAGCTCTATAATATATATAAATTTAAACCCCTCAAAATAACTACTCTGTAATAAAACCATTACAAAAAAAAATGTAATTTAGAAACATTAATCCATATAATTGTCATAATTGTCTGTTAACAAATCTATCTATACCAGAATTTAATTTTAATTGTAAAAGGTATAAAATTCTGTAAACTTTATAGCATCGATTTTTTTTATAATTTCTTTTGAAGTATTCCACATCACTTTTCTTTAATTATATATATATTTATTGGTTTCAATATCTATATAGTGATTGATATGCCAAACTTACCAAGTACAGGAAGAATGATATTTTAATATTTAATCAATTTAGGCATAAATTGTGTTTGTTTTGTCTCCAATCTTAAGGAGAAAGATAAGTTATTTTAAAACTTCAAATAACTACGCACAAGCTTGATTTCATGAAGTCATTCATCCAAATCCTTGCTAGCTAAAATTTGTCATTTGTTAGTTTAATAAAAATATTAAAAGAGAAAACATAATTTGATAGAACATGAAATCTTATATATATGTAGTAATTAAATAAGTCTACATCTACTGAAATACTATATATGTGCGTTTATTCTTGTATTAAAGAAATACCTATATTTTTAAAATGTAAAACAGGCAATGTTACATATTATGAAAGCATGTTCATTCTGTTATATATACTGTACATATATGTATCTCATTCCGACATATATATATATTCTTAAGTTAAAAAAAAAAATTATATAGAAATTTATGCGTGCGAGTGTTGTATATCATTAATAAACAAGTTATTAATAGGCAGTAATGAAGAGAGAAGATTACAAGAAATAATATTCAATATATTGGTCTATTATTATTAAATAAAGCAATCAGTCATTTAGCTTTATTTTCTTTAAAATAAAACAGACTGGACAGAATGGTTTAAAAATCAATAGATTAATAGATGAAATGCACACATGTGAAAGAAAAGTATGGCTGTGTAAACATAAAAACATTTGAACACATCTCTGTTGACCATAGATTGTAAACTTTTTTTTATGTTATCTGGATTTTAGATTATCCAAAGGGGAGAAAAATGCTTTGACAGAGTAGATAAGATAATTATTAATTTTCTTATCAGTTACTTTGGATCATCAATTTGCTAGGCTTTGATTGCTATCTCAAAATGAGTTATTTTTGTAGGAGGAGACTTTTAATCAGAAATACAAGATATAAAAAGAGAGGGACAATATTCATAGAGGCAGTTAGCATCAGTTTTTCATCTGTTTATTGTGAGCTCAGGATGAGCTGTTGATTTTTTTTCTTTGAAAAGTTAAAGGGGAAAATGTGAGACATTTGGTTTAAAACAGCATGAAAGAAGATGTGTGGCTATATAATTAATCTCACAGCTAAGTTAATCTATCTAGAGGGATGGATCAAAATTGAATCTCTTAAAAGAAGTTGAAAATAATATAAAATGGTATATATATATATATTTTATTCATCCAAGTGCATGTGTAGTAAAGAATGTACAAAAAGGGTTTGAACGTGGAACACTATGGACAGATGATATTTATCTAGGTATAAAACAATCTAGTGGTGCCCGGGAAAAACACATGTACTTAGCTAAACTGACTAAAAGTGATCCAGTCCCTTTTCCAACTTGATAATATTAACTTTCTCTGACATTTTTTTAAGTTGTCATAAAAAGTGCCAATGTGTGCATGTGACCATCAATGGTCTTATATATGTGGAAAGAGGAATGGGAAGGATGCTTTGTTGAAAGAATCTATTATTGGAGATAAGTGTAATGCACTCCATGGATTTCACAGTAATTTTATTCAGTTGCTATAGCTATTATTGGTTTATCTGATGACAATGGCTAGTGTATTTTGTTGGTTACAATAGCTTCCCAATATCAAAAATGTTTTAAATCTTATAAGATGATAGTGATGAATTTTCATTTTTATTTTGTGTGTTTAGAAATGAGATAATTTATTTACCTCATTACTGGCGTGACTAAATTAATGTTGACGATAGTTGCAAACAGACTATGGTATTATATCTATGTTACTTACAAATTGGCTGTCATACTTTATATATTTCTTTATAATTATAAAGTGGCTGTCCAAAGAGGGTTAGAGATAGGTCATATACCTGAGATGAGAAGAAGTCAGAATGGTCTCAAGTTCCATTTTGTAATAGATATCATCACTTATTTATTAATTACAAATTATAGCAGCTATCATAGCATATTCTTATATTTATTTAGTTACAAATGGCACGCCAACTAGGGCTCGAAGTATGCCACATACCTGAGAGATGTGTAGATGAAAAAAAAATTTTTTTTTTGTGTAATTTTTTTTTATATATAGAAATATTTTGGCCTTATGTCTAGATGATGATGATCACTATTATTGCCATAAAACAGCTTAGTTTCAATATTAAAATCATATAAATATCACAATTTATAGTAAGTGTTAAAGTTAATAGCATTTTTTGAAAATATTTTGCTTATCAATGAAATATAGCATTGCTGCCAGATAAGCATAGAAAAATTGATAGCATTAAATTCTAGAATAATATTTTCACTCATATTTGGAGAGTTCATGTTATAGAAAATCTAGGGTTTTGGAGGTTGGATTGGATATTTGATTGTTGGAGTTTGGTTGGTTATATTGCAATTTCTGATGATGGATGGAAAGTTTTTGTCATTGCCTTTAGGATGTGATGTATTCATGCCACCCGTGATTGATTAATCTCACTCACTGCTCCAACACAGATTATATCAGTTATTATTTATCATGAAGCAGTTAAAAGTAGTCAGTCCTGCCATGATTTTTGCCTCTGACTCCAAGAGAGAGGCATAGTTTTTTCCTGATATATAATATTTGCCTCTAAGATTCCCAAGAGAGAGAGAGAGCTAGGCAGTATTTTATAAATTTATAGCCCCTAAGACTTGGAAGCAAACAGGGCAGTGCAACAGTGTTTGCAGTAAACTATCAAGGGAGTGTTTGAATTGGGGTGATCATCTGAGTGTTCCTGGAGCATTGTGTGCTTTAAGTGCTGTTATTGAATTCTTTTATCTATCTCATGATTGTGAACTGCTAATCATTCTTTTGGCTATCAGTATCTGTCAGATCTCTAGGGGAATAGAAAAGTATATAACCTGAAGTGTGAACTATTATAAATATATGCATGTGTTAAATAAATTATTTTTGCTTTGATTTATTAAATAAGGAATAGAGAAAATTGTGTTGAATGAAAAAATTGAAAAGCTAGATAAATAATGGTACAAACAAGGCACACTATTATAAAAATGGTTTACTCCTGAATAAATGTTTTTTTTAATACTTTATCAATCAGATATATGTAAAAATAAGTGATGATGGGAGTTAGGTTAATATAAGGCACTTGAAATACAGATAGATGGTTGAGCAGAATAATGGCTAAGAACTTGTGGTTGGAAAATCTTTGGAATATATGAGTGGATAGATAAAGGTGTTGACTCTAGATGTGTAGGAGATCAGGGAACAGAACAAAACAAAACACAAAAAAAGAATACAAATATTTTTATACATTTATAAGTAAGTGTAGAAAAGAGCTTAATATGGAGCAAGATAAAGAATTAATCATTGAAGGAATGAAGGAAGTAGAAAAGCAAGGCCATTCAGGCTGGTTACAAATTATGGCACAATTTAGTCAAATGTAGCAAGAAAATAAAAAATCTATAGAAGCTATCTCAAAGATTTGATAGTAAAATTCATCAGCAATCACAAGAGATAAGGAAATGAAGGAAGTAATGAGTCAGCAATCACAAGAGATGAGCCAAATAAATCAGAAATTAGATCAACAAGCTCAAGAGATAAAACAGGAAATGAAGCATGAAATGAGTCAGCAGTCTAAAAAATGGAGAACATTGAGATAGAGTTGAAGAACATATGGCAAGAGTTCGATGAAAGATGTGACATAGATACAAGGAACTAGCAGATAAATTGACAGCAAGTCAAGAAAGATGGAAGAAAAATTTTAGTGTTGTAGAAGAAAAGCTAGAACTGTACAAAAGGTTTACTAGCTCAGAATAGCTTTAAAGAAAGTATTAGCAGTGAAATTAGTACTTTAAAGTTAGAAATAGCTGCCATCCATATTTAGTTTCCAAGGTATTATTATTAGTATTGTTAATTTTTTTAAAATCTTGTTTTGATTATAATTAATCATCATCACTCATAAATGTTAAGCATCGGAAAATAATTGACATATAATGATGTTTAAGATCACGCTTGACATTATAACCAAGTTTTGAGTATTTATAGGTTAATAGTAAAAAGCTAAAATTTTATGTAGTGCTGTGAGTTTTGGCCATCCTCATCAACGGTGGATATTACTGGTTAAATCACCGTTTAACCATAATACTGTTCAAGTAAATAATTATAGATTTATCAGAATCTACATTTTATGATATAAGATTAATTATGATCACCATCATCGCTAAATAAATAGTAATAATTAAATCCAATTTTAAATGTAATTAATATGTTTAGTAAATAGAGGTTTATAAAAAGAAAAATGTGAGATGTTTTATTCCAATCCTAAAATATTGCCTAAATTATAAATGATGTAATAACTTTATTTTAATCTTAAAATCTTGCCTGATTTGAAAATACATTTAATATCTGATTACTGGTTTCCTATTTAAACTGATTTAAAATGATATAAACTGATTTCATATTTAAAATAATTTATAAACTGGTTTAATATCTGATAGCTAATTTAATAATTTAATATTTGATAAATGCTGATTTAACTGTTTATGATTTTATCTGAGTTATTATTTACATAAATAACATCTTTCATTTATTGATGCAATTTCTTTATCTGTTAGTTTACTTGTAGAAATTATATTATTCTAAGTAATTAAATGCTATTCAATTTTAACTTGCTAAAATCATCGAAACTGAATCAGTCATATGTCAGCGAATGTCGCATAAGTTTAATTTTAAACAAAACCAAATTTAAGATTTCACTTACGTGAAATCTTATCGTATTTTAAATCTTACATTTCTTAATTAAATCGATGCCAAATCTTATTATTTTCCATTATGATATTATTTATGCTATATGTATTCAAAACCGAGTTTTATTCGTAATTAAATCATTAGTGAGAATTAAATATAGATTCTCACGCATATATATGTCATTTCGCGTATAAATGTAACGTGTAATAATGCACAAACTAAAAGCTCTGTTTTGAAACGGATAAAATATCTTAATTAAGATATAATTACAAGCGTACAATTATTCTAAAATAGATTTGCTTTTAAATACAATATTTAACCAATATTCAGTTGAAGTGATAAAATGCAGCATAAATTCATAATTCTGTATTGTAATTTCCTTTAATATGCTGCAACCATCCTTAGATAAATAAAAGCCTGTATAGATAGCTTTATAACTTGGATTCATAAACTTTCCTTAATAGTATAATTATAAATGCTATCATATGAACTGATGCAGGGTAGTTTCATGAAGGAAACTATTATTTAGCATCTTAAATTTTATATGATAATGTAGTCAGTGGTGCATATGTATCCTTAAAAAACGTCACGGCGTACTCACTTGTTGCTGTCTTCTTTAATGGTTGTATGTCATCACGCTGCACCATTACTCTTAGTTCGGGCAATTATCTTCTTCAGATGGGATTGGTACGCGCCTCCCATTCTGCATCCCTAGAAATGGAGCATGAGACTCCCACTTAAATAAATTACTCGATCATTCGGACTCCTATTTCACAGCAATGAGTTCAGTCAAAGGGAACTGTTACTTGGTAAAAATCCTGTGAATAAGGCACATATACGAGATGCAAAAGACTCAGAATTGTATGTTTTCCATATGCCCTAGTATCTGAAGTCTAGCTGCCAATAATCAATTCATCCCTCCATTATAATTGTTATTTTCAGACTTGATCTGAATTAGAATCCAATTTAAAATGTATATTAGCTATGTAGAGAATAGATTAATTATTCACGCTTGGTAAAATATGTTCTTTATAAAAATTTATAATCACTTCCACTAACTATTAAGGCAAATCTACATCTTATGATATAGCATAAACTAGGCATAGATAATCATGAGCAAATTAATTTAGTTATAAAAATAATATTAAAGCTCATGAAAATGTAAATTCAAATGTATTATAATTTCATCACCTGTGAGTGATTTATATATATAGCTAAGTAAATTAAATAATTGTAACCTAGAAATTACAATCATCTGCGAATAATTAAAAAGCTATATATAAACCGGAAGTACCTAAATATTAAATTATCACCGAGTGATAAACACATATATGTTAGGAACCTATTAATTTGTAACCTAAAATTTATAATCACCTGCGAGTGATTTCATATACCAAACATATATGTAAACCAAGTTATGTAACCTATTCCTAAGATTATATCTAAAACCATCACTTGCGTGTGAACCCAACATTAATGTAAACATCCTTTAACCACCTGCGTGTGAGAACCATTTAACCATTGTAATATTGTTTATTTATTATTTTAAAATTTAACTTTCATTAAATTAATTTTAAATTTAACCTTGCTTCATGTCTTAGTCTTGCTCACTGACTCATAATTATTTATCGTTTAGTAATTATTTGATTATTGGTTGTTGAAAATCATTTCATTGTTTAATATACTAGCCACATGATACCTATATAGCTATACTAGATAGAATGCCAACTTTCTCCCAATCTTTTGCTCGACTGATGTGCTACTACCGGCATGTGAAAAAGGGTAATACTGCTGTGCCTCAACTGTGTCATCCACAAGGTAGTAAATCTCTGAGCAATGGTAAAGGAACTAGGGTTAGGCCAGAGTCGTGGCATCCACCACCATAAACTGGTCAGCCTTGGGATGATTTACCAAAGTTCTAGATTTTGTTCCACGAATGTACATATTTGACCGTTACAATCTGAATCATTTATTATTGGAGCAAAAACCAATTGACCATGCAATCGGGAAAAAATGATTTGGATTTGAACAGGAATATTGCCGTTGCATGGAAGCAATATTTGAGAGAAGCATGTAAAGAAAGTCTGCTCTCTCGCCCATCCTGCAAAATTGGAGGTCCAGAAAAAATTGTAGAGGTCGACGAAACTTTATTTAGTAAACGTAAAAATCAACAGGGAATTCTTCCACAGCAGTGGTTATTTGGTGATTTATGTAGAGAAACAAGAGTTTCATTGTTGCTATTCCAGATCGAACAGTATCCTAGATGCCATTAAAGAACACGTAGCACCAGGATCCACCATATATACTGACTGATGGAAGGCCTAAAAATGGATGTATTGAATGTTGCAGGTTTCCAACACTTCAAAGTGAATCATTCGTACAATTTTGTCGATCCTACTACTGGGGCCCCTACCCAAAATGTAGAAAGATTTTGGGGGCTTTTAAAATGCTGCAATAAACGACAAGGACTGCTCAACATTATCTTGATTCATACTTAGACACATTCATATGGCGATGATTGCATCATGGTGAAGATCTATTCGATGCAATATTGCAAGCGATTAATATACCATCAGTCTAAATTTCTAAACTATAATCTGCTAGTTTCTGCCATCTTTGCTGTAACCACCGTTACCTAATCCTCTCTTACTATTTGTGTTAAAATCTGTTCCAAAATGCTTCAAAATTCTGACATCTTTGCTGTATTTTTTAAAACAAAATAACCATCGTTACTTTATCTTCTGTTACTATTCAAGTGTGTTAAGAGCTTCAAAATTCTGACATCTTTGCTGTATTTTTTAGACCAAATAACCACCATTACTCAATCTTTTGTTACTATTTAAAATGTGAACTCTAAATCAAAATAATGTTCTCAATGGATTTTTATGCCAAACACATTCAAGTGCCTACTACAAATGATTGGAAGGACTTTGGTAATTATTTTTTGTGTATTGCTTTTTAATTATTTAAATATTATTGCTGAATTTAGATATGCCATAATTTGAAAGCCAGAGAACAATTAATTGCTTTTGTTTATCTTTGTAGATTCATATTTACAAATGTTGAAAGGTAAATAATTTGATGTTTTTGGATTTCCCGCTCTCTCTCTGTCATGTTTCTTAGTTGGGGGAGGGGTTGGTAATTATTTTTTGTGTGTTGCTTTTTGATTATTTAAATATTATTGCTCAATTTAGATATGCAACAATTTGAAAGCCACAGAACAATTAATTGCTTTTCAATATGATCTTAGATGCATATTTATGTTGAAAGATAAATAATTTGATGTTTTTGTATTTCCCGCTTTGTCCACCATGCTTCTTTGTGGATTTTCAGATTTTTAGGGGGGGGGGAGCTTTTTCTCGTATTTTCATCTTTTTTTTTTTTTTATAATTTGAATTTTATAGCATTTTTTTAATTTTAATAATTTGTAGTTTCTATGTATTTGTTGGATATATATATCCTCAGGCATTTTTATTTGTCGATTTGAGTGAAGAAATTTTGATTTGGGGGGGGGGTAGCTCTTTCTCGTATTTTCATCATTTTTTTTTTATATAATTTGAATTTTATAGCATTTTCTTGTTTTTTTTTTATAATTTGTAGTTTCGATGTATTGGTTGGAAATATATTGCCTCAGGCATTTTTATTGGTCGATTTTCAGCTGCTTTTGTAAATAAATTTATCACTTGCAAGTTTCAGGCCGGTTGATGGTGTCGCAGCGCCCTCTGATGGTGGCAGCACGATCTCCAAACTTCTACCTATATTTCTTTATAATTATAAACTGGCTATCCAAAGAGGGTTAGAGATCGGCCATATACCTGAGATGAGAAGTCAGAATGGCCTCAGATTCCATTTTGTAATAGATATCACTTATTTATTAATTACAATTTATAGCAGCTATCATAGCATATTCTTATATTTATTTAGTTACAATATATAGGTATCTCATAACATACAGACAGGGGAAAACATTTTGTCATGGTAGGTGTATCTTATTGTGCCTCCTAGGCCATATATTTAAGTGCATGGGTATTTTATAGCCTATGAAATATGATTATCCTGATTTTCACATCATTGCTTGTTTCATTTAATTTTAAATACAGGCTTAAATATCATTCCAAGTATGATTAGTGGCTTTTTGGCTAGTATAGCAGTGTTACTTGGTAGAATAATGTGTCTACATACTTTAAATAAATGAATATATGTTAAGTAATGTTTATGTGAGCTGCCAGACAGATATTTGACTGGTACTGGAGAGAGCCATTTTTTTAAAGCAGATAAGTGGGTACCAACAATAGGGGATTCATAACCCAAGCTTGTTTCTTGCACATACCACACTTAGGTTGGATGTGCCTTCATAGGAATGTATATATAAATATTTTTTATTACTCAATAATGGTGATTTGCCTATCCAGCCAATGTTTGTAATAATGTAGGTACTTTCAATTAATGAATATATATCGCGTTATGTTTATGTGAGCTGCCAGATGGATATTTGACCGGTACTGGAGAGAGCCATATTTTTGGAGCAGATAAATGGGTACTCTATGATGATATTTGTAACCCAAGCCTCCAGTTTCCTGCATTTACCACACCGAGGAGACTTGATAATGAAGATTGGCCTATCCAGCCAATGCCTATAAGGTAGCCAGCACAGAATTCAACTCCAGATCCCACTGTCTTCTGTAATTAGGTTTATAAATCATGCCTGTTAGTAATGTTGTGTGGGATGGATAAACCATGTTTACAATGTAATGGTTAATAATAAAGAGTTAGAATTATGTCTTATTCAATAACTTCTGGGATTACTAAAATAAATATAATAATGATACTTAACTTTTATGATGTGTGTAAATGTGCACCAATTTGTTTTATATAATTTTAGAAATAAATATAAAAATAAAGATACTTAATTTTTGTGATGTGGGTGTAAATGCACACCAATTTGTTTTATATAATTTTGGAAATGTAATAATAAAGATACTTAATATCCTGAAGTGTGTAAATGCGCATCCAGTTGTTTCATATAATTTTGAAAATATAATAAAAGACACTTAATTTATGTATGTAAGCATGTACATCACTGTGTTATATATATTTCTGGCTGAGAACCCAGTCTTATATAACCTGTATCTAACCTATGCTTGGTAATTGGCATATTCATTTATAGTGGCATATTTTATGATGAGATTGTTAACATATAATTCATTTATAATGCTCTTATACAAGTGTTACTGATATCTAAATATTGTTCTGGATATCCAAGTACTGTTATTGTTAACATTTAAGATCACTTGTAACTATCATAATGAGATCCAAATCTTATTGTCAGTGTCAATATATAGTTAATGTATAAGGTGTCATACTGATATCCAAATATTCAGTGCTAACATTTGGTTCACTTGTAATGTGTCATACTGATATCCAAGTATTTGGATCACTTGTAATGTGTCATACTGATATCCAAGTATTATTGCCATTGTGTCATACTGATATCCAAGTATTATTGTCATTGTGTCGTGCTGATATCCAAATATTATCATTAGTAACCTATACATCACTGAATTTGTTATTAATAAATTATATATATTTGTGTTTATATAATTGCCAATGTCTTTCCATGATAACCACATCCACCCATCTATATCAACACCTAATGAAGTGATGTATGAATCTGCTCACAACCTGTGTAGTATATTAAAATGGTATTAAGGGCATTATCAAAGTATTACAGTCATATAAAAGCTAGATAGTATATGATCAAATTGATTTAGTAATTCTAATTTGTGAGTGAGGCAAGATTGAATCCTTAGAGTCCTTGTTCCACCTGACCCCCGGGATGGAGAAAAATTGATTACTATTAGTAGCACCAGAAGCATTGATCGGATAGTGAAGATTTTTGAGCACTGGCAATGTTCCGCAACTACCATATCCCGAACATGCTGGGTTTGATGTACTTTTGCTGGGACTCTGAATCTTGTTGGCTGAATACACTATTCTGACTGTTACAATGTATAGGGTTCATGTATATATTTTGATACTAAGTTGAAATATTAAAAAAAAAAAATGTATGTATAATTTTAAATTCTAATTTTATAATTGTTTAAAGAAAAGGTGTCAAAATATGTGGGATTGGCTTAAAGTCATTCGGAATTCAATTAAGGAATGCAATAAGCAAAATTTCAAAGTTAAATTGCAGTGGGATTCTTTTAGATAAGAAAAGTTTTACTCTGAGTTTAATTAATAGATTAATTTGGAAAACACCTGGCCTTTGTTTGGAGCAAGATATATATATAGAGGCAAAAGAGAAAGATTAATTACTAGTTTAGTTACTGTGCACTTCTGAAATTAATCTTTACTAGTTTAGTTACTGTGCACTTCTGAAGGACTTATTTGTAAAGTTTTTTTTGATTGTTAAATTACATCATGCTATGAGGGGGCAGACTGCTGCAAATTTCTCTGCCCAGCTCTGATGCAGCTGAGAATGAAGTTCCCGATAAAGCCCTTGCCTACATTTAACAATCATGTTGCTGACATACTATGCCATTGCAGCCAATACAAAACCACAAGTATAATATCACAGAGTGACTGGCAAATTCTCCTAGTTAACCAACTCCTTCAAAGTTCGGTTTAAATAATAATTTAATAATGATAAATTTTAAATGATAAAAGCCTCTTTCTTTGCTTTAAATAGTTATAATTATTCTGTAAAATATGTTTATTTAGATATTATATTGCTTATTTAAATATTTTCTTAATGCAAGCTTAATTAGACAAAGTAAGGAAGATAGACTATTGTAATATTTAAGAATCAAATGAAACAATTTTAGTAAATATATGTGAGACTAAATCTATAAAAGTCCAGTAATTAATTAAAACAAGATATTTAAATCCCCCCCCCTCTGATTTGATTTACTATTATTATTTCAAAATTAATATTTGAAAGATTTGTATAAAAAAACCTTACGCACAAGTGTTAAAAGCAAACATTGTTCTCATTTATAAGAACATATATGTATACTGTGTACAGGATGTGCAAACAACTTTCAGTTTTTTCTTTTTTAAAAAAATAATAAATTTAATGTTCAAAGTTAAAACTTCATTTTATTTTAACCAGATATATGTGTATACTATACGGTACGATAGTTTATTCTTTAAAACTTTTAATTCCAATATAATATCGTCATAGCTATTGTGTCGATATTTTCATCTATATGTAAGACATGTGGGGTGAATCTTGAATTAAGCAGGAACTAATTTCTTTATAAAATCTTTTATTATATCATAACTGGTAGGCCTTGATTTAGCCTATAGAATAGATATCTGCATGTGATAAACTTATGGCATGACTATTTCGTTTTATAGATTTAAATTTTAAGTTCAAATATTTATTACTATGTATAAATATAGCATTACAGGATTGTCTAATTTCTTATTATCTTACTGCGTTTCTTAAGCAAGCGTATATTCCTGCTTCTAAGACTTAATTTGACAGGTTCCATTTGTCTAAGTTCCACACAAAGACCCAGAGGTTCTTCTTATTCCTTGTTATCAGTGCAGTGGATCATTCCTGTCAGTTAATGAGAGTTATTTAGGGTTATATGAAGCTCATTCCTTGATCCCATGACCCCTTTATTTTATGAAATTTGTATCTAACTTCACAATAGTGAAGATATTCCCATCATGCCTTATTATAAGACTTTGATATGACATCAGGAAGGTGATCACATTCCAGTTTACCTTGCTATTTAACTGTTTATTGCTTTAGCAACTCAGTACGGTCTTCCTTATCCCTGGGGTGTATTAAAGCTGGATATATCAGCTTCTATTGGTCATGATCATGAGAGTTATGCATTTATCTATTTAACTGTATTTTCTAGAGTTAAAGTAAACTTACATTATTTTAATTATTATCATGTACCTGCTTGAGGGATATCTGCTCCAAAGATCAAATATGTTCATCATCTGAAGTCCCTTATTTAAATATCCATTATATTTTGAAACTGCTACATATGCAATCATCAAATCATTTAATTTCCATTATCTTATAAGACTAGCAATATAATTAAGCAGTAGTCACTTTTTTGTTTAAAATATTAGTTTGTAAAAACATCGTGCTATATAAAATAATTGACTTGTTCATTTGTTGTAATTTTATTACCAATAATGTTTGTATTTTGTATATACATTGCATTGGGTGTTTTGTTTTGCCACGCAGGAGTCATATAGTTAATCATAATTTTAGATTCTCTATCTCTACCTGATCACCAAGCCTATATAAAACAAAATGAGGTAGTATAGAGTTCAGGTGAGATGTGGTGATCTGAGGCACCCTCGTGGTAATTTTGTGACTATCAGCTCATCCTGACTGTTGCATATATATTTTTTGGAGTATGGTGTTGCCAATGTGGGACTTGAACTTAAACCATGAACTCCTGAGAGTGAATGACCCAAATTTAAATCTTTTTAAAAAATAAAGTTACAATTATGCTTTTAATATGATTTTGTTGTGGCATTTTGGAGATTAGTACTTTATATTTGTATAAGGGTGAAGCAAAGAAAAAGAAAGCATTTTATCAATTACATTAGGAGTTAAGGGTGAAGCAAAGAAAGAGAAAGCATTTTATCAATTACATTAGGAGTTAATTTATGTTTATGTAAAAAAAAAAGAAAATAATTTTTTTTTTGGTAGTGGAACCAGATTTTTCAATGTAGGTAGAATTTGTAGCATGTCGGCAACATATGACTTCAGATATAAACAAAAATAGGGAGCTCCATTAACAACTGCTTCATTGGAGTATGGTTCAGAGAAATGGACAAGTTTTACAAAAAAATAAAAATAAATTATTAAATAGAGAAAAACTTGAAATGGATATTAGTGCGGGTAGTGAATCAATGAACATTGAAGTTGATTTTAGTGAAGAGACAGAAGATTTATTTCAAACACAAAACCCAGAAATCCATGAAATGGATATTAGTGCGGGTAGTGAATCAATGGACATTACAACTAAAATTGGTGAAGAGCTGGAAGATAGTGAATCAAAGAATATTGAAGTTGATTTTAGTGAAGAGACAAGATTTATTTCAAACACAAAACCCAGAAATCGCATTCAAAGAATCTGATAGTCATCTAGCCACAGAATCAGGTTGTCACAGCAAAACAAAAGGCTGAGCAGGGTATGTTGTCTCGAATATTGGAACAAATGATAAGGCAATCAGAACAAATGGAGAAGAGACTTACATGAGCTATCTATGATGCCATCAAGGTGCAGGAACAGTTCATATATCAATTCAAAAAAGAGGTACAAGATATTCAAGAGGACTGTAAAAGAGAAATAATCCAGTTAAAAGAAGCTAAAACAAAAACTAACATAGAAATAAAGAGAACCAATGACAAATTGGAAGAAATAAAAAGGGAAATTCAAGTTCAAAATGAAAGTAAGGTGAAAGACATAGATAAGAAGCTGCAGGAGTTCTATGAGAAAACACTTCACCAAGTAGAAGATAAACAATGAGTTATAGAGTTGGGAAAACCTGAAGATAAAACGAAATCTTCCTATTCAGAAAGATTGCCAAGGTAAAGCAAGAGAATTCACAAAAAAAATTGGAAAAGAGAAGATAATCCTGCAGCTAAGTTCAATCAAGTAAAAGGTATCAGAGGCGATGTCGGAAAAAGTCCCATGGCCCATCTAGAAAATTTAAAAAAGCTGTTCTTTCACTAGATGACTGCAAATTGTTATTTCCAGTAATCATTTGCATGGAATTGCTCGAGATTGGTGGTGAGGCATGATGCAAAATCCACAAACTTTCAGAGATTACTGTTTGGCATTATTGAAAACCTTTTGGAGCACAGAGAGACATGATGGAATTCTACATAAAATCTCCCAGCAAAAATATCCTACAACCCCAGGAGAAGGTCACACACAATTCTTTTTGAAATAGGTGACCCAACTAAGATCACTGACTGCATTTCCACTCTCAGAAGAACAAATTATCTGCACTATACAGTACAACATGCCTGCACAGATTCAACAAATGATGTTGAGCAACCACTTCAATAACACTGAAAAAATGGCAGAGTACTTACAGCAATCAACTTTGGCAACCTGGCCAAGAAACAACTAAAAAGATGAGGAACTTAGACCCAAGCCGCATGCAGTGCCTATGCAAACCACTTATTTCCCTAACTATAATCAAAAGTCGATGGTATGACCAGGAACAGCCATCAGTTGAAACTCTTACCAGACCGAGCCAAAAAGACTAAATCATTGCCACAACGAGGAAAACTAACCAGGACATCACTGGCACCTTCCTTACAGTAAAATCTTAATAAACAATTATGGAGTAATAACATTTAATGTCTCATTTTTAATGAGAAAAGATCATATCTAATATACAGCCTCAACCATGCCCCATGATAAACAGAGATCCAGGGGATACAAGTCATGGCCCTATTGGACACCAGCAGTCAAATTTCATTGGTCTCCAAGGAATGGTTTTTACAAATAAAGCATATGAAGAATGTCCATATCTTACCCATCAAACAAACCCAGGTCACTAATGGCCAGAGTGCAAAGGTTGAAGCCAAACAGGTCTGAATGGAAATGACCCTTGGCATGACAAAATTTGAACATGTATTTCTCATCATGTCAGGAATCATACATAATGTTGTCATGGGATCAAATTTCCTCAATCAATACCAATGTTCAATAGACTGGTCGTGGCATCTTTCAGATCCCTACAGAAGCAATTGTTTTTGTCACACATCAGAGTGAAGACGAACCCAAGTTAATTGCACCCAGCAAATCCTTTAATGAAAGTTTGATTCTAGAAAAAGTCAAGCATTCATCATTAACCATGGAGAAAGAAAAACAAAAGCTGAGTGTAATCTTAAAGCATCATGCCTCTGTATTTTCTAATAAACCAGGTGCCATAAATTCAGAGTAAAAGAGGAAACTCACTTTCAGAGCCACAATTATCCAATCCCATTTCAATACAAAAAAGAGGTGGATGATCAGTTACAACAAGATTAATTGGGATGTTATTAAAAAGTCCTTCTCCATATAATAACCCATTAGTTATTGTCAATAAGAAGACAGGGGCTGTGCAATTATGCCTAGATGCATGTAAGCTGAATGAAATTACTATTCCAGAATGAGATATCTGACTGCCCATTCCAGAACTGTTCATTTGTCTGGCCAATAAGATTTTTTTCAACTGTAGACTTGATGTCAAATTACTGGCAGATCATATTACATCCTCAAGATCGCAAGTATACAGCTTTTCAGATATAATGAGTATACATATGTCTTTAAACGCATGCATTTTGGATTCATTAACAGTGGGGCAGGCTTGTTGAGATGCCGGGATCAAGGGTTATCACCTAAACTTAAGTCATTTTAGTATGATATGTGGATGATGTGGTTATTGCATCTACAGATTTTGATGAACACATGAACCACCTCCACCAATTTTTTTTGGAATGTAGGAAGAAAAACATTACTGTAAATTGTTGTGAAATATTTTAATGTACATATTGGATTGATTGAATTAACTAAAGCAATTGTAAAGTGGACTCAATTTGTTTTGGAATATGTGTGTGTACTATTAAAAAAATAGCATGTAAAAGAATATTCTAAAAAAAAAATGTTTAGTGTATAAACTATATTGTATCTAATTTTGTTTTAATAAGATAAGCATATATAGAATGAAACAAAGGTCTTATCTAGGGATCTAAAATTGAAATGTCCTGGACTGATGAGGAAATGCAGGATAAGGTTTAAAATGTAGAACGTTTGGAAGAATGACGGGAAATAAGTCCGAAAACAAAAGGAAGCTTTGTGAAAAATAAAAAAGATATATAACAAAATGAGAATAGAGGGTCTCTTCTGATTCATATTTTGTATTGATTAGAAGTTTATGCTGTTATTGTAAGTGCTGTCGATTTTTCTGACCTCCGATATTACAAGTAAAATATATATGCTAGCCAATATGAGTACGTTGGGATGAAACTGTAGACATGCTGGGTTTTCACTCCCACTACCCCTTGAAGCAAATCGAAGATGCTCCATGGACCCATGATGGTTGAATTTCAGGCATTCACATACATACACCTTCACCGCATCATTCATTTGGACCCTCTATCATTTTCACAAAAGTTTTCATGATGGACAATCTTTATGGCCACCAAAGTAAACATCCTTTATTTGTGAATATGGACAATCTAATTTCTCCAGAGATCCAAAGGTAACAACCTATTTTCATTTCAAATATCGACATGTGCAAACTTATTAATTTCGAAAATGTAGCCTGTAATTATTTCTATTAAATCCTATAGATAATTGTAAACATAGAATCTTTAATCTGTATAATTAAGAATTGTATTATGCTTATATTCCCATTAAACGATTGAGCACTATTGTTTTTTTTGTTCTTTTCTTCATTTATTTTTGTCATTTCATAGTTATTAGTTTAATTAAAATGTCTGTTTTACCTATTAAACAATTTTATGTGTACTGACCCAAAGTAACACATACTTGTCAGTCTCAGGACTACCCACACTTAATGATCTAGCTAGTGACCAAGTATTAACTAATACATTATTATTACTCTCATAAAATCCCGGCAATATAATTCTTATGCATGCATAAGATTGGCACATGGAGTCGGAAAATGCGGACATCCATAAATATATTGCTTGGAAAAATTATATTAGTAGTTAATAAAAACTAAGACTGAGTATTCATGTACCTATATAATAGTGTGTGTTATTTTGCCTTTTCTTATTGGTAGGAGATTAAGCTTCAAAATAACTCGTCTCCAGGCTGACTGCTACAAGTCTACCCCAGTGAAAGCAAATGTTTCATTTGTATATTAACCATTAGTATCATTCAATAATATATATATATGAATATTTAAATAAAGATAGTGTAAGTTGAATTTAGAAAAATATAAAAAAAAAAGGGTAAAACCCATTACAATAGATATTAGTTAAATGTTCCAATTGTCAACAGAACAGTTTATTAAATATGCTTGCTAATAATCATTTAAAATATATTATTTATAATGTTGATTAGACACATATAATTTCAATTCAACAGTCTACACTGAAGTGATGGCAGTAAATGTCTTTAAAAATAATATTTAAAACAATGCGTAAATAAAGCAAAGCGTTAGTTATCTGGATGATATTTGAATGGAATTAGAAGTTTTGGATCTAATTGTATTAAGTAGTTGAATTATTATTTAAAAGGTTATTATTTCCTGAAATGTGTGTATAATGTTTAAGTGCATATGTGTAAACTGCGACTGGAAATTAACAAAAGTATCAATTATTTTAACAAATGAAAATACTTTATAACAGTTTGAATAATAATAATTAAAATAAGGAACTCTTAAGTAAAATAGTTAATAAATGTTTTAATAAAGACTGTTTTAAAATAAATATATTATTTTATTAAGTTAAATAATTTTTTTAAAGATAATTATGTAAGAATTTTAGATATCACATGATTTAGAAATTTCTTTAATTAGAAAGCCAAGGACAAATTAATTAAATGATCAGATTAATGGCTTGAATAGTAGGTTAACATGTGTAAAACAATGCTCAAGTATATAAAGGGAGAAATTAAAAACAAACAGATGTGGTTGTAGTTGAAATTATAGAAAAGATGATATTAAAACTTAAAAGGAAAAAAAATTAACTAGTTTTCACTTTTATTTTTTTATTTTTCAAATTAATTTTTGTGAATGAAGAGGTGAAAAGCTAAGTTATCTTTCTCATAGTATATGTTAAGCCATGCATTTAATGATAGTCATAAAAGAATGGTAATTTCACATTATTTAAAAGTAATGATAAAAACTTTGCAACTGAATTGCAAAAATAATGGAAACTTATAGAACACTAGGAGATGAGTATGCATTTTGCCACATCCTAAAATTATTGATTTGAACCTTTAGGGTTAGTATTCATTCATTCTAATATCTAACATATATATTTTAAAACTGATATTAGTTATAACAAGTAATTAATGTATTGATTATATGGAGTATTATTAGTAAAAAGGCTTGCAGTTTCTCTTGTTATAAACAAAAGCTGAAGCTGTGTGTTCTTTTTATTTTTTAAAAAAAAAAACAATAACTAAGCGATGAATTAACTTCAAACCTCAACCAACTTTCAAAATGAGACAAAATGTGATATCATCAAAATGTTTTTTTATAAATTTAACAAAGGAATAAGTTATTAAATTCACTTTTAAAACCTTTAAAAAAATTTTGATACTTTTTTTTATCTTTCAAGATGTCAGTTAAAGATATCATCATTATTATTATTAATCAAGTATCCAGAAATAATCTACTCATTGACTGTTGATTTATTTTGTCATTCAACTAAAGAAAAAGTAATTCAAATACATTTTATGCATAGATTAATTAAGCATTGGAAAACTAATGATGGAATTATTTCGCTATTCATTAATCTCTCTGGGCAATCCAACATTCTTTTCTTGAATTGAATTGTAGATGCAGAAAAAATTTAAAGTAGTGATCCTTGGAGAACTTTTAAAACAATACTAATAAGCATGAAGAACAGAGATCGCCTCCTTGTGCCAGAGCGTCTCTTTGTAGACACATGGGCACAGATTATCATGTGATGATGAGACAACATCTCAGACTACTGCGCTAATTATTATGATAACAACACCACACAGATTGGTCGCAAAACCTTGAACTTCTATATGAAACTATTGTAATTACCAAATGTAGCTACCTGACACTGTAAATTTTTTCTTAATAAAAAAAAAAATAAATTAAAGGAAATCCTAATTTACATTCTTACATGTGTTTGTTTTAATGCCTATAATGAAAGACTCATAAAATATCTTCCAGCCAAGAAAAAAAAGATAACGTCTTGCTAATGGGATTTGTTAATTTTTGAGCAAAAGACTCTAATATACATAAATGTTTTATAAATTTAAAATTTGTTTATACTATTTAGGTAATTATAATTTATATTGCATGAATCTTTCTTTAATATTTTATATATTAAGAAGATATTTCTGATAGTATTAGCTGCACAAGAATTTGGTAAGAGAAAATATATGTAAAAGGTTTTTTTAAAAAAATATACATTGTAATGAGATATTTTTACCAGTATAGATATTATAGGTTTTATAGGTTTGTATAACATTCTCAAAATGTTATCTTAACCATTTACAAACTAGTTTGTTTAGGTAGGGAATATCATTAAATTTTAGTATAAATTTACATTGCTATATATTATATTTGATTAGTATATGTATATTAGAACATAGTTATTTAGTGATTGAATTTTGGTTTTATTCAATTATAAATTAAATGGATATCATAGGCAAATATCACTTTTAGGACAATGATATCTGATTTAACTGCTTATTGTAGATTATTTAGTGTAATGAATAGATTTACTGATGTTTAAAGTGATAATCTTGTGTGCTTTCTTTTTGTTTTAAATTCTGTCTGAATAAATTAGATTTTAATAAAGATTGTCACCAGTATTTTATTTCAGTGTAGTGGACAATATCAATAATTATTTATTGGAAATATTGTTGTGGTATAGTGTGACCAACGACTGAGCTATATAATTTTAGGTAAAGGTTTACTATAGCTAATATATTACAATTACATTAAAATTTAATCAAATGTAAAATATAATAAAAAAAAACAAACATTTACCTTTTAAAAGAATTTGAATGTTGGATTAATTACACGACATTAATTAAAAGAATTAGTTTTAATTTCTTTGAAAGTTAAGAATTTAAATTGTCTACAACTTAAGAATTTAAACTATCTACATTTATAGTACATGTTGCAAAAAAAAAGATACTCTCTGTGTTCAACAGTTCGAATTACACGTACATATGTACAGTTTTATAGTTGAAAAAAATGGCTGCTACATGCTTAGTACCTGGTGGTGAAATTTGAATGTTGCTGCTATTCTGGCAGAAAAATGGAATCTGCACCAGTTATGGAATGCCATGCAAACTACGAAATTGGTCATCAAATGGCTTGCATGAAGACTCCTGAAAAACTACGTTTTATGCCAACAGTGCCCCAACAATACATTGTGCATAAGACAGGCGTCAGCAAAAAAATAATCATTGACTGGACTAATTTTTGCCGGGAGGAATGTGATAAATATTTTGACACAAATCCGACAGTTCTCGATGGATTTGATGACAAATGGGGAGCCATTAATCATTGAAATTGATGAAACATTATTTCCACTGCAAATACCACAGGGAGATTATACGGACAGGTCATTGGGTCTTTGGTGGTATAGAAAGAGCATCAAGAAAGTGCTTCTTGACAGAAGTTCCAGACAGGACGGCTGATACATTGGAGGGCCTGCTGCAGTGGTTCATTTTACCAGGTATGCACATTATTTCAGATGGCTGGGATGCATACAATATCTGCAGTCTCAACAATGGTGTGTATATGCATTCGATTGTCATCCACCAGGACAACTTCGTGCATCCCGAAGACCAAGGCATACACACCCAGAATATTGAAAATATGTGGATGAGAGCAAAGCGTAAGCTGAAATTCCAATCTGGTACCAGCAGAGCTTTGTTTTCATCGTACCTGCATGAATTTGCCCTCCGGAGTAGATACAGTAATACTGCTTTTTTCTCCAACTTCCTAGTGTGATAGGACATAATTATGTTTAAAAAGGTAAATGTTTTTTTATCTTTTACATTTGAATAAATTTTCATGTAATTGTAATATATATGTAATTTACATTGATTAAATTTTAATGTAATTGTAATATAATATCAAAGAAATTAAAACTAATTCTTTTAATTAATGTCGTGTAATTAATCCAACATTTAAATTCTTTATAAAGATAAATGTTTTTTTTTTTATTATCTTTTACATTTGATTAAATTTTAATGTAATTGTAATATAGTAGCATATACGTAAGATTTTCGAACAATTTAGTTATAATTTTAAACAATAGAGGGCCAACATATTGGGGCCGCTATAGTAAACCTTTACCTAATTTTATACATAACAGTTATTATTTATTGATACATGTTTTGCCCTGCTACAAATATTTAAACAATAAGAGCATTTCTTCATTATTATTTTATTTTGTATCAGTAATAAATATTTCTGTAAATCTTGTAAGGCAATTTCTTTTGTTCCGTTATAAATGCTGACCAAACCAGTGGAGAGATAATAGAGTACAAGATCAATTTTTATTCCATTGCAAGATGGCACAACTAACTCACTCTGGGGCTGATTAAAGACCAAGGTATGAGTCTCATATACCTGCTGAGTGATATGATATTGTATTTATATGCATTAATAAGGTTTTATAGCTGATCATATTATATCAACGGTTGACAATAATATATTTAGAATTTTATTGTTATTATCGCTTTTTGTGAGTTTTATCGAAGACTGGAAGGTTGAATGGGTAGATATCTTCTATTAAAGAGTAAATAAGGCTAAAGTATTTTATAATTTATTCTGATTAAAAATATATATACATCTGCTATAGAATAATAAATAAAGATGTAAACCAATAATGTAGAAGCATTCTCAAAACCTGAAGGAAGTCTCTATGAAATGCTGAGAAAATTAATGGAGAAGACTGATAGTCAAAATAAATAACTAAGAAAAGATATGAATAAGAAATTTAGATATAAGTAGAAAAAATAGAGAAGTAAGAGAAGATATAAATAATAAAATTGATTTATAATACATTTACGTAAAATTGAATTGTATGCTACTAATGGAAGATTTGACAAGTTTAAATACAATTTGATAACTAAATTGAAGGAATCTGATGATAAATGTGATGAAAGGTTTAATGAATTGAAAGACTAGTTAGATAGATCACAAAAAAAATTGGAAAGCAGATTTGAAAACTTGAGTAGTAAAATTAAAAGTAGTCAAGTCTGCCATAAAGAATTGGAAAAAAAAGTATATAAAAATTGAAATAACTTACAAAAATAACCCAGAAGCTTTAAAATTAGAAATGAAAAATATATAAAGTCACATAAAAATGGAATATAAAGATGTATGTAAAAATATAATAAAGCTGACAATGAGATAAAGAAGTTGCAAAAAGTATGTAAGGAATCACAGGGTAATTTAAGGATGTGCAAAAAAAATTAAATCGTATTGAGCAAGTTAAAACAGGAGTGTTAGATAAGTTAAGAGATAGCGTAAACAATCATCAATGATCATTATAATTGGAAAGTTATAATAAGCAGCAACAAGAGATTTGTAATAAAATGAAAGATAATAATAAAATTTTGGAACAAGAAGTAGATAAACATTTTGAGAAACAAAAGATAAATCTTGATCTTATCTGTAATGTTGGAAGATAAAATTTTAGGGATGAAGAATACTCTTATTAAATGTTGATAGTCCTATGAATAGTTCACATCCATATGTAGCTTCAGAGGTTAAATTTTTAAAAATTGATCATGGTGTATCATCATTATATGATGACGAGAGCAATAAACTAATACATAGTCCAGAAGAATAAATGGAAACATAGCTAGATTTATCCAACTTAAAGATTTTAAAACAGAATACGATGAGAAGCCTGTAGAATATTTGAGCACATTGGAAGAGTTGTTCTTATTAAGGAGATTGGGTGAGGTTGAGAAGTTGACAGTAGCAAGTAACCGTTTACGTGCATCTGCCAAACATTGGTGGAAATCATTATTCAATAAGCAAGAAATATATGGGATTTTAAGTATGTATTATTCAAGTTTTGAGGGAAAAGACAAACAGAATAATATTAAACACCAAACTAGTCAGGACAAGTACAATCCTAATAAGGGTAGATTGACCAATTTTTCCGAATGCAAACAGCAAAATTAATAATGCTGACAGCTTTTCCATTATCGAAAAAACAAATAATTTGAATAATGAGGAGTAACTTGCCAAGGAATATCAAGAAACTTTAATTGCTGCCAATAGGCATACTGTCGAAGAGGTGTCTGAAATACTCGGATAGCTCGAGACAAGTGAGATACCTACAGAAAATAGTCATAAAAGCTATAAAAAAATCCTGTACGTTTCTCATTGAAATTTATAGAAACAGAGGAACTGGAAATAATAGAATGAATAAGTCATATAAAGGTAATAAAAGTAATACAATTTTATGCATATATAAAGACCAACAAGTTTAATCCTAAAAGTTAAAGTGGAGTAGAAAAAGGTGCATGCATAGCAGGAAGTTATCCTGGCAGCATATCACAGAATACACCTATGAAAATGCTTGGGGCTAGGCCTAAAACTAATCATGTAAACTAATATAGGCCTCATTGGAATGTTACTACTAAAGCCTTATAGTATAAATTTGGCGATCAATGATATCATTAACTATTTAACTTCATTAAATTTTGAGGCAAAAGATGATGATTATGATAGGGTAATAGAAAGTTATGCAAATAACAATTGCCCAGAAATTAGCATATTTGTACAGGATACATTAGTAAGGGTTTTACTTGATTCTGGGAGTGAAATTTCCATTATATCAGAAAATTTGTACCGTAAACTTACTGAAATAGAATTTGAATCCTGATACTGTCATTAAAACAAAAGCAACTTATAATAGCAAATAGTCACAAGGCGAGATTGTTTGCTCATGAAGTATGGTAGACTGTTAAAGCTAATTCGGTAACTGTGGAGTAAATATTTTTGATTGTCTCAACTTATTCATAAGGTCATAATAGGATCCAACTCCATGAGTCAGTTCTGATGTGTTATTGATTATACTAATCAAGAATTAATTTTAAAAGGGAAAAAATGTAGCTTTAGAAGGGAGGCACTCATTAAAAGTTTCGGTGTACTAAAGGCACTCATTAAAAGTTTCGGTGTACTATCTATACAAAATAATTCTATGGAGTGAGGTTTATCTATAAAAGTTTGTAAATCTTCTGAATTGGATAACAATTTTAAAAAAGTTTTCCCAACTATTCTGTAGGTATAAGGATTGTAACAGCAATCAGGTTTGAATCCTATTACAATTTGAAAGGGATTCTAGATAGCCACATATTGACACATGTGGTAATCAAATGTATATATTTGATTCAAATGACTGAATAAATTAGCCAAAATAGATTTAAGGGGGGATTTTTGTGCTCATTTGTTTTAATGGAGTAAGATATATATTGAAGCGGTTATATATACACATGTGTATATATATATGTGCTTCATGTATATATCGTACCGGTCGGTTTTGTCTGTTCATATAACAAGATCTAGCATCTAGGCAAAAGTACCTCGAATCAAATCATGTGCAAGATACATAAGTCAGGAACACTCATGAACTCTGCCCTATTTGCCTATTTTCCAGATTTACCAACTTATGAGCAACAATCCCGATGATACCGATCTAATTTATCTCTCTCCCCCAGCATCGCAAAGCAGAGACACAAAAAAACTAATTTAAATGATGGAATATTTAAGAATGAAATATAAGTTTGACTCATTTCAAGATCGTGACCTTTCATATTAATTTTATCTCTAAGATTAACGGGAGATCATCTAGTCAGGGCGAGCATAATTTAATAACTAAGATATTAATATTTAAATAAAAGAAAACAATGACTCTGCAAGTTTATAATATATATAAGATTTATTAATTTAAAGAAATATGAATAAAGACTAGTTTCATTATTTATTAATCATTGGCCTCTTAACGAAAGTATATTTGAATTACATTTAGATGGTAATAGGTAAATCATATGACATTTTATTTATAACTTAGAGGATGACAGATTTGATTGATTACTTTGATTTATTACTGTGGCTCATATGCCAATAATAGATAAATATAATAATGGACAATTGATTTAGCGCTATTAGAAAATGTATTCCTGAGATACCAATCCACCCCTAGAAGGAACAAAATATAGTATTTTAACTGATTTAGCTTATAAGTATTATTTTGGGACGGAAACATTAATTTTATTACAAAATTACATTTGATTAATAGATAAAAGGATTTCAGTTTTACTGAATGCGAAACGTGTGTGGAATTGCTCATTAACATACATATATATATAATGCCGTCATCAAAGACGCGCATCTGAAAATATTAATAAATACAATAAATAGATCTGGTTAATAGTCACAACATTATGACTTATGGATATTCATGGGTTTTATCTAGAAATATAACAGGAAGGCGGTGCATGCATGGCAGCATATTTATGTGATCCAATCACGGATCCTTGCAGGTGCTTCTGAGAATTCATTGAAGAAATAGACCAATATATGTCTGCAAACGTTGACAGAATCGGTTCACAAACTAAGAACGGTCGGCTGTGCGTTTAATGGGCTGGGTTTTTACCAGAGCGATCCCCATATAAAGCCAGCTCATATGACCAAATAAGTCCGCAGGGGGGTTAAGAACCTGGTTCTTGGACTTGGAGATACGAGACGGGGTTTGGCTTTCCGATACACCTGGATAGAGAGAAGCACAAATATATATATAAATGAATGATGAGGCCTGTAGGCACGCAACGGTTGGAATAACAAATATAACTTTAAAGAATATTTACTTAATTAATGCCCACACATTATGGAATATCCAGCATAATGGTATGATTTAATTGCTAAACAGAAGTGGATCATTTAAACTTATTAAAATACATAATTCCTTGATATAAAGACTCCCCTTCCCCATTACTTTAATTTATTTATAAACTTCCCACAGCATTCGGGCGTATTCGTTCCATCCATCAATAAACACCTCAACTCATTTGCCTACATAGATGACATCATGATTGTTCTACCTACCATAAAATACCTTCACCAACTACAATCCATTTTAAATTGATATTCTGCAAAATATCATTTACAAATAAACCACAACAAATCAGCTATCTGGCAGATAAAGTCAGGAAAACAAACACCATCTATCTATACTGCCAAGCCACAAAGATTCTTGGGGTTTCCCATCTTCAAATCCTCAATGGCGATGGACAGAGAAATACAGAACGGTGTCGTCCAAACAACAGAGCACATCACCACATCTCTCTTTAGAGTCTACCTCTCACTATATGGAAAGGTAGGCCTCCTGAATATGACAATATTACCAAAAATTACATATTACCTGCCCTTCATCAAACTAACCAGACAGTTTCAGAACAAAATTAATCGCCTATGCACCAAACTCTTCTGGAGAAGACTGTGGCCATCAGCCTCCGAAAAATGCACAATACACTACATAATTTAATACATTCCTTTAGCTATAACATCACCAAAAACATTTCTCCAACAGATCAACCCCCACCAGGGAAAATGCCGTGGATATCTTCCCTTATCAATCTTCTAAGTCAATACAAACCAATCACGGACAACAATCTTGACGTTAAAATCACCTTGTGGGATGCATACCACCTAATCAACCCACACCCACAACCTCCCGAAAGTAGCCTCAACCCCACAAACCAAAAATTAATTAATGAGTTTAAAAGATGGTGTCTGGAGCCCAAGTATCTGGACTTCATCATCAAAATTAATCTTGGCGCGCTTTCCACAAACAGATTCCTGTTTTACCGAAGAGGTAACTCCAACATTGATCCGACCTGCAGTTTATGTTCTCATGAAGAGGAAACCATTGAGCACTTCATATATCGCTATCCAAACCTTAAAACGGTCAGATAGTCTTCACCAACTCCAATATTAGACTGGACCTAATTCTCTCACCCATAAAAATGATCCACACCGGAACATTTGCTATTATTAGACTATCCCTTTTCATTCTCTATGCAATCTGGGTAGTACGCTGCAAGTTGATAATGGAACTGCCCTGCCTAGACCCAGGTCTGTTGTTCTGCAAAACAACAAAGATAATCAGGAAAAGAGATGAGCTCAGCTCTCCCAAAAAATCCTTTGAGGAAACTTGGAACCTATTCACTCTCCCAACTAATAACAACAAACATGCTGGCTTACTAAACCATTCATAAGAACTCTCGGAACTTAGCATAACCTCATTTAACTTTGTAAATATCCTTTCCAATTTGTACACAAAGTAATTAATAAATATATTTTTGAAACAAGTATAAAATTTCGGTTATAAATGCTGTCATTAAAATAAACATAAGTATTCATATACAAATGGGGTGGTGGTGATAAATTGGAGAATAAATAGATTTTACTTTCACATTATAAATTGGAATGTTTAGGATTAGCACATTATTATTTTTTAAAAAAAAAAAACATTTCTTAGAAAAACAGATTTCTGCTCTGTTTTTCTACAATAACCTTATGAGATAATTACTTTGTTTTCCCCCAAATTCACGAGCATTTGCTAAGATAAAATAAGACTTGTTTTTAATTAAACTTAATCTAATCATCCCATAAAGTAGGGAAGGAAAAATAAAAGAGAAATTACATATTAGCAAATTTGAGGGATTATTGGCATATTTAAAAATACAAATATATAAAATACGATAATAAGAGTTAAAAGATTATTGCCGCATGAAAGTGAAAAAAAAACAGATTTAATAGAGGCTCAATGAGAAACAGGAAATTAAAGTTATATAGAGTTACATACAAACTAGAGGTAAGTAAATTGTATATCATTTTACATAATATTATTTAAGAGAACGACAGGGTTATTATTACATAAGGCTGAGTTTAAGAGATTTATATATTAGGCAGCGGCTAAAGTTCTTTTTATCATGATAAATATAGTGGCGGTCTTTGATGCTTTATTGTCCATTGGGATTGATGAACTAGATCTAGATTTGGGTCATTCAAGCAGATAGAATTTACTTTTTCAGTCTCTAAGCAATTTAAAAGTTCATGGGTATGGGATCCAGAGTTATGATTGTGGGAAAGAGCATGTTTGAACGAAGAGAAAGGTGAATTTTCCTCTACTCATGACTCATTGTATTAATAAAACCATGAGCGTGGATTAGATCTGCCATTGCTGTTTTACTATAATGCTCCTCCTTTATGGATTCAAATCTAGAGGTATTTATACTCCTTTTTCCTATGATGTTGGAAAGCCCTTAGCTGTTAGACCTGAGGCACTTTGTGCACTTAGTAGATCTGGATTCTGCTGACAGGATGCATCTTTTGTTTTAATAAGTTTTGAAAACAATGCAATCCTGTTACAAATTTCTTGAACGATTGTTTTAAAATGTAGTCTTATGATTTTAAAACAAATTTGAAGTAGATAAAATTTCTACTAATGGATTCTTACTTTACTATTATAAATTATAACATTTTAATTCGGACTAATGGGTTTCCGGTCAATTGTCTTAATTGTGTTCGAGAAACTTCTTAGAGGAATTGCATCATTTTCTGACCACCATGATTAAAATAAATAAATTATATATAATTTTAAAATATACATTAATAATATATGTTTTTATTTGAAATTATGATTTTAAAAGTAATCTCCCATCACCGATAATATGTACATATCCATTACGCACGTATACGAATTAGAATAACATTAAATATGTTTATCAAAATTATTTACATTAAGATGTCTATATATCTACGTCAGTTATTTTAATGGTTAAGCAAGAAGAAAAAATATGTATTAGTAAATATGTAAGGATGGAGTTTAAATATGGTTTGGTGGTGGTCTGAGTGGGCTGTGAAGCTCGATCCGAGTATCAGGTCGACTGCTTCAATATTTTGTTCTTAAGTTAAAAATATTATGGCATTTAAAAAAATATAATGTATAAAAAAATATAATTTTATTATTAAAATGTAAATTCTATTATGTAAATTTAATTATGGTTTGGCAAGTGTGAAAAAAGATGGGGGTTCAAATCAGCGAAGAAAGTTTAACTTTCTAATTAATTAAAATACAAACTGATATTAAAAAAATGTAGGTACTAAATTCTAATTTTAGAATTTATATTTTAGTGTAGCATTGTCATTACAATAAAAGGTGACAAGAGTGTAACCACTGGGAATTTGATAAAAATCAAAGGCATTCGGAGTTTAATTAAAAAATGCAATTAGTAAAATTTCAAATTAAATTGTATTAACATTATAATCAGTAAAATTCTTTTAGATAATAAAAAAATAATTTTCTTTAAATTAATTAATTAATTTGGGGAACAGCCAATCTGGATGGCTTTGTATTGAAATGTATATAGGGAAGAAAGAGTTAATAGTTATTTAAACTTCTGGAAGTTGTTATACAGTTTAGAGTTTAGTTATTGTAAACTTCTGGAAGAATTATTATAAGTTTTAAGCTGCTAAATTGCATCAAGCAATGAGTGAGTAGATGTCCGCAATTTCTCTCACCATCGCCAAGAAGCTGTGTATGGAGTTACCTTGTACTGTAGAACGCTAGGCCGTTAAAGTCCTTGCCTACATTTTACTATTCATGTTGCAGACATGCTAGGTCATCAGCAGCAAAAGGGAAGCATCCAGTATATAATTTCGCTAAGTGACCAGCCAGCCAATTCTACTGTTTGTCAAAATCCTTTGTGAAGGTTTGGTAAAATAATAATTTAATTTTAACTATAAATTTCAAATGATAAAAGCATCTCTAATAATCTGCTTTCTTTGCTTCCTCAATTTATTTATTAACTGTTCTTTAAAGTGTGTGTATCCTTTTAGTACTAGAAAATATTATGATGTTATTAAAATATGTTTTCTTATAACACACCCTTAATTAATTGTTCATAGTAAGGAAGATTAGACTATTGCAATGTATACTTGATCTTTCTTAAATTTTGCTAGACTTATTGTTTAAGAATCAGACTGAGATAAATTTAAGTAAAATATTTCAATGATTAAAATATTTGATAGTATCTAAAGAAAAGTCCAGTAATTAAATAGAAAAGATATTTAAATTCCTCCTCCCTGATTCTAATTTGTACTTTAATTTTATTTGCAATTTTAAATTTGCCTATTTAAAATCGGTTCATTCAAAAATTGACATTTGATGATTAACCCAATTACAATAGTTTATATAGAACTTTCAAATTTAAAAATTAAGTTCATGTTACATGTTCAAAAGCAATCTTTATTTTCTGTTTTGGGAAGGGACAATTATAAATGTATACTGTGTGCAAGTGATTTATAAACAACCTGCAGTTTTAAAATAAAATTTAATGTTCGAAGTTAAAACTTAATTTCTTTATTTTTAACAAATATATATATAATGCAGATACACGATTTCTAATTCTGTGAAACTTATGTTATAAATAATGAAATATATGACATCATAGTTTAATTCTTTAAAACTTTTAACGTAATTTAATATATTATCATCGTAAGCTATCATATCAATAATTCCTTAGGTACTTTAGTACTTTTTAAGCTATGGCGTGTTACACTTAACATGTTTTCTGCCGGTGTGATTTCATCGAAAATTAGATGAACGATGCCATGGCAACAAAAACACCAGCATGACTAATCCATGGTAATGGTGACTTTTTGATCGTGGTGACACACGAGATTTAAAAAGTCAAGAGACCTATGTGAAATTTTGTCATTTCTGTCTTTTGTGGTTTTGCTATCGGCGTGAGCACACTGACTTTTCTGATCATATTTTCATATATTTCATATTTAATATTGACATTATATTACTATATTGAGTAAATTTTTAACTGTCGATTTGATGATATTATAGTAATTTTCTGCTTTTCACTGTGATTTTTTCCATTGTGCTTATTATCAATTGTGCTTTCACTGTCATTTTTTCATTGTGCTTCTCACTGCTATTCAAAATGTTCAATATTTAGAAATTGCCAGCTACTGAAATGGATGCATTTCTGATTTTCCAAATGCAAGGTATCCTGCCTTCTACAAAAGTATGTCCAAATAGCCATGATATGATCTTATATATGCACAGCCCAAACAAGCAATGGCATTGTAACCTTCAAGGTTGCATTACTAAAATTGGCATTCGCAGGGGAACATGGTTGGAAGGTACTAGAATCCCCTTTTTAACCGCAATCCAATTTATATATAGTTGGTATCGGAAACTAACGTCTTTACATTGGGAAGAACATAGACTGGAATAACTACATAAGCGAAATTTGTACCAATGCTATGCTGCATCAGCAAAATGGAAAGATTGGAGGTGTGAAAATCGTCGAGATTGATGAGTCTATTTCCCAAAAGGAAAAACGAAGCTAGCCGAATTCTCCCCAAGCAATGGATGTTTGTTTGGTGGTTTATATAGAGAAACACATGAGTGTTTAATCATTTGAGTTCAAGACAGGACAGCTAAGACTCTCATGGAAGCCTCTTCATGTAATGTCAAACAGGGATCAATCATTTATTCAGACTGTTGGAAGGCGTACAAAACTAATGAATGAATAGAAGCTGGTTACTACCATTCTCAAGTCAATCACACATAATTTCGTCCATCCAGAAACAAGAATTCACACCCAAAACATAGAGATGTTCTGCCAAATGGCTAAATAAGCAGCAATGGAGGATGGCACAACACCTGGACAATTATCTTGCAGAATTTATGTGGAGATGATTACATAAAAATGACAATGTATTTTTATCGATCCTGAAAGACATTAAAGAAATGCTTCCGCCTGCATAAATAAAAGTGTTAAGTAATCTGTCTTATCTAGGATTTTTTTGTTAATTTGTATTTTTTTAAAAAAAAAGGGGGGAAAAATAGCAGTTTTATGAAATTTCCAGCATACTTTGCGACCAAGTGCTTTTATTGGTCTGTTTGATTTTTGGAGCAACATTTCTTTTAGTGACCCTCCATTTTGTTCAGTATATACTACAAGGAAAGCGTCTTACAAATATAAAAAATATTTTTTGGTTTACTTTTACTCTAGTTTCTATATAAAAAAATTGTTTTTACTGTACTTTCACCAAAGTGATAAGCAGTGTATCACAATAGACCAAAATATTAACACAACCAATTCACTTCAAAGAGATAACCAATTAATATGTTTTAAAACTTCATTAAACCTACCACATACCACAAACAAACAAAACGCACAAAACTACTCAAGTAACAATGAACCTATACCAACAAAGATAAAACCAAAAGATTTGAACACAGCTACACACAATCAAAAACAGCCATACAATCTGATACACACCAACAATCAGGATAAAATGCTACCTTCACAAAACCATATACCAGATCTCAATAGAGGCAAGACTCAGAACAAAATAATTAAGAAGTCGTCTTTTAAAAACAAAACACACATTGAATCTGAGTATAAACCTAATGATGAAACTGAAATGGAGCTTACACAATCCATAATTATAAACAATAAAAGAAAATCTTTCACAAACCAAAAGCCAGACTCAGAAGATGAAGGTTGTAGTTCCATAGCCCCAGCAAATATTATCAAATCTAGCACAACAAGCAGTATCAAGAAGATAAGAAAGACAAGTAACCCTAGAATCCCAAACCCATCAAATGGAATAGATAGAGAAGACACATGTGAATCTGTCAATCTTTTAACACCAACCTTTTCAGAAGATTCTCAAGACCTTCGACCAAATATAAGACCAAAGACCAAATTGCCATCTATAAACCCACTTGCGGTTATCTATAGCAGTCACCAACACAGTGCAGACTTAATTGTAAAATTGTGGGGTTGAATATAAGAGGTATCAACTCCACTGCACTGCCCGTGTATATGCCATAAAACACTGATTTCAAAACAACCTACCACATATACCATTCATGGGAGAAACTAAATATCACATAAACTCCAGCAGTATTATCATGGAAGAACTATCCAAACTGGGTTACACCCAGTTTAGCACTAGTAATGTAGCAGCTGGAGGAGTAGGCAAAATTATAAATAGTAAAAATGCTCCAGATAGTAATCATAGTAAGTAAAGAATATATCTTCCAAAATAGTATGTATATGTGGCAGGATTTTTGTTTTTATTTATTTATAAAAAAAAATTTTATAAGAATTTTTTTTATATTTTTCTTATATATTTTTAGTTCCTTGAAAAAGACTATAAAAAAAAATGAAGAAATAGTCGAAACGTTGGAAATCTATTTTAATATATATTTCATTTTTGGTGGCAAAAAAATAAAAAACAAGTTTTTAAAAGATTTGGTGTGTTTTATAATTATTTTAAAAGTATTTTGACCACTTTTAATAAAGAAAATAAAGTGAGAGTTTATTTTTATTTATTTTGAATATATGAAACTTGGATTTTCGAACACAGAGGAGAAATAAAATTTGTAGAAGATTTGTGGTAAATTGAAACAAAAGAGGAGGAGGATCTGTGGTATATATAAATATGGTTTTGGAAAATGGTTTTAAAGATTCTAGGAAGCAGTGTTTTTTAAATTTGAGGAGTGGTGTTGAAGATTTTAATAAAGAACTTTGTGATAATATAAATTATGATATCAATATTTTGTTAAAACAATTAAAATGTATTTTAGATAAAAAGGTTTTAAAATACACTATACCAGTGGTCTTCAACCACCGGGCTGCGGATCGGCACTGGGCCGCAGAACTTTTCTGGAGATCCGTGTGAGTTTGTAATAAAATAATAAGATTTTAAACTTTTAATTAATATAAACAATTTTTATTTATTTTTTCATCGCATTTTTACCCGATTAAAAAAAAAGAAACAGAACAAAAACAAAATCTAATCAATCATATATAAATTAATTTGTTTTTCTATTTATCACAGACGTTTATGGGGGGGGGTAAAAAGTTTTTTATTATACAAACCCCAGGTTGTCTTTTGATAGCCAATCACAGACGCTTGTCAGCATTGTTAAAATAATAAAATGTAACGTGACTTTTTTTGATCTCTTAAATTTTTTCTACTCTCTCTTTTAATATTTTATTTTTAGTGTTTTTTTTTTGGCTATACAATTTTTTTTTTTGGATTTAACTTTATTTTTGAAATCAATTTTTATTACCTTTTTTTAAAAATAAAAACCAAAAAATAAGTTCTGTCTCTAACTTTTACAAAGTATATACACCTTCACTACCCCAAAATAAAGTAAGATCAAAACTTTTGACTTTTTCAAGTTTCGTTTTCTTTTTGTTTAAAAATACGCCCACTTTTTTTTGGCTTATGAGGCAATATTTTTTTTCGCTTTATTTGTATATTGCTAAAATACTAAAACTTTTATTTTTAAAACCAATTTCTGTTACCTTTTTTTAAAAATAGAAACAAACAAAAAATAACTTTGGTGTCTATCTTTTGTCTCAGTGATGACAAAGTATTTTTCAACCGACCCCCCACCTCCAAAATAAAAAAAGATCAAAACTTTAGACTTTTTCAACATTCAGGTGAATAACATTTTATTCTTGCATGTTTTAACAATGAAATAATAAATGTAAAATGCAAGCACATTAATTAATGAGAACGATTGTTATTGTATTTGTTTCTGTAGCAGTATGACTGCGCAACTCGAGAAAGAGTGTTCAACATGTGAAGGTAAACAACACCATTATAATACATAATAACTAGTATGCTGTTTTGGTCAGTTATAACAATTATGCTTATCTAAGGCTAAGCAGGTTACATCTTTAAGAAAATTTATCAGTAAACTACTGCTGGTCCGCGAAATCTTATTCTTATTTTTGCCGGTCCGCAGGTGTGAAAAAGTTGAAGACCACTGGCACTATACAAATAATTAATAAATGGTTAAAAAATAAAATGAAAATTGTTAAGTTAAATATGGATATTAAATTTTTAAAATTTTGTTATGATAATTATATTTGTCCAAATTTTATAAAACTGAATGTTTTTGAAGATATTTAACGTAAGGGGTTTTTAAAAAAATTAAAAAGAAAAATTTTAAAGGGTTATATTATAAATTTATATAAAAAGAAAAATGGATGTTAAATGATATAAAAAATATTTATGAGAATTTAACAAAATTAATTACATTTAATGAAGAATAGTTTTTGAAACAAGTTTTTTATAAGAAAATGTTTTTATTTAGGAAAAAAATTTCAGATAAACATTATAAAAAAATTCAAATATTAATTATTAAGAATAATAAATGTAATTGCTATATACGTGTATAATAATGTTTTGTTAAAAGAAAATTATACGTATATAATAATTAATGTTTTATTAAAATAAGTTTTATTAAAAGAAATAGACAGGAATTTTGTAATTAAATTTGGTACGCTATTAAAGATAAGTGTTCCAGATCAGAAACTAATTAAGCAGCTAGATTAAAAGTGCTGATTACTAAAAGTAGACAATAGCTGAAAATTAATTGGTTTCTGAAACATTCCTTAACAAGAAAAAAGAAGGAACAAAAAATAACTAAGCAGCACTTGTAGCGGAGAACTCATTGAATGCACACGAAGGTCAAGAGTTTTAACTTAGCAACGGAACAAACCCAGTGAATTCCACCACTGAAGGTTAAAAAGTGGACCTAGGAACTTTGCAGGCCACACCGGTCTAGATTATGTTTTTTGTATGCCTTCATGGCCAGCATTCGTAAGTTAAACTTAATTGTCTTATAACTATATATATGTACTATTATTTATCCGACTGTTAATTCTATTAAACTATTTGTATGATCATTTGGTTTCTGCTGTCTATTTACCTGATGGTTAAGCCGAGTGAGTGGTTGTACACAGCAGAAAATTGGCGCAGTTAATCGACAGGATACGTTCCAGTAGAAAAATCTGGTGCAATTTAGAAACAGTAGTAAATTCAAATTGAATTGTATAACGTAGAGAAAGCTACAAGGAAATTGAGAATCGAAGTCCGGGTGAATATAGAATTGGTAGTCGGAAAAATTGTTTTAGTAAGCGTATTAATAGAAATTTGTCTCAGTAAGCGTGTTTGATAGTTATCTCATAGCGAAATAGAAATTTTTTTTTTTTCAAAAAAAAAAAAAGCAAAATAGAAAATGATGACATCAGTGCCTCAGGTAACAATTAACGAGTTCAACGTTAATAACCCCTTTGATTGGCCAATTTATCTTAAGAGAATCGAGAAACAATTTTTGATTAATGGTACGACAAGCGACCCCATTAAAGTTGCCATGTTATTGTGTTATGCCAGGCAACAAGTAATCGAAATAGCAAATAGACTCTGTGATCACGAAGAGCCAGAGAATTTGCCATATAATGTAGTTACGGGGAAATTAAATAATTTTTTCAGTCCCCAGCCTTCGAAGCATGTCGCAAGACTACACTTCAGAAACCGAAGGCAAAACAAGGGAGAGCGTATACGAGATTATGATCAAGCTCTAAGAGAACTTGCTAAAAGTTGCAGTTATGGCGATGCCTTAGAGGATAATCTGCTTGAGCATAATAATATTTGTTATAGAAACTACACATGACCACCATCTCTTATGCTTGTGTATAACTTGTTAAAACAGGCAAAACTCACTATACGTATGCCACACACAGCAAGCTAGAGTAATCAATGGATGCCAGAAGGCTTGTGCATAAAATCCCCATCTAGTGCCTACTCATCAACAACAGTTACACACAAGATTAAGAGATGGTGGTCATGTGATGATTATTGGCTTAAAACCAATCCTGCCTAATAGGATATTGGTGGCTATGGTTATTAAAAAACCAGACACCAAAATATATGGGAACTGAATTGGGTTCAGACCCATATAACTATATAAGCTGATGGGCTTGAATTGGAAACATTAAGGTGTTTTCAGTTTAAGACTCATAGTTTTGTAGTTAAATGGAGATAAAAGGTGGTTGCAGGAGGGTTGCATTAGATCCTAAGATCTAGATGCAGTGCTCTCAGATCCAAGGCTCCTCACTGACGAAACCCACAAGCCAGAAACTAGTCTGGGGATATTGGATGAGTAGGCACTAGATGGGGATTTTATGCACAAGCCTTCTGGCATCCATTGATTACTCTAGCTAGCTGTGTGTGGCATACGTATAGTGAGTTTTGCCTGTTTTATAGAAACTATATATATAATAAAAAAGGAAATTATAGTGGTGATAATAAGCATAATTTTGTTATTAATTTAACTAATACGGTTTTTAAAGAAGAAGAAATAAAGGTTTTAAATAAAAGTTTAAAATATGTTCCTAAAGGGAGATTAATTACTATGGAAAAACAAATTATAGAGGTTAATGCAAAAATGAATATTTTAAAGGATATTTGTTGTAAAAAAATTGATGGAAAAAATATTAAAGATAATATGATAAAAGATTTAGAATTTTTTAATAGTAAAATAGAATATAATATAAAAAGAAATTTTGAATATAAAAAAGATGTTGATTATAATAATGAATTGAAAATTATAAAAGATATAAAAATAAAATATAAGGATTTAACATTTTTAAAAGGAGATAAATCTAGTAGTATGGTTATTATGTCGAAGTTAGAATATAATTTAAAGATGTGTAAATTATTAGATGATGTTTTTTTTTATTAAAATTAATAAAGATGAAAGTAAAAAAAAGAATAAAATTGTAAACCAATTAATAACTGAAATGGAGGAAAAAGGATATATTGAAAAGTTTAAAATGAAACAATTAAAAAGATTGGTACTTGTGTATAATTCAACCGATGACGTTTTTGACTTACCGATTTCCCTTCCGGTAGACATCGACATTTTTTGCATGACAATGTTGTCATGGTAACCAAGTGACTGGCGTGATTAATCCATCAGAGAGTCAATTTTTTTTTTTTTTCACCCGCGAGATTTAAAATTCGTAGAGGTTTGGGAAATTTTTTGATTTTTCTGTCTATTGCGATTTTGCTATCCACGGCATCACAGTTACTTTTTTGAGCTGTTAATTCGGGTAATGTGTTTTATTTATCTGTTTATTTTAAATTTACAAAAATTTTTTGTTAATATTTCTACAATTCTCAAACTTACATTGAATTACGTTTAATGTGTAAATAATTTATTCTCCGGTAAAGTGTTTTTTATTTATCTGTTTATTTTAAATTTACAAAAAGATTTTGTTAATATTTCTACAAT
Source organism: Epiperipatus broadwayi (assembly GCA_028023455.1). Classification (NCBI taxonomy): domain Eukaryota; kingdom Metazoa; phylum Onychophora; class Udeonychophora; order Euonychophora; family Peripatidae; genus Epiperipatus; species Epiperipatus broadwayi. The sequence continues at coordinate 4,151,119 of JAQFVV010006259.1, read as the reverse complement.
TCTGAAACTTACATTGAATTACGTTTAATGTGTAAAGTGTTTTATTTATTTTAAATTTACAAAAACTTTTTGTTAATATTTCTACATTACGTTTTTAATGTGTAAATAATTTGAAATAATTTTTTTAATCAATTTTGCAATATGCAGTACGTTTTAAAAATTACCAAATGCATGTAAAAGTGCGGCGTTTTTTGGATGCCATTAATACCATATTTGCATTAGATCGCGTCTTTCATGTCCAGAAAATAACTGCATGGCATCATACTATGGGGAAACGAAAGCAACTCTTTCTACAAGACTATCCCAGCATAGATATTCTTACAATAAGGCCCAAGTAGACCCAAATTGCAACTCAATATTTGCTATACATCAGATATCAGCTGGTCATGCATGTGAACCTAAAAATGCAAGAATAGTTTGCAGGGAGAGAAATGACATTAAGAGAAAAGATAAAGAAGCATGTTTTATTGCTATTGATGATAAGGCTATGAATAGGAAAGATGCGTGTTACAAAATCTCTAAGAAATGGATCATTTAGATCTGACGCATTTATTTTCAACTAATTTACATACATCAGCATATTTTAGCATATACCTACACGCTATGCTTATTCTTTGTTGCCCATGATTATGAGAGCTAAGTTCTCTTGAAAGCGCTCGGGCATTATTCTTTAGATATTATAATTATTTTGAGTTTATAATATATTGTTATTTTAATCCTGATGAAGCTCGGTTGTTGTGCGCGTATTTGCGCATTAAAATTATATACATGTATAATAAGCACCTGAGTTTAATAATTTCTTTTTAAAAAGTTTTTGTTAATATTTCTACAATTCTCAAACTTACATTGAATTACGTTTAATGTGTAAATAATTTTCAATAATTTTTTAAAACAAATTTGGAATATACATTACCAAATGCATGTGATAACAAGGACGCCATTAATGCCAAATTCGCATTAATTCGGGTAAAGTGTTTTATTTGTTTATTTTAAATTTACAAAAACTTTTTGTTAATATTTCTACATTACGTTTTTAATGTGTAAATAATTTGAAATAATTTTTTAAATCAATTTTGCAATATGCAGTATGTTTTTAAAATTACCAAATGCATGTAAAAGTGCGGCGCCATTAATACCAGATTTGCATTAGATCGCGTCTTTTTTATTTAGGTGTTTATTTAAAATTTACAAAAAGTTTTTGTTAATATTTCTACAATTCTCAAACTTATTTACAAAAAATATTTGTTAATATTTCTACAATTCTCAAACTTACATTGAATTACATTTTAATTTTATTTTTAATTTCTGAATTATATCATACAGCTATGAGAGTAATACAATGTCTGATATATGTGTACGCCGGGCCTGCGGCCCGACAAAAACATCCGGAGGTCCCCCCCACCAATTCCAGCGCTACGCGCTGCTGTACTTTAAAATTGAAAATAATATTTTGACGCATGCATGTACATTTTTTTTTTTAGTATTTGCCTGACCTGCGTCAGATATTTTTCATTTTTGAATATTTTTTAGCATGTGACCTGGATAATTCAACCGATGACGTATTACCCTGAAGGCATATCAGTCTAATCTTGCGATTTTTAACGTACCGTGTTCACGTGATCTGCGGACACATTTTAGTGATTACATGTGTCCGCAGATCACTTGGAGACGTTATCTTAAAAATCGCAAGTTTAGACTGATATGCCTTCAGGGTAATACGTCATTGGTTGAATTATACACAAGTACCAAAGATAAGATGTAAAATGTGCTAATATTATAGGTTTACCAAAGGTAAATAAGGAAGGAATTCCAAGGAGACCCATTATTTCATGTAAAAATACATATTATGAAAATATCACAAAATGGATATATATTAATGTTTTTAAGAAATATGAAGATTTTAATAAAAATGAAACTAAAATTAATAATTCAAAAATTTTTGTAGATAAGTTAAAAATATTTTTGGAAAATAATAAATTTAAGAATATTACATTTGTAAAATTAGATATTGTTAATATGTATTTAAATATTTGTCCAGAAGATGCTATAAATTATGTTTTGGATTTATACATAAAAGATAAAGGTGATAAAATAAAAATTGATTGTAATTTATTGTATGAAATTTTGGTTTTATGTTGTAAAGATTTGGTTTTTAGATATAATGAATGTTTTTATAAGCAAAAGAAAGATTTATGTATGGGAAATTGTTTAAGTGGTTTTATGGCAGATATACATATGTATAATTTTGAGAAAAAATATTTTGGTAATGGGTATGGTCTTGTTTTTTATTGCAGATATATTTATGATTATTTTACTATTTTTAAAGGAGATTATAAAAATGTTAAAAGGTTTTTAAAATATATAAATAGTAAAGATATTCATATTAAATTTACTATGGAAAAAGAAATAGGGGGATGTATTGAATATATGGATATAAAAATTAAAAAATTTTTTATTGATCATAATTTAGATATTGAAACATCAGTTTTTACAAAGAAAACTTTTCATGGTTTATTAAGTAATTGGAACTCTGACTTAGATAAACATTGTAAAATGAACATTATTAATAATAGAATAAAAAGAGGAATAAAAATTTGTTCTAATAAAAATTTGTTAAATGAAGAATTAAATATTATAAAAAAAGAATGTTTATTAAATGATTACCCTTGGGATGTTGTATTAAAAAATTTTTCAAATAGCAATTTAAATAAAATAAAAAGTGAAGAAAAATTGAAAAAAAAAAGTTTGGTGATGATACATTTTTTATAGGTTTTAAAGTTCAAAATTTTATTTTTAAAAAGATAAAAAATTTGTTTCATAGATTTAATAAAAAATATGGTTTTAGTATTTATCCTGTATACAAGAAAAAAAGTAATTTATATAATTTAATTAATAAAGGAGATTTTGTTGAATTTTCAAATATAATGCAAGCTGTTTATTGTATAAATTGTATGGATTGTTTAAAATATAATGGTAAAGATATATCTTATGTGGGTAATACAAAGAATTTTTTTAAAAACTAGATTAAAACAGCATTTGTCAAATAGAAATTCAGCATTGTATTTACATAAAGAAAAATCTGGTCATGTCAATTTTAAAATTATTCCTTTGGAATGTATAATTAAACAAAAAGAAAGATTTGAAAAAGAAAGTTTATATATAAAGATGTTAAATCCTGTTTTGAATAGGATATTATAAAATAAAAGAAAAAGGAAGAGAACAAATGTTTTGTAAAATTTAATGGAATGGTTTTGTTTTTTAAAAAGAAAGGAAGGTAAAAATATGTTTTGTTTTAAAAGGAAAGAAATATAAAAATGTGTTAATTGAAGATAGGATGATAAAAACTATATTTTATAAAAATAAAAGGTTTATTTAAACAAAATGTAAAGTTGAAAGCTGTTATGAAAAAGAAATCACAGCAAGTAAAAAATAGTATGTATATGTGGCAGGATTTTTATTTTTATTTATTTATAAAAAAAATTTTTTATAAAAATTTTTATTTTTCTTATATATTTTTAGTTCCTTGAAAAAGTCTATAGAAAAAATGAAGAAATAGTCGAAACATTGGAAATCTATTTTAATATATATTTCATTTTTGGTGGCAAAAAAATAAAAAACAAGTTTTTAAAAGATTTGGTGTGTTTTATAATTATTTTAAAAGTATTTTGACCACTTTTAATAAAGAAAATAAAGTGAAAGAGTTTATTTTTATTTATTTTGAATATAATATCTATCAAACTCACATATGGAACTACCGTCTTTAATGCTATATACATATACACTCCTAACAATATTAGTTCATATATAAAAATAGTTAATAGCATCAACCTGATAATCTCCACCAGTAGCTGGCCAACAGTGATTGTTAGGGATTTTTACACTTCCTATGAAGAATTTGTCAATAAATACCTTCATCTTCTGAATAGAGGCTTTCTTAGCGGGGAAGGTTTCCAGATAGTGCTTATTCATTCTATACCAGAAGACACAGATCTTTGATAGATCTGGTCTTTTACACACCTGAATTCTGCTTACACTATGGAGGCAGCGCTTCAGCCTGTAGCATTCTCTGGCCACTTTGCAGTGGTCATCTCAGTGCAAATTGATAACCTCACACAAATGAATCACAACAAAACAATTAGAATGCTAACAAAGGACAACATAACTGAAGCCATCCCATCAGAGGCATATATTCTATTTAGGAAAATAGATATACTCTCAAGACCACCTGAAGAGGCTTCATTTGCACTAGTGGGAGTTCTGCAAACTCTAATAGTTCAGTACTCCTGCAGGTCAAAGCACCCAACCTCATTATTAAAGCAACTAGAGAACATTAATACTCTAACTTAAACAGTTTTCTACTGAAAGCAACTCGATAGATGACATCATCTCACTTAAGAATGAATATAAAGCAAAGCAAAAAGCCCTTGCTGAATATGTCTCTGAAAAGATCCAAGATATATCTGGCTCCTCAATATTGTTGGACTAGAGGATATCTCAGGTGGGCACTGGGGCCACAGAAAAAACAAAATACTCCAATACTAATTAAACATTAGGGCACCAGCATGACTGGATACTACATGCTTGAAAAAATTAAACTACACTTTGAAAACAAATTAAAAAAACACAACTTATCAGTAGATCGCGATTGGACAAGACATTCATCCAGTGATGATCATTTGATCACAGTCCAAGATATTAAAAACAAACTATGCTCCCTTCCAGACAGCATCCATCCCGGAATGCATGGGATACCTAAATTCCTCCTCTCCCACTTAAGCAATTTTACTGTCCCAATCATCATGTTAATGATTGACCATCTTGCGCAAAAGCAAAGGTTCATTAAAAATTTATATCCGGTTGCATTAGTGCCTTTTATGAAAAAGAGCCAAGACCCTACTGATATAAACAACATAAGACCCATATCCATGTCACCACTCTTAATAAAGATTATAAAGGTGTCATTAAAGATAAGATACAACATAAAATCCTGAGTCAAATAATGCCCTCTCAGTATGCCAAGAAAGGCTCATCAGCACTCATGATGATTGGTGAAACCAAAATCCTCTTGGATTACATCAGAACCAACAGAAAATATAAGCCCATCGCTGTACAACTTGACATATCTGAGGCATTCAACTCAGTCAATATCAGCACACTGCTGAATATTTTGGAGGGTCTTGATGTTCCCTCCCAAATAATTCAGATACTGGACAATTTACTACACCATAGGGAAATTCACATACCACTCAATGGAGTATATACAAAGTTTTACTCCCAATACTTCAATCCCACAAGGATCTCCACTCAGTTCCCTGCTGTTTGCCTGCTACTACAATCCACTTCTTAGACATTGAAGATAACCTGCCTGGAGAATATATACCCAGACTCAAAAGAGCGATCAAGGCAGTCACTTACATGGATGATGTCTTGATCATTCTTCCAACTCAGAAATATCTAAACACACTATATGAAATATTAGGACAAATATACCAATCTATCAGACCTAAAAATAAATACAGAAAAATCCAAAGCTTGGACTATCCTATCTGGGAAAAAAATCAAATCGCGCTTCCAAGCTGAACCACAGAAATTTTCTGGGATTTAATATTTCAAAATCGCAATCAGCAATGTCTAAAGAACTTCAGGCAAAAATCCTCCAGTCCACAGACTAGATCACTAAGACCCTCTCAAAGGTATATCTTTCGCTCTATGGTAAGGTTTCACTGCTAAATATAAATTTACAGCAAAATTGCATACTACCTACCTGCCAATGATGAATGCAAATAAAACATTCATCAAGAAAATTGAACAATATTGCTCAAGATTACTATGGAAAGGACAAACTGTTTCCATCAGCATGAGAAACATGCAGGAAAACAAAAGATTAAATGGAATGTCACTACATTCCATCACTTCAATTAACTATCAGAAATCACACACTCTGATATATAATCTAGTCCAAAAGTATGGCCATGACCAGATTACTGAATCCATAATTCCTATCGACACCTACCCCGCAAAAAATTAAGCTGGATTGACCATCTAATCTTGTCAACAATGCAACAAAATATAAATGCCCATAACAACTATCAAAGCAAGATCAAGCTATGGGATGCCTATCGCATCCTAAAACAAAATAATCAAATCTCAGTACAAGATTAGGAATAACTGATTATCCTATTCAAGTATAGGGCTCTAGAACCAAAATACTTAGATTACTTACTTAAAATTAATCTGGATGCCATGCCGGTCAACTGGTTCCTCAGATATAAAAGATCTAGCACCAAAGTACAATCAATTTGCCACAGCTGTGGCAGGGATGAGGAAACATTTGACCACATAATTAAAACATGCATGGGTCTAGGTAATATTAAAACAATAATATTTAACAATTCAAAGATAGACTACTACAAAATTCTTAATATAAAAGAATGCATTCGTGGAAAAGATATTCCTACAATCAGGCTGGCAATTTTCATCACCTATGCCATTTGGATTGTAAGGTGCAAGGAACAATACTAACATCCCAAGCCAGATGAAAACTCATTATTTATTCAGAGCATAGAGAAAATTAAACAGAGACAAAACTCTTGCAACATTCATTTTTCAAGAGACATGGAAGTTATATCAGACTCTCTAATGAAGTTAACAAAGAACTTAACCACTAAATACCTAACCCTGTTTGAACTCCATAATGTTAGTTCCATAACTTGTCTAATATTGTAATTTTTCATTATCTATATTTGTAATGTATCACTCATATTTATACCCATTTCATAAAGAGTGTAACACAGGTATTAATTAGTTTAATAAATGTTTTGAGATAAAAGTCGTTTTCACTGTAGTTTCTATTTGTATATGAAAAAAATACCAAAAAAATCATTTACATATGAAAATAAGATCCGTGTTCACATTTTGTTTTGTGCTGTAGTTTGTAGTTTCCATATATATATATTTTCGTTTTGATCAAGAAAGATTCGTGTACAGGTTTTGTTTGTGCTGTAGTTTCTAAATATATATTTTGTTGTTTTGATCGAGAAAGATCTGTGTACATATTTTGTTTTGTACTGTCATTTGTACTTTTCACGAGAAAAATCCATCTGCACATTATTTTGAAACATCAGAAATCGTGGATTGATACGAATGGGTCCAGGCTACTGTTGCAGGTTTAGTATCCAAGTACCATTTTATTTTATTTAATAAAAATCAAATATGTAAATGAGAAATGAAACAATTTATCCACAAAATGCTTTTACTGTAGGTATTGTTTAAAGTTATTTTTAAAGGTTTTTAACAAAACTATTTAAGTTTTAAACAAAAAGGAAAAACTAAGATCACACAGGATAAGATTTAAAATATCGAACATTTTGAATTGTAACAAGTGCATACTCGATTTTATAATATTAAAATAATCTAAATTTTGCTATAATATTATTTTTATATAATATTTTGTAAATTAAATCATTTATTTTATTTTCTGTTAAATTATAAGCGTTTCATTTATTTTGAAAGTCATGTGACGTGCAGATATTCACACGTGTGCTTGCGGGTTTTTTTATAGTAAAGTTGCAAAACTGTTTTAAAATTCTAATGTAAAATTTAAAAATATTATATTTATCTACCCCAGAATAAAAGTAAAAGTAGCTGTTACAAATATTAAGTTGTGTTTTTATTTATTTTTAAAACGAATGTAATAAGTAAAATTAGATTTTTATTTTGTTTTAAAAAATAACTACGTTTTAAAAGAAGGCTAAAGTAATAATAAATATTACGATATGATTTTAAAAGTTATTTTAAAGTGTTTGGTAGGTATAAATAAAATATGAAAACTAACTAAGAATTAAATATAATAAATAATAAATATTTAATAAATCATTATTTATTTTTAATTTTAATCCTGCGTTGTTGGGCAGGGATATAAATAAGCTAAGCATTGTTTAGTTAACCAATCAAATGTGTAATTTGTTCAGCTATAAAACAAGTGCACAATTATTTCTCAAGGTACTACTACTATTGTTGTTATTACTACTACAACTTCGATTAACTGAGTATACCAGTAATAGTCAATTTTATTTATTTTAAATTCTAAAAGAAAATACAGTAATTCATTATTAAAAGATCGTATAATACTGAGATGCGAGGCTAAAGGCTAAGTAATTCCTTACCGACCAATTTATTAAACCTAATTTTAACGTCAAGCTAAACATGAATAAATCATCATTAAAATTAAATTTATAGATAAAAATGTTGAATTATTATTTTTCTATTAGGCACATAATTTTGCCTATATTAATTGGTCATATTAATTTACTATTGAATTTAGAAAATTGGAAGTCACAGGGGAGGTTTATAAAAGTCCGCCGGAAATTAAAATTAAAGAAATATGAAAATACCTTTATTCAGAGAATTTATTTTAAAAATAAGATGGTAAATTTTTTAAAACCCTTTAAATTTGATAAAAGAATTATTTTAGGATGTAGAAATATTTCTTTATGAAGAAATATTGAATAATCGATTTTAAAACTATCATAATAATTCTAAAGATATAAAAAAATTAAGATTGTTAGCAAAACGTTTCATATCGTATTAAGAAGAAATCTTTAAAAATAAGTTAATTATTATATGCTGGCCATACAAAAGATTTCAAAAATTATTTATGGAAATATTTTAAACTACATAGTAAATACTGAGGAACGCTAAGTTTTGTTGCTGTATCAAAGAATATAAACCGACGGGAAATCTGAGAAAAATTAGTAAAACTTTGGAAATTTATTTCGTCATATAATAGTGAAAATACATTTAATAATTACTGTTTTAAATAAGAAGATCCATGAACTATTTGTATAAACTTTAAGGGTAGATCCATGGTTATTTATAAAGCAATCTGGATATTTTACAAGTCGACTTACCTTTGTTTTTGGTTTTTTTTTAAAAAAAAATTGTCATACATTTTGTTAAAATGGAACCATCAAAGAATGCGTGTCAGTAAAAGTTTTGTCAACAAGAGCTGCACCAGAAAAAAAAAAAAGACATTTTCTTTAATGAACTTTTAATCGATGGAGTTTCTTTTTGTAAATATGGTCTTAAATTTATTTTTTTACTAACTTTAGTATTTTATTTATAAGTTAGAGATAGGAAAAGAACATCAAATATTAAACTATTTATTAACATAGTATTGAGATTTTTAATATTAAAAATATTTAACAATTAAAAAAAAATAAAACGTAATATTTTAAGAATGAAAGTATTGAATAAATGATATTGAAGCAGTCAAATCTGTTACACACATTTTGCTTCACTTCCTAGTGATGTTTGAAACCTTCAAACATGGGTTCGAACTCAGTCATGTAATAATAAATCACTAGGGAGTGCAGATATACAGATGCATGTGATTGTTTATTTTTTTGTTAAGCTTTATTCTCATTTAATATCAATTTAGTTATAAAACATAAATTTCTATCACAGTAAACAATCATGCGTGTGTGTGTGTGTAACAGATAAACAATAATTTTATTAAAAGCATTTATATTACATATATATTTTTAATCATGTATTTTTAGTTGAGAGGAAGTTCGAGAGAGCAACGCAAAATTAGCAAACAAAAGACATGCCTTATTTTAAATTCAGAAAAGATTTTTTTTATTTTAACATAGGTTTATTTTAAAAATTCACGTTACTTAAAATTTATCCTGCGGGTCTATTTTTAGCTCGAAATAGACTAAGACCGGTTCTCTCAAATTTGATCTCGTTCATATTTTAAAATTAGAAGTATCACTGTTGACCGTTAGTGGACATCCGGGGATTACCAGAGGCAGCCAAAATAAGTATAAATACCACTGCATTTTCTAGCTGAATCACTCTGCATCTTATTTCTAAACATTCTTGTCAAGGTAATCTACGTCACTCAGAATTTTAAAATGGATCATGAGTCAAAAGAAAATTTGCTTCCCCGATCTCCCCAAGATCAGACCCGTGCCAATGTACTCGTAAGCCATCACCTCATAAATGCTGCCAAAATGAACTATAAATTACACTAGGAAAGAACATTAACCACTATTTTGCCAAAATAATGCCAAATTAATTATATTTCTTCAAAAATGAAATCAACACGTGTGTACACGGCCATCAAATCGCCCAACAGAAAGGTAATTCCCGCCGCAATATGAACTCTAAAAACTTTCATCTAAATATTTTATTCAATCGTAAACTGTAAATTTCAACCTATAACTATGTAAAGTTATTCCGCCTAAAGTATATCTTTGTAATATTTCCATTTTGTAGTCTTTATTTCCTTTAAAATGTAATTGCTTATTTTTCTATCGGTAATGCCAAACCGATTATTAACTGCTTAAACAATGACTTTCTTTTTGCTTTAATATATAAATTTTATTTGATTTCCTAAACTCGATTGCTGGGTTTTCACTCTTACTGTCTTATTATTTTTAAATGCGGCAATTTTAATTTGATATTATGTTAAACATACCCATTTGTAATATGCTAATAATTCAATCTGGCGAATCAACCTTATCTTATTTTACTATTCCGCCATTATGGAATTTTAAATCGTAAACGTAAGCTTTCTTACTAAATTATAAAAATTCGCCCGGTTGAAAAATATTCCCAAATTGTTTTTATTAATTTATATTATGCTATCCGTTATCATTTCAAATATATTATTAACTATTATTTCATGCTATTGATTAATATTAAGTAAATTTAGTATTAAATAAATTGAAGTTCAGATCCTTACTTTTAGTTGATGATTCAGTATATAATTAGCCCGCCATCTAGCGATAATTTAAGTAAATAATTTTTCAAACGTATTGATATGCGTTTAACGAAGGGAATCTTAATTTTCATTTTTTATTATTGATATGCTAAATAATCTTTTAGGCAAATTGTATGCCCCTTTTGGGATTGCTTATATTTTATCATTTCATTACGCAAGGCTTACTTACTCGTTAAGGCCATAAAAAATCAGTGTTAATACATACCTGAAAGCCTTCGCGATGCGTCCCGATGATAGCGTTCATAAATCAAAATGTTGCTTTGTCATACTTTCCCTCGTTACCAGAATCCTTAAAGCACATTTCTCGGCGGAGTGTGGAGGCCCCAACTCCAAAGGTTGTGTTTGGTTGCGTAGGCTCTATTATGGGTTAACATTCGGAAAAATGGAACCATAGTATCCTGCTGACCACTTCTACGGATGCCATCTGTCACAAGCGCAGATGAGCTCATATATTTTCGTTCTCAAGTTGATGAAGCTTCTCATCCTTGCAAACGTTATCATTCGGTCCGCACGCTATCATTTATACTTCCTCATATATTTTATTCGTCTGTAAGTCGTAATGATATGATTTCCTAAACCACCCCAAGTTCCCATATTATAATATAAATTTAGCTTGCCCTATCACATGTTATAGCTTATTAGCGCTATCCACCCTCTCGTTAAACCGCTTTAAATACATTGAGAATTAACTTCTAATAAGGCCTATAAAGATCAGGTTATGTGACTGAATGTCAAGATAATTATGCTCTTTCTTATTCCATACGTAAATCGTAAATGTTGAAGACATTTTATAATTAACCTGTCATTAATATAATTATGATGAAATCCATGTATAATTAAAATTCATTAGATTATTTGTTATTCAAACTATTATAGTGTTCATGATAGAAGCCCACGTATAGTTATTGAAATCCGTTACACTCTTTGTGATTTAAAATATCATAGCGTGAGTAATAGAAGCCCTGTGAACTATATTTTAAATTAGCATATTAAGCCGCATCGTTTCGATTAATTATTTTTTTTATTAATATGTGTATTTGGTACTTGCATATCCATCAATCCTTAAGTTATGTTGCTAAGGTCAGTATGGAATGCCCACGTAAATATTATGTGAAACCCAGATAGAGTATTCTTTATGTGTAATCAGATTTATGACGTGTTTAAGTCTCTATATCCATTTGCTCATATACTAATTTAATTGCATTATTAATATTGTTTTCAATAAACTCATAGTTAATTTATTCTTTGGACATTTTATTAATTCATGCATGCACATCAGTTATTATATTGCGTCATCCTTTAGTTAATCATTAGATCTCTTGTGTCTCTGCTGACCCTCTGGGACGGGGATTGTTAGAATGTCGTTTGCTATCGTCAGAAGTGTTGTTCGTAATGTTATAGATTTGGGAAATGGGCAATAGGGCGGAGTTCATGAGTATTTCTGACCTGTGTATCTCGCATATGATTGAACTCTAGGTACTTTTGCCTAGATGCTAATTCTTGTTAGACGAACATACAATTCTGACTGGTACAATATACTATGCAAGTTTTATTATTTAGTTCGTGAGCCAGGAACGTCAATTAAGTGGCTACCTAGTGAAGATCACTTATGGTAATAATTGTAAAAATATTAATGATTTTGTAATGTTTTTTTTTAAATGATCAAAATATGGCATTTTGTGTGTGGATGTGTGAGAACGTATATCAAAACACGATGCATACACATAAATTATAGGAATTTATTTATTTTTAAAAATATGCATACTTTTATTTTATATTATAAGTATATTTTAATGTAATGAGAATATAAGTATATGATTCTATCTTAACTGAACTTAGTATTTATTTTAAGTGATTAAAGTGTTATATCGATACTGATTATTTATATTTCGGTCTAAGAGTTACCAAAGAAATGAAGTAATCTTTTCTTATTGAGCAGTTAGGTCGTTATTTATATGTGAATTTATTTATTATTATAGAAATGTGGGAAGAATTTTAGTGATGTAGAGTGATAGATCTCTAAGGAAGTTATAAGGATAGTAGGCTTGGTAGTAAGTTAAATGAAACTAAGGTAATATTTTATGTAGGATTTATTTATATGAGAATAAGGGTAATTAATGATGATTATGCAAGTATAGATAACTTAGCCCTATAGCTTGTATATTTTCCATGGCAGTTTTCTATGTTGAAGTTGAATGTTCCATAGAGCTGAATAAATAGCCTGGACATTATATTTAGTAGTGGAGGTTATAAGACAAAGAAGTCATACCTCATTTCTTATACACTGTTACCATGATGATTATTTGATAGAGGTACTATCGAGTTAAAACTCTAGTTTATTCCATATACCTACCCATTTATTCACTATCAATATTTCTCAAAGCACATTGTCTAGGATTGTATTTAAAACATGAAATGATGAATAAGTTTGGAAGTGCGGGATTGTTACTGAAAAGGATAAGATAGGTTGTCTTACTTGGAGTCAAGAGAGAAATAAATACAAAGATGATAAGAATATGGTTTGACAGTAAAAGAATCATAAAACTTTTCATATTTGAAATTGATTATTTTTTTATAAAGATGGATAAGTGATAATTAAAGTGGGTTTATAAAGATATTGATTAATTATTAAGTATTTTTTTAAAAAGACTTACTTATGATGCATATTTTTGACAAGTAAAATGATACAACTAAATCGTGTTAAAAGAATACAGATAATCATAAGTTTTGTAATGGTTATTCTGTAATAACGATACACTACCACATACATTATATATGATATTAAATTAATAATTAGTAAGCAGTCTAATTTAATCACTATATTATTAATTAAAATTATCCATGTTGTTCTTAAGTTGGGAAGGACTACATGATGTATTAAATTATTTTAAAAGAATGAAGCACTAGTAATAGATGAATAGTAGACCGATTCATTTTATCTTATATTTTAAACTTACTAATTTAATGAAAATGTCATAGATATACTATGATATTTTTAATAATAAATATATTTTTTTTTATAAAACAATGTTCCATATCCCATATTTTACTTTGTTTAATTTATTTTTTGGAAAGTACAAGAAATGTAACTAGATAAAGTTCATTAATGATGTAAATAATGTACATAATTTATTGTTGAAGTTGTTAATAAAATTTGTTACGTTTGTTTTATAAATCTTGGTGTTGACTCAATTTCTCCACATCACAGTTACATAATCACAGATAACTTGAATTAAGATATAATATTTGCACAACCTAAATAAAACAAAACTATTATTTAAGAATTATAATATTTTCTTGATATGATTTTCTTTAAGAAACTTCATTTATTATATCATTATTATGGTCACAGAATAACTATAAAGTATTTACACAGAATTATAGTGTTTTTATGGTTGCCACATATTTTCAGATTATAAGATTATACCACATATTTAAAATGCCATATAAAAAATAGAAGATTAAATTATACATTGAAGATTGTTATTATTATTTAATTATTAGTAGTATTAGTCAAATATAATTAGGAATGATATTAAATCCCTTATCATGCTTGATTACAAAGATTATAATTGCCTAGAATTATTTTAAAAGAACCTGAGATTATTTGAGCTAGATTATTTAGATAAAGAGATGAGGATTATTTTAATGAGATAATTTTAATTAATTAAGTAATTATTGAAGATGTAGGAATGCTATAGATTTATTGTTTGAGATAATAGGAGGAATAGTATTCTTATGCCATTGAGGTAGTATATTATGGGATATTGGCTCAATGTATTCATCTTGCCACTTGTAAACTCACTTTATAGTCTCATGATTTTTATTAGATATTTATTTATTTAATTTATGAAACAGAACTATATTACTATTTATTAGTTAGAGCTAACTTAATAACTTAAAATATTGGAGAATATATTTATTATTGATTAGATACATTTTAGATGAACATGATTATTTATCTGAGCTAGATCAATTTATTATTATTACATATTTCCTGAAAAAGAGGGTACAATAAATATATATTAAGTCAAAGAAAGAACTATAAATGCCAAGATATAAGACAGTGATTTACAGAACAATGAAAGTGACTGTTATAAAAACCTTGGAATGTCGAGTTCTAATTAAATACTAATTAGAGAAAAAAGCTGTAAAAAGTTTTTACAGTGCATTCCAACGAAGGCACATGGAATGTTAATGGAAATGGAAAACGAATGAAAAAAAAAAAATTAAGCGAAAAGGCGGAGTAGGCAATTCCAGATTTGAAAAGAAAGATAAATTAAAAAAAAAAAAATTATTATAAGTTTAGGAATGGAAGAAAGCAGACTTTAGACTTATATACAGAAGGAATAATCCAGAGATCAACGTTATACATTGATAAAATATGATCAGGCTGGGGTAGAAACTTCAATGTGTGAGGTGTTTGAATCCTTTCCCTGAAAGTATAGTAGCTGCCAATATCGGAGAAGGGACATCAAGCCCGAAAAATCGCCTCAATAAGTAGTAATGTTGGATCATCATGAGATGTATAAAAGAATAAATAAATAAATAGAATTCAGCCATGGAATCCGAACTTCAAAAAGTCCGTTCATCATCCAAGGAACAGAGATTTCTCTTTCACAAGGTGAATTCAATCAATTCCCCAGGGAAACACAGGTACCTTTTTCTATTTTCAAAAATATGTGACCTCTTAGTAAGCTTACTCAACGTAATTCAGAAAACTGATGTTTGACCCAAATGTGAACTGAATTTTTCTTTTCCTTTTGCATGGAGAGTTTAAATTATTTCCTACTGTCATTATTAGCATATTAATTCTTCCATAATTAAATCTTTGTTGCAACATACATGTTATAGCGTATTTGTGTGTGTGGGCTTTGGTAAAGAAAAAAAAGAGTAAACTAACAAAAGGGAAAACTGATAGGAATCTTTGATAAATAATAAAGAGAAAAAATAGAATTGATTTGACTTACGTAAATATTACAAATAAATATGTATCAAATGATGAATGTTTTTTTTTAGTGTTTTGAGTTTTTTTTCTCTTTATTAACCTTTTAACCGCTAATTTTATCATTGGTTGTATCAGATAAAAATCAAATCTTTTAATTGGCCAACTCACAAACTGAAGACAAAGCCTATTGTTAAAACATATTCGCCTATAATATTAAATTCAACTCAGATACGTTTATAAAAAGTATATAATTAATTTTTCAGGTTGTGAAGAGAACGAAAGTTCTTTCAAAAATAAATTGCTATTTATTTATTCTAAGATATTCAATATCGGCAACATAAAAGTTATAATGTAAACAAAAAGATCGACTTTTACGTTATAGAAAAGTAAATATTTCTTTTTACTACATCTTCAATATATTTACTTAAATCTTCAATATTTTTCGAAAATAATTTTGTTTTTTTATTATTCTCTCTGAAAATAATTTTAATTTCTCAAAATATTCTTTTATAATAATTAAATCGTATTCGAAATGAAAATCTCAGCGTTTTTCTTTATTTTCTTTGATCAGGCAGTTTCTTTGTTCTTTCCAGCCAATCAGAATGTCTTTTTCGGCTGAGAGCATGCTAAGAACCAATCACAAATAATGTTCCTTCTTTGTTTAGGTTTAAATGCGTTTTTTTTATATTTTTTACTTCTAAAATAAATCGGAAGATGTCACCATCGTACAGAACTTTTAAAAACGAATTCAATACGTATTTAACGAATATTTTCATATAAAAACTGGCTGAGTTAGAGTGATTTCAGATGTCGACGAGGAGCCTCGTAAAAAACAGTCTTTTGGTTAAGATTAAAATAGGTTAGATCAACTGCCGGTAATTTTACCACCTGCCCTGAGAAAACTATCTGCAGGCTGGGTCATTTTATCATTGTATTACATACTTCCATATTGTCCAGTATAATTCTTACCTACGAGTGAGATTGGCGCTTGAAGTCTTTAGTTAGACATCGATAAAGATACTGTTGTAAGATATCGAAAAAATCATATATGTATAGGACTTATATTTTGTTCATATACGTATATAGATATACACGCTCATACTCGCATAAAGACGATTACTTCAAGAAACTTAGGTAAAGGGGTGGACCCATTACAACGGTGTCCCAATGTGGAACTTTTGAAGAATGGACAATACAGGGGAGGGAGTATAACAATTAAGTATGAAGAAAGGGTGGGAAATGTAAGAAATATATATATATATTATACAGTTAAACTAGGGTTATAATTTTAAAATGAAATGGGTTTATTTGAATGAGCAAATGTTTTTTGCCATTCTTAAGTGAATTTAATTTATTTATTAAGCATTACACTAGCTAGTTTCTATTTGGTAATTTTATTATAGAGATTTAAATGTCACAGTCTTATTTTCATATAAATGGGATGTTTTACTCAATTTTTATTTTAAATTTACTAAAAAAGTTTATCAGAGAATATCCATTCATTTGTTTTATGAATGTTATATTAATAATAACTATAAATATTTTATATTCATCGAGAAGTAAATATTCTTGCATTTAATTTACAATTTTAAAAAGTCCACTAGTTACTATATTTTAGCATTTAATATTTTGTTATGTGTGCATTGTGTAGTCAGTTGACACATAGTTTGCTTTGTTTGTTCGAACATTGGATATACGTTTTGTATTTTTAAACTTCTTGGGAATAACTTAGTTAATTCAGGTGAAGTATATATCTTGCTATTAGTTAGTATTTGTTAGCCTCAAGAGTTAGGCTTAGTTCATAATTTTTGAATATGCTTTATGGAATAGAGAAAATCCTCCATCCTTATTGTATTGTATTTCCATGATTTGATAGTGCTTGTCTCCAAAAAAGAGGGTATTGTATTGTATTTTTCAGTGATGATGATCACATTTATAAGCATTGAAAATCCCATGAGAGGATTGTGCTTTTCTGGTGTGTGTTCCTGTTCCCAGATGTACTGTAGATGAATTCCAGACATCTTATTTTTGCCTCGCAGTTAGGTATTTTGGAAACCACCATTCTTTTCCAGCTCTGAGGAGCCTACTATTTTTATATTTTTTTTGCCTATCATTCATGATGACTTAATGCTAATTCCACCACAGTAGGTGATGTTGCTTGTTTGAGGAAATGTATTTCTTTAGGTAGTTGCAGCTAATTTAAGGCTCATAGGTATATCAATGTTTGAATTGTATTGCTATGATAGTTTTATCGCGCACAAGCTAACCAACAATAAGTTATATTTATTTTAAAGTATGTTAAATATGCATATGGTATAAGTGGCAATTCACACATACTAATTTAATATTTTCATCCAGAATTTCGCCGCTGGATTTGTAAGTCTATTACATCACTATCTTTAAAACATTGAGGGAATAATTTTATGTGGACTAAAATTATTTAAAAAAATATAACTGATCTCTGATGAATGATTGCCCCATACACTTAATTTAATTTAATTTTAATATTAGCTTAATCTGATTTAAACATATATCTAGCTATGATATTAATTATATCCGTGAAACTAGTGATGATATTTTTCAAAAGTATTGCTGAATATGCTTATTCCAACTTAGCGTTTGTTAGGTTTAGGAGTATAAAATTAAGCTTAGGGTTTTCAATATAAACCTAGTTCTGTGTGTTATTCTGATTATTAGATGACACAATAATGGTATAAATTAGTCTAATAAAGAAGAATAGTAGTGTGCTTATTAAGTACATATGATAATTAAAGTTAAGGTATTTTTTGATAAAAATCTAATTATTAAAAGAAAGTAATATTGAATAACCTTTGTCGGTTATTAAGTGTATTAATGTAAGTTAAATAAAACTGTTAAGAGTCCAAATACTTATATTAAATTTTAGTGCGGTATTGGCACTGTTTGTATTCTACTACATTTGCAAACATTTCTTCTCATTATTAATAAATCAAATTATTATTATTTCAAAAGTTTTGTTTTGTTTGTTTTACTTTTATATGAGAATATATTATTGTCTTGGGTTACAAGTTCACAAAATCTTAAAATGTAAAAGTTATTGAATCTTCAATTCAGAAATTTACAAGTATATTCCAAGTTAATTAAATATAGTTAATATTGTCTTGAAAATTAAAAAAAAAAGCTGTGTTAAAGTAAATGATTCTCATATTGAATCATAAATACAGAGAATTGCATTATAGCAGATACCTAATTAAATACTTAGTTAAAAGTTTATTTTTTTAAAATTATCGGTATATCTTTCAGACTAAAGATTATGCAATATCAGATTAACAATATTAGTACTTCAGAAGAATATTTTAATTAATATTATTTTAGGAGCTGTACCTTATCTTATATTTACTGCACATCATCTATCATCTTAAATCTGATATATTTAAAGAATTCTAATTCATTTGCATTTGAGGTCTTCAGTGGTTGTCTGTGAGTATGAAAAGGAATTAAAAGTACCCTTGCTCTTTTCTCTGCTCAAGTAATATCTTAGATAATAGGCCATTATTAGTTAAGTTTAAATTGATCCATTAAATTTTGTGAATTAATATTTGTTTTGTTTATTATTTTAAGATTGAACATATTATAATTATTTTATGGTCAGCTAAGATGTCACTTATTTATTTATTAATCACAATAATTCTTTATTAGGCAACTTAAATTAAACTTTAATTTTACACAAGAGTGTTAGTTTTAAAATCCCTGAGGTCATTTACTCTTGTTGTTTTAGTAAATATAATTCTGTAAGATAATATTTTAAAGCAAAGCATTATAGGTTTTATTCAGAGAGTGTATAATCTATTAGTAGGACTAATATGGTAAGCATTGATTAGTGATTTAGATAATCTTTTGAATGGTTTATTAAAATATTAATATGCTGTAGTAGTTATAGTTCATCAGTATTGGATTTGACCTTTATTTGAATATACATCTCTGAATCATCATCTCTTTTCTTTAAATTTATTGTAACCCCACTGAGCTGAGTCGTTTAGAGTCTCTCATTTATATTTTATTTCATTTCAATTTTATTCCATTTCTTTTCATGTCATTTCTCATATCTTTCTATCATCTTAGCAATTTAAAAGATTCGTTAAGAGTTTCTTTCTATCATCTCAGCAATTTAAAACATTCGTTAAGAGTTTCTTCTATCATCTCATTTCATTTCTCTCTCCATTACATATATCATTTCTATTACTTTTCCCCATTTCTCTTCCTCCTCAATTCTTTTCTTTTCCATCATTTATTCTTATCATTATCTCCATTTCATTATTAGCATTTTCTTTTCTATCTCTCTTTTCTCACACCCCCTCTCATTCTAGTAGGTTACAATATATAATTTGTTTTGTTTGTGAAAATATAGAATAGTGGTTTAGCATAAAAGAAATCGGAAAATAGGCAACGGAGTGAATTAGTTAGGGAAGTATGCAGCATAATGCTTCAGGGAAGGGAAAGTAGGCCTGAAAGTTTTTTTTTTTAGGTTGTGGGTTCAATATTTATTGTAGTTATTATAGGGGCAATTATATATTGACATATATAAAGTAATGTTTTATGCGTTTGTGTTTGCCGGTTTGTAAGCATAGAGAGTAAATAGTTGTGGCTGAGAAGCTTTGGGAGGAAAGCAATCTAATTCTGATGGGGGGATGTGGGGTGGTTTCTGTATCGGGCATGTGGTGTGTTGCATTCTGTGTATAGCTGTTTTTATTCCCAACATGGTGACTCATCCAGTGTAAAACAGCTGATAAATGTATGTTAATCTTAAGCCTGTAAGACTTTTAAGGAAGCAAGGCATTCACATATCGTCCCACCCATAAGACTCCAGAAGCGAGCATGTTTTTGGGTGATGCATATCTAACCCAGAAAATTCCGAATAAGAGTAGGCATTTGTCCTAGTTACCCACACCCCTAAGACTCAGAAGCAGCAGTGTGGTTAGGAGAAGCCTTCTAGTTACAAAAAAAGAGCAATTTTCTTTTTACATTTTTTTTTTGTGGTTATCTAACCAAGTAAGTCAGGGTAGAGTTGGCTGTATTCATTTGTAGCACATCATATGCGCATGAGTTGTAGACAGACCCAGTGTATATCGTTAGGCTGATGGTCGCTTACTCTTATTTTTTATAGCTACAGGGTGAAAGTCGAATAAAACTGATTTGATGACATACGGATAGTTCTGTTGGTTTAGGCAAAAGCCATTCAAACATGTAGACCATATTTAAAGGCTTTCGGGAGGGGTGTATTGAAACAGGGCTGAGTTCAATCCCTATTTCAAAAAGGAAACTAACCTATTGTGCCAGGCTTGTTTGATGTGGCCAAGCATAAGATAATGTTAAATAAACTAATGGCCGAAAATATGTAAAAAAGCAATTAAATAGGGGGGGTGTACACGATTTATATACCGTATATTTATTATAAATTAAAAGAGAACTGTGGCTATAATATAAACACACACATATGATTAAAGCCAATATTTAAAGGCTTAGAAATGTATTTATTATTTTTTTTTTTTTTTTAAAAAAAAAAGAAAAAGAAACGCCAAAATGTATTTATAATTTTAAATATTTTTGTTTGTTAAAGAAACAGCGTTTATTTAGCAAAGTGTTATTCTGTATTTATATTTTTTGAGTGTTTACAACCGATGTAAAAAGGAAAATTTGAAATATTACTATTTAAAAATAACTTAAAAATAATTTGTTTTTCTCTTCAGTTGCATTTGAGAAAGAGGGTCATTGTCTTAAATTTAAGAAAAGCCTAAAGGCATTCTAAAATAATTTCAACTGGAAATAAAGAACTTGATTAAACTTGTGATAATGCGGGAAGAGAAGAATGCCAAATCTAAGTGAAATATTTTTGTTAAAACTTCGATTGTAATAATGTAATTACTAAAGAAAAAATGAAAAATATGTTATCATTCATTAAAATTTTCATTAGTGATATTGTGATCTGAATGGAGATATAAAAAAGATTTAATTAATTAATTTTTCTTTCTTGGAGGGATACCTGAATTGAATATATATTGAAGAGATATATCTGTTCTGAAGTTGCCAGCAGGCAGTTCATTTTTGTTCTTCAAAGGCAAATCTTATTAGGAGCCTAAGTCAAATCTTATAATTAAGCTAATGCTGTTAATGGAACCACGCGAAGTCTTGCAACCATTTGAGCAAGCATGCTGATTTTGATTCACCTAATCCATGGCATTTACTCTAATTAAAAATTCCTTCATTCATTCTGAACCAATGGACACTAATGAAGCAGTCATTCAAATAACCATTCGACCAGTTAACCAGTGAGTTGCCAACGGTTCAAACATCGGATTACTAAGTGGTGTTGAATAACATCGGTTATCTAGCCAACTATTGGAAAGTTAAATGAACAGATAATTATTCCACCATATATTCAGTTGATTTATACCGATGGAAGTTTAATTGCAACACGCCACTGAAGCCTGTAATTAACCCAGAATTCATAAAACAAGAAAAGACTGTTTATAGTGTATAATATCTGTTATCCGGCCTAAAGATGCACATCAAGCACTTCCCTGTATATAGAATGATTATGGAGTAGAAGCCCCCTTCAGTGGTCCGTCCAGCTCCTCTCCTGCCATCCCATAAAAATGTAAATGCCGAGATTTGAACACCAAGCGATGATCAATTCATGAACTTGTGCCGCAGTCAAGTCCAGCCCTTGCCGCAGTAGATGTATAGCCCACTCAAAACCCATAGAAGGGTGAAACATAGAGACTTTAACTGGTATACTATTTTTGTGTTTATTTTATTTAAATTTAATACACCTTTGTTAAGTATATGTCTTATGTATATACGTGCACAAACACATCTTTTAAAGTAACTTGTTAATTTTTCCTTAGTTGCTTAATACACGTGTGTGTTTATAATCCACAGATCACTATCTCTCACGTATAATTATTTAATTCATTTTTCTTATTAAGAAAGAAATTTTCCTTTAGTTAGTTTAATTATAAATTTATTTAAATGCACATTGATTACGTAAAGTAATATTTATTAAGACTGTAGCCGCAAGAACATGCGTATCACATTTTTATACGCATGTTCTTGAGGCTACAGCCTTAATAAATATTATTTAGTGAGTTTAGTGATTGCTTTGATGAGTATTTCTTTACGATTATAGTTTTGTTTGTTAAAATGATGTATATAGTGTATAATATTTGTTTTGTATATTTAATCAATCTGGGAATATTAATTTTATATTCATATTATAAATGGTATGGGGTAAAAGGTATGGGGTGATGGGTTAATAAAATATTTATATTATAAATTTTAAAGTGACCACAGCCATATATTTTTTTATTATTCTCTTTGTCATTTACTTTCTCTAACTATATTACTAATTAATTGTGCGAGTTTTCCGATCCCCATTCTGGGAAATCATCTTACATCCACACATACTAATATTTATATGTATATCCACACATATATGTACATATATATATAGATTACTAAATAATATTTAATAAATTAGCTCAAATTATATTTACATCCACACATACTAATATTTATATGTATATCCGCACATATATGTACATATAGATATTACTAAATAATATTTAATAAATTAGCTCAAATTAATATCATTTTTGTAAACTATTAATATGTGCGGATATACATATAAATATTACTAAATAATATTTAATAAATTAGTTCAAATAATAGCATTTTTTAAAACTAGGCTGAAATCATCATCAACAACCATTATCAATCCACTGCAGGATGAAGGTCTCTCCAAGTTCAATCAATCTCCGATTTTTAGCTTTCTCCACATCACCCCTGCACACTTTCTTATTTCATCCATCTCACATGTGGTCCCTTTCTGGGTCTTTTACAATCTCTTGGAATTCACTTTAAGATTTCAACTGTCCATCTATTATCATCTTTTCTAGCAATATGTCCAGCCCAACTCCACTTCAATCTTTTATTTTTTTCAATGAGGTCAGTAACACCTATTTGTTCTATTACCCATATATTGCGGTTTCGATTTCTTCTTGCTACTCCTAACATGCATCTCTCCATACTTCTCCGAGTGGTCTGAAGTCTCTATGTTGCTCTTCTATTAAGTGTCCAAGTCTCAGATCCATAAGTAAGAACTGGTAAAACACATTTATTAAAAATCTTCCTTTTTCATTCTATGATTAATTTCATCTCCATTATGTTTCCATCTGTATTAATAATCCAACCAAGGTATTTGTAATTGTTTAACTTCTTTTAACTCATCATAATCAATCTTTATTTTCATATTTTGAGAACATCCATATATATTGTACCCCTACTTCTTGATATATAAAATAGTTTAAAATACAACTAGCTCAGTTACATTATTATGCTTAATTAAATTTGCATATCTATCTTTAATATACTTTTATATTATCACATCTTAATTAAATCTATTATCAATTATCCAAATCAATATAGTTCCAGATTATATTAATTAAATAAGTATTTAACTAAAATTATGAGACTGTGAAGTAAAGTTACAAAGTAATAAGCAGATTTACACTGAGTTAATATCTTCCAAGATACTGTCTCAATGGCATAAGAATACTACCACTACCTTATCATCTTATCACTACATTTATAGCATTCTTATGACTTTTTTAAATGAAATGAATTATCTTTAATAATACTAAAATAATTCCTAACTTTTAACTTAAAATATAATTAAATAATCTCAGGCTCTTCTAAGTTGTTTTAAAATAATAATAAATCATGTAAATAAGTATGATGTGGGATTTTATATCACACTTAAATACACCTAACCTATTTTAATAATAATAATAAATAATACTAATCTTAGAGTGTAATTTAATTTCATCTATTTCTATTCTATAATCAATCATTAAATGAATAAACAATCACATGTATATCTCTATTGTTCAAATATTATTATTTAAATCATTTATCAATTCTAAATTCATAAAGCATTACCTTAGATAAATTCTATGATTCTTTTCTGTGTAAAAATCATTACTTTACTTGATGTGTTATTTAATCCTTTCTAATAAATTTCTATCTATAAAACATATTCTAAACTTATCTAAAATTTCCGGAAAATAAACATCAATTTAAATAAAATATTCATTATCTAAACTACCTATATTACATGGTCGATATTTAATAAACTTCAATCCAAATATAAGCTTCTACCCATAACGTAACTTAACTTATTTAATAAAACAAAATACAAAAAAAAATAGAGTCTTTTCAAATCTATTCCTATCTTGCAAATAATAAAATAATTACCTAAACAAAGAATAAATATAATTCTAATACTATAACATAATAAAATATCAAAATTTATTTATGAAAGAATCATATAACTATTTCTAAGCTTCTTACGTAATGTTGTATTAGGTTTATATTATAAATTAAAATTATGCATATTTTAATAAAGTTCGTTGTCAATATAATGTATGTGTTTTCATAAAATATCTATCCATTCATTCTACAACAACATAATATTCAGTTGATCTAAAGAAAACATATTAAATTCATTAAAAATCATTATACAATATTTTTACCATAATAATAATAATGTCCAATCTGCTATCCAGCATTCTTCGGAATTTGCAGCTTCATAAAATAAAAATCATTCACATTTACACTCATAAACATTCATTAGAATATTTCGTGTTATACTAATTATAAAAATAGATTTATGTAATTAATTATTATATTATTTTTAAGTTAGTATTTAATAAATGTACCTAACCTACTTTTAATAGTTTAATAATATTTTAAATTTTATGTTAAATAAATAAAATAAAAGTTTATATTACATATTTCCAACGACGTCTTCTGTTCTACCATAAAAGTTCTAACAAATATCCTACGTATAAAGTCAATAGAACACTATTTCCTGTTCCGTTGTATCACGTTTCTTGAAAGTTTATAATAAAATGATAACGTTTTTTTTTTAAAAAATAAATAAGTTCCAACAAGAAAATAAATAAAATTAAAAATAATTTAGAAGTTCTTTCTGGATCCAGTTCTTCATAAATACTATCTTTAAAGTTATTATTTCTAAAACTAATTCATAGTTTATAAATTATTTTCATTGAATTATTTAAATCAACTCGGCTTGCTTGGCTTAATTTGATTTGGACATCCATGTATTACTTGCGCATTTATAAATAACATATTCAGGTAGGAATTAATTTCTCCATCTATAACGACCAGTGTTTTTTAGACTGCTTCAATAATAATAATTTTATTATATTACGATTTTAAATAATCATATTTATAATCTCTTTGCCTCTTCAAATCGTCAATATTTAGTCTTTTAAGCACAAAGACTTAACAAGGCAAGTATTTATTAAAATTATTACTTCTTATATCTTTACTTAAGATATACATTTTAATCTTTTAAAAATCTGCAAAAATACTTTCTTTCTATAGAAGTATTCATATTTCTTTTAAATATCTATTTATAATAGACAATAGTAATTTAAATTTTTAAAACTATTTATAGTCCAGAATACTACTTTTCTCCATTTCGTAGTTCTATGTACTAATCCAGCGTCTATTATTTCTCTAGCATAAAGTTTTTGATATATTTCTCCGATACGTGATGTTTTCATGATTATTCGTACGTAAATTGAGTTTCGATATTGAGAAGACCAATAGGGAATTATTAAGTTTCTACTGCATATTTATCATTTAAAAATTATAAAATTATATACAATAACACTCTTATGATTTTAAAACTGATTTTAAGAGCGTTTATAAATTTACTTGGCTATTTTCTCAATAGCACGATTAACTTAGAAATTTAATTATAGAGAGCCCCCTTCAACAATTGAATCCAGCTTTTATACTAGAAGAGTCTCCTCATCTGATTGGTACGTTTAAACAATCAAACTTTGCTGGCTTATTTACATATTTATCAACTCACTATTAAAATAAAATAATGACTTATTTAATATTTAATATTATTACATTTTTTTTACAATAATCTTTATCGTTTATTCAAATCTATTAAACATTTTTTAAAATATTCTTTCTCACTTAATTTAAATCTTAACTCTTATAAGATCATTTAAAATAAATCAAATCTTTTAAATACGTTATATTTCTAAAGTAATATTTTTTAAAAATCAGATTTAATATTTTACATTAATATCTTTATTTTTATCTCGTGATAACTCACGTATTATTTATAAATTTCACAACATAATTTTAAAATAGTTTTGCAATTTTATGAGAAAGCTTCCAAGCATGTGTGTGTGTATCTCTAATTAACATCTGTTTTTACAATACAAGAAACGCTTCCCATAATCTAAAAATAACTTAACAATTGCATTTTAAAATAAATATTTATTTTTTAAAAATAAATAAGATATTATATCAGATTTTAAAATAATTATTTGATATGATTAAAATCAAATATTAATCTCAATTTAAGTACTTATAATTTAAAATATTTCTATTCACTTTTAACATATATTTTAAATTAAATAAATATCTTTGTCTAATTTTAATTTGTCTTTGAAATACTTTAGCTTCAAACACTTGTTATTAAATTTATTAATGCAGTATTACATCATAATCATCATCATTTTAAATATCTTCTCAATATCAACACAATTCACACATCAAATACTCATAGATTGCTTTAATTAAACTTATGGTAACATTACCACAAGCAAAATCAACATCACATTTTTAAAATACTTCTTAAATTCAAAATTTTCTACTAGATTAACACAAAACTTAAATGGTGACCCATACAAAAGGGCACAATATATATTGTGATAGGGTGGATTCAAACGCTGTTTCACAAAAGAAAAATTTGTACACACACATGTGTATATAGTTCTTATATTAATTCGAGTATATTTGACTTTTTAAATTGGTAGAGGAAGAGTTAAAATAAAGACGAAGTATGAAAGGGGAGGGGTGTTTATTCTCTTGTATTTTATTGAAACACGAGTATATATATATATGCTATATGGATGGATGGACGAATGAACAAAATTTAACAAATATAAATTTGATTTCGAAGATAGAAGCTAATGCAGTTCATTTTATTATAATAGAGAAAAGAGATCTTAAATGAAAAAAAAAATTAAAACTATATACATTATTATGTAAATAATGTAAAAAGAAAAACAAAAAAATAAAAGTCAAAAACAAATTTCAGGTGGTCAACAAAATTTCCTGACCTTGAAAAGACAAAAAGGTGGGGAAAGCTTTTTGCTTTGCTTAAAGAGAAACTGGACCTCAAAACCACGTGGGTGATAACTTTCTAGAAAAAAATGAGTCTACAAAAAAAGAAATATAGAGAATAATATATTTTTGGTAAGGACAGTTCAGCTGATACTACTTTGAAGAAAATAATTCTCCACACGTTATTAAAATGTATGATGCAATACTAAATTGCAGCTGGATTAGATCAAATCTATAATAAATAATTTTAATAATTATAATAAATAATTTTGCCAATCCTGGAAAGAAGACGCTCCTGAAATATTTCAACAGTAACCTCCTCCAAAGAGAATCAATAAAAATTCCTGAAATTAATTAGATTAAACACATAGGAAGTCACCAGCCGAACAAATTATTACCATTGTTTTAATATTTTCATCATTATCCCAGGGAGAAACACAGGTAGTATAAACTTTTATTGCATATATTTTTTCACTCCTATATTACAGCATTAACCAAATGATGAATAATTGACTTTTAGAAAGTGATCAACTGAGAAACTATTCTTAATTTTAAAATAATATTCTACATCTTAATAAGTGGATTAGGACACGATTGCTTTTCTCTTGTAATTTTCTTTATTCATTTGTTAATATACGCAGTGTGTGTATGTTTGTGTTTTATATATATAAAATATTTGAGCACAAATAATATTCATATTTATGATTTATCAATTATGTTTGATATTAAAATTAATAGAAAGCTTAGATAATCCTGACTTTTAGCATCCGATAACTGCGCCCTCTATTTTTAAAAAACTTAACTGTATCCAAATTGATATAAGTATATGTAACTATATGTAAGTATAAATGGTAATAAAAAAAAAAAGGAAAAAAAAACTTACATTTAGGATCCGCGTGTGTCGAACTAAGTCATTCTCACTATGTAATTGCAAAGTATATCTAACTATAAATGTATTT
This sequence comes from Epiperipatus broadwayi, assembly GCA_028023455.1. NCBI lineage: Eukaryota > Metazoa > Onychophora > Udeonychophora > Euonychophora > Peripatidae > Epiperipatus > Epiperipatus broadwayi. The sequence continues at coordinate 4,122,207 of JAQFVV010006259.1, read as the reverse complement.
TTTACATGAAGATTAATAAATAAAATGTATGTAAGAAAACTGACTTCTTTAGGCTGTATTTAGTCTCACCCGAAAATTCCCTGCTGTAAAAATTATGAACTACTGTACTTTGTTCACGTGTCATTTTTGACACGTGTAAAATTCTGAACTACTTTCGCTTTACCGCGTGGAATTTTGTCTTGATAAAAAATGGCAGGTAGAGTCCCTATCACAACCATAGTGCCTCCAAATGAGATCATGGATGTTGCGGATGTTCTGTCAGAAACATGGAACACTCGTCATCTGATAGAACAATTGCCAACTGCGGAATTGACCATCAAGTGGCTGGCCAGGAGGCGTCTGTTAAAAAACAGCATGCTATGTCTGCGTTGCACCATTGAATGTTCGCTGGTAAAATATTCAGCCAGCATAGATGGTGTTAGATGGTAATGCAGAATGTGTGACCAGCGTACAGCAGTAAGAAGTGGCTCATTTTTTTCCGCAGCCATCTGGCTTTGAACACCATTGTTCAGATAGCATTTTACTGGGCATATAATTTGCCTATTCACATGATTGTTCGCGAGACGGAGGTGAGCGAACGAGTGATCATAGACTGGTGTAATTTTTGCCGGGAAGAATGTGCTACATATTTGCACAGAAATCCACCACTTCTCGGCGGATTTGATGCCAACGGAGAACCACAGATAGTTGAAATAGACGAGTCGTATTTCTTCCACCGAAAATACAACAGAGGTGCATTCAGAGAAGGCCGTTGGGTGTTTGGTGGGATAGAATGAGGCTCGAAAAAATGTTTCCTATCTGAAATAGCAGATCGATCGGCTGACACTTTAGAAGCACTGATCCAGCAACACATTTTGCCTGGAACCCATATTATCAGTGACGGCTGGCGTGCGTACAATACTAGCAGTCTTTCGAATGGTGTCTATATCCATTCTGTCGTCGTGCATCAACAGAACTTTGTTGACCCGGATGAGGTTATACACACAAATAATGTTGAAAATCTGTGGATGAGAGCAAAGCGTAAGCTCAAATACTAATTTGGGACGAGCAGACCTTTGTTCTCATCCTACCTGGAGAAATTTTCTTTCAGAAATCTGCACGAACATGACGACATTTTCGTGCATTTCCTCATTTGTGTAGGTTCAAACTACTCCTAAAAATGTAAGTTTGTTTTTTGGTTATTTATTCTTCTTTATGTAAAAACATTTACAGTTAATATACGTCATTTATTTGCAGTTATATATACAGCAAAGACAGCTATAAGTGAAAAATACGCATGTAAATGTAAGGTTTTTTTTTTCCTTTTTTTAAATTTTTTTTATTACCATTTATACTTACATATAGTTACATACACTTATATCAATTTGGATACAGTTAAGTTTTTTAAAAATAGAGGGCGCAGTTATCGGATGCTAAAAGTCAGGATTACCGAAAGCTTATCCATATCTGTGTTGCTTATTTATTTTGGTTTGCCTGCAGTGTAGGGGGGGAAGGTATTTGACTTATTTTTGATTACTGTATATGCCATAATTGCAACGCAGAGAGTAAAGACTTTTGAAAGTGATCAACTGAGAAACTATTCATAATTTCCAAATAATATTCTACATCTAAATAAATGGATTTGGACATGATTGCTTTTCTCTTGTAATTTTCTTTATTTGTTAATATACACTGTGTGTGTATGCTTGTTCTATATCTATAAAATATTTGAGCACAAATAATATTAATATTTTTGATTTATCAATAATGTTTGATATTAAAATTAATAGAAAGCTTATCCATATAAAGCAGAGTATAATTAATTTGATAAATAGAAGCTCTCGTGTAATGTTCAATTTGCTTTTTAGTTTATATAATCTCCCGCCATTTTAATGAAGCACCATCTGCCTGCCATTGTTAATTTTTTGACTTTTACCATTAAAGTTTTTCTGTTTTTGTTGCCTAATTCGAATTTCATAGCGTTTTTTGGGGTTTTTTTTAGAATTTGTTTGATTTTTAATTTTTTGATTTGTTTGCCTTAGGTGTTATAATTTTTGTGGGGGTTGAAGATTTGTTCTATGTGTACTTTTTTAAAATTTACGTATTATTTCACTTGATTTTATACTAGCCTTAGGCAAAAAATTTTACTTACTTTTGATATCTTGCCTTAGGCGTTTTAATTTTAATGGTTATTTTGTGTATTTTTACCAATTTTGTGTGTGTGTACTTTTTTAAAATTTACGTATTATTTCACTTGATTTTATACTTGCCTTAGGCAAAAATTTTTACTTGATTTTTACTTACTTTTGATATCTTGCCTTAGGCATTTTAATTTTAATTTTCCATCGATTTCAGCTATTTTTGTATAGAAATTTATTACTTACAGGCTTCTTGGTGGCTCTGCAGCGCCACCTGGTGGCTCATCTAGTACGGAGAAAAGCATAGTTCAAAACACAGATCGTAAGTTCTTTTTTTTATTCATCTTTATGTAAAAACATTTATAGTTAATACAGTTTATTTATTTAGTTATATATACAGTTAAGACCGCTAGATATACATTAGAAGTGAAAACTACGCATGAAAATGTACGTTTTTTTTAAATTTTTTTTATTAACATTTATACTTAAATATAGTTAGATACACTGATTAAATTTGGATACAGTTAGTAGGTAAAAAAATGTAGTGAAGTTTTTTAAAAATAGAGGGCGAAGTATGAGACCGCTATAAGTCAATTTTACCAGTATATCTAACTATAAATGTATTTTTTACATGAAGATAAATAAATAAATAAAATGTAATAAAATTTACATTTTTAAGCTCTATTTAGAGATATCTTGCCTGGCAAAAGTGTCACCAAAAAAATTCCCTACTGTCAAAATTATGAACTACTTTTGTCACGTGTAATTTTTGCTTTTTAAAAAATGGCAGATAGAGTTTCTATCACTTATTTAGTTCATCCAAATGAAATTGTGGATGTTGCGGATGTTCTGGCAGAAACATGGAATACTCGTCGTCTGCTAGAACAATTTCAAACTGTGGAATTGTCCATGAAGTGGCTGGCCAGAAGACGTTTGTTTAAGAATAGCATGCTATGTCTGCATTGCAACATTCAGTGTTTGCTGGTAAAATATTCGGCCAACATAGATGGTGTTAGATGGTAATGCAAAATGTGTCACCAATGTACATCAGTAAAAAGTGGCTCATTTTTTTCCCGAAGTCATCTGTCTTTGAACACCATTGTTCATATAGCATTTTGATGGTCGTATAATTTTCCTATTCACATTATTGTTTATGAGACGGAGGTCATCGAAAGAGTGGTCATAGACTGGTGTCATTTTTGCCGGGAAGAATGTGCTACATATTTCAACAGAAATACAGCACTTCTCGGCGGATTTGAAGACAACAGCGAACCACAGATAGTTGAGATCGACGAGTCCTACTTCTTCCATTGAAAATACAACAGGGGGGCATTCAGAGAAGGCCATTGGGTGTTCAGTGGGGTAGAAAGAGGCTCAAAAATGTTTCTTAACTCAAATCGCAGACAGATCGGCTGACACTCTGGAAGCACTCATCCGGCAACATGTTTTGCCTAGAACACATATCATCAGTGATGACTGGCGTGCGTATAATAATATCAGCGGTCTTTCTAATGGTGTATATCTCCACTTTGTCATCGTCCATCAAGACAACTTTGTTGACCTGGACGACGAACTTATACACACCAATAATGTGGAAAATATGTGGATGAAAGCAAAGCGTAAGCTAAAATACCAATTTGGTATAAGCAGACCTTTGTTCTCATCCTACCTGCAGAAATTTTCATTCAGAAATATGCACGAACACGACAACGTTTTCGTACATTTCCTTGCTTGTGTAGCTTCAAACTACGCATAAAAATGTAAGTTCGTTTTTTTATTATTCATTCACCTTTATGTAAAAACATTTATAGTTAATATAGTTTATTTATTTACAGTTATATATACAGCAAAGACCGCTAGATATACATTAGAAGTGAAAACTACGCATGAAAATGTAAGTTTTTTTTTAATTTTTAAGTTTATTCAGAGTTAGATACACTGATTAAAATTGGCTACAGTTAGTAGGTAGAAAATGTAGTTGAGTTTTTTAAAAATAGAGGGTGAAGTGTCGAGACTGCTATAAGTCAGTAATATATGTTAGATGAAAATTATAAGCATATGTGTACAGAATGATAGCAGTCTGCTAGCAAAGATAAAAGTATCCATCATCTAGAATGGAGAAAATGTATAAAATAAGTGTACAAAAGTAAAACCATCCTAGAAAATATTTATAAAGGATGAATCTGTATGGAGAATCAATTGTTGAAGGAAAGATGGAATAAACATTGATGCATTTAGAAGTACAAAACGTGTGTGGAAGATACTATTATGAAAAAAAATGGGAATGCTTTTCTTCATAATTTAGCAAAAATTTTGCAAAGAATCAGTGGAATGCTAAATTATTAACACAGGGAGAGATGGAATAAACATTGATGCATTTAGAAGTACAAAACGTGTGTGGAAGATACTATTATGAAAAAAAATGGGAATGCTTTTCTTCATAATTTAGCAAAAATTTTGCAAAGAATCAGTGGAATGCTAAATTATTAAGACAGGGAGCATTTTAAGCCGAACGGTTATATAAGGCAGGCCACAGATCATCTTTAATTACTAAATAAAAAAAAAGAAAATTGCAAAATTGTCAATCACAATGCTGTATGAATTTTATAATTGTAATTATCTTCTGAGGAGAACAAATGTAGTAAGAGTTCAAGATTTTGCTTTAGGAACTTATATTTTAGAAAAAAGAAATACTTGCACAAAATAATTGTATATATTTAATTTTATATGTTAAGCATAGTTGTTATAATAGGGGGAGGGATAGATCCATACATAATGAGATTAATAATGAATTTAATTTCATTATTTAGATCATTAATTATTTTAAAAAGATATTTTTTTATATTTTAGTTTGTAAATATTGTTAGAGAATTAAAATAAATAAATATGATTGATATCATAGTTAACGAAATATAGCATAAAAGTCATTAACAATACATATGCTCTGAATAAGGGAAGGGTTTGTGTTTAAACATAAAATATTGAAAATGAGAAACGATATTTTTAATTTGACCTTACATTTTACGAAGAACAATTTAACATAATTATACGGAATTATAAGTAATTAACATTTAGCTGAATCTTGTGAAGCAGTTGATCTGATATTCAGATCGAGCTTCACGGCCCACTCAGAATCTCCCACCACCAAACTATATTTAAACTACATCCTTATGCATATATACAGTTATTAATACATTTTTTTGCTTAACTATGAAAATAATAACTGACATATATAAATATCTTAATGTAATTACTTTTAATAAATAAATATTTGATTTTATTTTAATTTGTATAAGTGCATAATGGATGTGTACATATTATAGGTGAGGGGAGATTACTTTTAAAATGTATATAAAAAAACAAATCACGGAGCGATAAAAGACAAAAATAATTTACGGGCTACAGATGACATATCTCCGGTACTAGTACAAAAATGGCTGACAGAAGCGGTTGAATGTAATTTTGTAAGTAACATTTAAAAAAAAATTTTTTTTTTTATTTTTTTAGTAAAAGCATAATATATTTTTATATAAATTATAATTTTTATTAATTATTTTTAGTTTGTAATTTGTGTGTGTTAGTTATTTACGTTCGTATATAATTAATATCTAATGTAACTTTTAACGTTCTACACTTATAAAAATAATGTTTTTCAAAAAGTATAATTTATTACGAAAATCATTAATTATGTTTATATATATAATATAATATGGTTTATAAGTAATTTGTTATAATTCCGATTCTTGTTTACGTTTTTCAAGTCTATAGCTAACAAATGATCTGTATGCAAATAAATTATATATACGTGATTCATGCTTTCGTTTTGGTATATGTTTCATAACATTATTTTCAAGTCAATAGCTAACAAATACACTATATGCAAATAAATTATATCTATGTAGTACAATAAATATAATAAGATAGCATCACTTCTGTGCATAAAGAATATAAACATCACTTTTGTGCATAAATAATATAAGAATCACTTGTGTGCAAAAAGAATATAAACATAACTGGTATCCATAAAGAATATAAACATCACTGATGTACACAAAAAATATAAAATGAAGAGATGAAACTCATTTTATCATAGTGATATAGACAGTAGCCTACAATTTCTAGTTTTAGACAGACAAGAAGCCAATTATTATGATGATTTCTTTTGTATCTTTTATTAGGATGAATCTTTTTTCTTTATAGATGCCTTTGACATTTAGAACATTTGGGGTACAAGATAAAAATGAAGAAGTCATATCCGACTGCTTTTGGAGATTGTGAAGCTGTGGATTATCTCAGGTAAGACATGTTATACATGTTTAGAAAGATAATTTTGTGAGGAATGCAAAGAAATTATCACTGAAGATGTATTTTGAATTTTAGTTAATGTTACTTATCATATTATGAACAAACAATAAAATAATAATTATTTCGGATGTGAAAATTTCTTTTTTTCCTTATTTTTTATATAGTTATCACTATTTATTTTATGTTTATTGTTTTCCTTAATGTTTCTAGTTTCTACAATGTAATTGTTTTTGCTCTAACATAATTAAAACTGAAGTTATTGTGAAAATTGTGTGTCAGACCAGTATTTTAAATAGTTCAATATGGCGGCTTGAAGCTGAAAGAGTTAACCAGTACAAAGCTGAAGTGCCAAAACAAATTAATTAGATGGTTGAATGGAAATATATTAGGAAATGTCCCTCAGCATATAATAGTTCATTGGTGGTTGTTTGTAAAAAGGAAGGGTCCATACATATTTGTTTGGATGCAAGGTTTTTAAATCAGTTAATGATTCCTGAATATAATGTCTTTCCTGCATTATTAATTAAATTTAAAGACAAAAAGGTCATTTCTGCAGTTGACTTATCAGCTAGTTATTGGCAGGTATATTTATATGATAAAGATAAGAAATATACTGGATTTAAATACAAGAGATACTTGTATGTTTTTGAAAGAATGTCTTTTGGACTTGTAAATAGTGAGGCTAGACTCCTTAGATGTTTGGATAATGTATTGTCTGAGGAAGTTAAGGGCATTATTACCTTATATGTGGATAATGTAGTGATTGTTTCGGAAAACATCTTGGAGCATTTTAATCATCTAAATATGTTTGTAAAAGCGTGTGAAGAAAAACTAAAATAAATTTAAAAAAGAGTAAAATAGCTGAGATAGAATTTTGGGGGCACATTGTAGGATATGATAAAACTGCATTCTGATAAAATCAAATCTATACAAAATTTTCTTAATCTGGAGAATAAAAAGTAATTACATTCTTTTGTTGGTGTCTGCAATTTTTATCATAGGTTTTATGAGAATTTTGCATGTCACACTGTTTATATTTCAAATTTGTTAAGGAAAGTTGAAAAATGGAAATGGACTGAAAATCATTATAGAATTTGAAAAGATCAAATCAAAAGTTTTGAATAGTGTTGTTATATATAGTTATAGAGTATAAAAAGTTTATTATAAGATATATAAAATATCTATATTGTACCCTTACTTCTCGATGTATAATATAGTTTGAAATACGACTAGCTCAATTAAATTATTATGCTTAATTAAAATTTGCATATCTATCTTTAATATACTTTATATTATCATATTCTAATTAAATTTATTGTCAATTATCAAAATCAATATATTTCTATATTATGTACTAATTAAATAAGTATTTATTAAAATCATGAGACTGTGAAGTAAAGTTACAAAGCAATAAGTAGATTTACATTGAGTCAATATCTCCCAAGACATTGTCTCAATGGCATAAGAATACTATTACCTCCTTATTAACTTACTACTACATCTACAGCATTCTTATGGCTTTTAAATAAAATAAATTATCTTTAATAATAATAAAAATAAATCTCAACTTTTAATTTTTTTATATAATTAAATAATCTCAGGCTCTTCTAATTATCTTAAAGTAATAATAATCCATGTAAATAAGTATGATAAGGGATTTTATATCAAACCTAAATACACCTAACTTATTCTAATAATAATATACAATACTAATCTTAGGGTATAACTTAATCTTATCTATTTCTGTTATATCATCAATCATTAAATAAATAATCATATGTATATCTTTTATTTTCATATAGTATCTTAATTTTGGAATAGATCAAAATCTTATAATTCAATAATCTGTGGCAATAAATAATATTGTAATCTTATAATGTGCATTATAATTACCTTATGACCATAATAATATTATATGTTAATATCAATCAATTCTTATAAAATGATATCAAGAAAATATTGTGTTTATTTCTAAATAATAATAATAATTCATATTGTGCAAATATTATGTTTATTCAAATTATCTGTTGTCAAATGCTGTGGTGTAAAATAATGAACTCGACACACTTTTAAAACAAATTAAACAAATTTATTTACATTAACTTTAACCATGAATTTATTTACAATATTTACAGTTCAAAATTATGAAAACAAAGAAGAATAAAACAAAATAATAATACAATATGTTTCCACCATTATTAATTCATATTCCTAATAAGTAATTATACATTCTTTTAATGCTGTACTAATAACATTGAAGTATGCTTTTAAAACTTAGACTTTAAATAAATATCAGTGAACTTCAATTATTACACAGAAAAATTTATGTAAACAATATTTATGTAGCATATGTAAACAATTAAACTTTACTAATTAAATTGCTACATCACTTAAGTATTACTGTTATTCATTTCATCATGTACTAGTATGTGTTCACTTTACTATCAGTATTACTTTAATAGCATAATATAGAAACTAATGTATCTTTGTAATGTAATAACAATAATTGATTATAATTTATATTTCATTTAATGCAATTCATGCTACATGTTTTATCAAATATGCATTACATATATGTACTGTTAAATAATAATATTTAAATTATTCATTAATTTCAAATTCATAAAGTATTATATTAGATAAATTCTATGATTCTTTTCTATGTAAAATTATTACTTTACTTTATGTGTTATTCTACTCCTTCTTAATAACTTTCTTTCTACAAAACATCCTCTAAAACTTATTTAAACTTTCCGGAAAAACAATCATCAAATTTAAATAAATACTAATTATCCAAACTATTTATACTTCATCATCTATATTCGGTAAATCTTCAATTCAAATATAAACTTCTACATAAAACTTAACTTAATTTATCCAATAAAATAAAATAAAATATAGACTTTTAAATCTCTTCCTAACTTGCAATAAAATAATTACTTATGAATAACAAATATAATTCTAATACTATAACATAAACAAAATATTAAAATTTATTTACGAAAGAATCATATAATTATTTCTAAGCTTCTTATGTAATGTTGCATCATATTTATATCATAAATTCAAATTATGCATATTTAAATAAAACTGTCACTGCCAATATAATGTGTGTGTATTTTTAAAATATTTATACATTCATTCAACAATAACATATCATTTGGTTGATCTAAAGAAAAACATATTAAATACATCAAAATTATTATTATTATAAAATTTTTACCATAAGCAATGATTTAATGTACAGTCCATCTTCCAATATTCTTCGGAATTACAGCTTCATAAAATAATTCACATTTACACTCACAATCATTCTTTAACATATTACGTGTTATATTAATTATAAAATAAACTTATATAATTAATTATTATATTATTTTTAGTTATTATTTTAAGAAATGTACCTATCTTATTTTTAATAAATTAATAATATTTAATTTTTATGTTAGATAAATAAAACAGAATTCATATTACGTAACTCCAGCGATGTCTTCTTTTCACCATACTAGTTCTTTAATCCTAGGTACACATTCACTAAAACACCATTTCCGTTTTCCGGTCCATCACGTGGTTTTTAAAAGTTTATAAAATGATAACGTTCTTTTAAAATAAAATAAAAGTTCCCCACAAGAAAAATAAAATAAAATTAAAATAGTTTATAGGCTCCGGATCCAGTTCCTTAACGAAAATTATTTAAAGTTATTATTTCTAAATTAGTCTATAGTTTATGAAAAATTATCATTTAATTATTTTAATTGACTTGGACGTCCACATATTACTTGCGCATTTCTTAACAAAATATCCAGGTAAGAATAAGCTTCTTCATCTAAAACAACCAGCGTTTAGACTATTTTAATATAATAATTTTATTATATTAAGACTTTTAGCTAATTATACTCTCAATTTATTTGCCTTTTAAAATTGTCAACATTCAGTCTTTTAAAACATAAAGACTTAATAAGGCAAGTATTTATAAAACTACTTTTATTTCTAATATCTTTACTTAAGATATACATTTAAATTTATAGCTTGCAAAAATACTTTCTTCATAAAGAAGTATTTTATTCTTTAAAATATCTATTTTCTAATAGTCAATATTAATTAGCTTTTAAAATTATATACTGTCCAAAATACTACTTTTCTCCATCTTGTAATTTTCCGAACTAATCCAGCGTTTGTCATATTTCTAGTATAAAGTTTCCGATATATTTTCACTATATATGATGTTCCCATGACCATTTGCTTGTAAATTGAGCTTCAATATAGAGACGATTGATAAGGAAAAATTAAATTAACACTGCATGTCTATCATTTAAAACTTTTATAAATTATTTACAATGACACTCTTATAATTTTAAAAATTGATTTTGAGAGCGTCTATCAAATTTACTTTGCTATTTTTAATAACACAATTAACTTGAAAAATCAATCACAGAGTCCTCTCCTAACAATTGAACTAAGCTTTTATACCGGAAGAAACTTCCCATTTGATTGGTACATTTAAACAATCAACTTGCTGGCTTATTTACATATTTACCAACAACACAAAATTAAAAATAAATAATGACTTATTTAATATTTAATATTTATTACATTATCAAATTTTAAAATAATCCTTATCGTTTATTTAAATCCACTAAACATTTTTTTAAAAATATTCTTATTTACTTGATTTTTACTTTATATCATTTTTATAAGATTATTTAAAATAAACTAAGTCTTTTTTATACGTTATATTTTTAAAGCAATACTTTTAAAAATCAGATTTAATATTCTACATTGATTTATCTTTATTTTATTTCGTGATAGCTCACGTATTATTTATAAATTTTATAACATGATTTTTAAAATAGTTTTGCAACTTTATTAGATAACTTCCAAGCATGTGTGTGCGTATTTAACTAACATCTGTTTTTTACAACAAAAGAAACGCTTCTCATAATCTAAAAATAACTAACAATTGCATTTTTAAAATAAACATTTTTTTAAAATAAATAAGATATTATAACAGATTTTAAATTAATAATTCGATATTATTAAAATCAAATATTAATCTTCTATTTAAGTATTTATAATAATTAAAAAATATTTATATTCTTTTATAACATTATTTTATCAACAATAAATATATGCATTTAATTTTAACTTGTCTTTTAAACACTTTTAGTTTTAAATACCTACTTATTAAATATATTAATGCAGTATTAACTATGGCCAGTTTTCCCAACCATATACTACTATCATCTTTATTTAAAATGTCTCTCTCAATTTCAGCACAATTTCACATATCAAATACTCATAGATTGCTTTAATTAAACTTTTTGAAATATTACCATAAGCAAAATTAACATCACATATTCACATATATCTTAAATTTAAAATTTTTTAACAGATTAGCACGAAAATTAGATGGTGACCCATACAAAAGGGCACAATATATACAACAAAAAACATGAAAATAACAAATTTTCAATAAAAAAGCTTTTTTCGATACATATAATTTGTATCCTTTTCAATATGTCTACTCACGATTACCGTAAAACATACATATAGCGACATCTATTTATAATACAACCAACAAAAAACAATTATTATCATCAATTATTTCATGAATACATACAATACAATATAAAAAATATAAAATATATTCCTTCATTAATTATAGTATATTCATATATACTCAAAAACACACAAAACATTAAAATATTAACATCCTTCTTATTTATCTATCCAATCATCTAATTTTAGCCAATTATTAGTCAAATAAATAGAACCCATGATAAATCTGCTTTGTTTATACATTATTTAGAATATTGTCATAAAATAGATTGTACTAAAAATATACTATTCGCCTATTAACATTACTTCAAGTAATGTTAATAGGCTAAAAGTATATTTTAGTACAAACTAGTTTTGCCATATTAAAAATAATAGTAATAAACAGATTGTATGAACCTCCTATTTATTGCAGGGTTCAATTAATTTGACTAATAATTGGCTAATAATTAGATGCCATTGGATAGCTTTATAAATTCCAGATAGGATGTTAACCATACTTTTAATGTTTTGTGATATATTTTTGAGTATACCTATTAATATATCTATAATCTTTAATGTTTGCCCAACCTATATTTTATATATTTTATATTTTTTATATTGTATTTTATGTATTCATGAAATAATTGGATGATAATAATTGATTTTTGTTCGTTGTATTATAAATTTGATGTTTCTATTTATTTATGTTTTACGGTAATCGTGAGTAGACATACTTTTAAAACGATACTTTAAATTATATGTATCGAAAAAAGCTTTTTTATTGAAAATTTATTATTTTCATGTTTTTTGTTGTATATATAGATATTTTATATATCTTATAATAAACTTTTTATATTTTAAAATAACAACATAAAGAAGTATTTTTATATTCTTTTTATATGGATTATATATATTTTTAAATTTACGATCTTGCTTATATTGTAACTGCGATTAAATTACGTTATGGCGTATCTATGAATTATTATCGGGATTGATGTGTTTATATCTGGAATTGTTGTTTTATAAATTGAATCATTTAAAATATTTAACAAAATGTATGGTTTGTGGCAATACCTGAAAACAAATTTGAATTTGGATATAATAAAGAAACTAAAGGATTTAACAAGATTATGTTTGTATATAGAGAGAATAAAAGGTCAATTGACATTTTTGAACAACTGCAGAGTATATAAATTGGTTCCTAAATCTTGTATTATTGGAATAAAAGGTAATAAAAAGATTGGTAATAATTCAAAATTGGTAACAAAACTACAGATGTATATTTTAATAGGTTTTATTAATCAAAAATATATTATTTTAAAAAATAATATAAATAAATTTAAAAGATTAAGAAGGCATGTCAAATTGTCATTGGAAAAAATAAACATGTGGGATATTTTTATGGATTTTTTATATAATTACAGATTTAAATGGAACAATAAAATATATGTAAAATATAATCGAAAATGGAATTGGATGATGCAGAAATATTGGAATACTTCTTCTTTGAATATAATTAATAATGAACATGTTGATTATAGATATAATTATTATAATAAAACAATTTTAAACAATTTTATAAATTTAACAAATTATAACTTTTCAAATGAACAAAATATGTTATTGAGTAAAAATCCTGGATTTATACCATTTATGGATAAAGATATAAAAAAGAAAATTATAACAGATATAGAACTTGCAAATATATCTACGGATGAAAAGAAGAAATTGTATTGTATAGTAGCTAATCAGTTGTATAATAATAATAATAATATAAATGATCAAAAAAGAACCTATAGTTATAGACGCATTACTAAAGAGATAAAAGATATATGTATTAACGAAAATATTGTCATATGTAAAGAGGATAAAGGTTGTAGATTTGTGGTTATAGATAAGGATGAATATATATATAAAATAGATTATGAGATAAAAAAAGAAGGTTATGAGGTTTTAAACAAGGACCCCATTGGATGTATAAAAAGTAAATATATAAAATTGTTGATAAAGATGAGGGATAATAATATTATCGATATGGAAAGATATAGATTTTTATACCCTTCGTCTTTTGAAAATCCTTATATTTTTGCTAAAATAAAAACTCATAAAGATAATAATCCCATTAGATTATTATTCAATTTTAGTAATTTTATATTACAAAAATTTAGTAGTTATTTAAATAAATGGTTAGCAGAGAAATTAGGTTATGGTGAATATTGTATTAAAAATACAGATGATATAGTAGATAAATTAGGTAATATACAATTAAATAGATGTCATAGTATTTTTGTAATGGACATTGAACAAATGTATCCTAGTATACCAAGGATAAAAAGTATTGAAATATTAATAAAGAAATTACATGGGAAAATTAAAGATATGAAAATAGTAAAAATAATTGAAGAAAGTTTAATGTTAATACATAGTAATTTATATTTTAAGTATAATAATAAATATTGGTATATAAATAAAGGATGGGTGATGGGTTGTGCAATTAGTGGTCTTATTTCATCAATATTTATTGATGAGTTAGAGATTAATATAGTTAAAAATAAATTGATTAATATGGATATAACACATTATTTTCGTTATGTGGATGATACTCTAATAATTGGTAATAAAAGAATAATAAATAATATGTATAATGATTTTAATAAAAATATATATAATATAAAATTTACAATTTCAGAAATTAAACAAAAAATAAAATATTTAGACATAGAGCTTAGTTTAGATGATAATAAAAAAATTGTATTAAATCATTTTATAAAAGAAGATAATATGAGGAAAATAATTGCTGTCGATTCACAACAAGCATGGACCCAAAAAAATGGCAGTTATTAAAAATTTCACAATTAAAAACGACAAATATAATACATATGGAAATATAGCTAAATTACATAAAGAGCAATTTAAAAATTTATATATTAAGTATGGTTATAAAAGTAAATGTATAGATAATATTTTTTATAAAAATAAATATAATAGAAATAACAAATCTGATAATAAATGGATAAAAATTTCATATCATCCTAAAATATATAATGCATTATTAAAAAATTATGTAAATAGTAAAAAAGATACAAATATAGGTTGGGCAAACAGTAAAGATTTAGATAAATTAATAGGTAACTATAAAATATTAGATGATTTAAAATATAAGAAAGGTATGGTTTATAAAATTATATGTGGAATTTGTAAAAGAGTATACTATGGACATACAAGTAAACAATTAGAAATAAGAGCTAAAGAACATAACGCTGCAATAAATAGGAGAGATGATAAATCTGCTTTGTTTATACATTATTTAGAATATGGTCATAAAATAGATTGTACTAAAAATATACTAGCATTAAATTACTTGAAAAATGTTAATAGGCGAAAAGTATATGAAACTAGTTATATTAAAAATAATAGTAATAATTGTATGAACATTTATAAGGGTTCAATTAATTTGACTAATAATTGGCTAAAATTAGATGATTGGATAGATAAATAAGAAGGATGTTAATATTTTAATGTTTTGTGTGTTTTTGAGTATATATGAATATACTATAATTAATGAAGGAATATATTTTATATATTTTATATTTTTTATATTGTATTGTATGTATTCATGAAATAATTGATGATAATAATTGTTTTTTTGTTGGTTGTATTATAAATAGATGTCGCTATATGTATGTTTTACGGTAATCGTGAGTAGACATATTGAAAAGGATACAAATTATATGTATCGAAAAAAGCTTTTTTATTGAAAATTTGTTATTTTCATGTTTTTTGTTGTATATATAGATATTTTATATATCTTATAATAAACTTTTTATATTTTAAAATAACAACATAAAGAAGTATTTTTATATTCTTTTTATATGGATTATAGTTATAGAGTATAACAATTGATAATGATTATAGATTGTCAAGCTAATTTCTTAACTAAAACAACTAGTGTAGTTAGCCGAGAGGTATCGCAACCGCCATGCAAGCAAATAGTTGGTTGCAGACGGTTGTGGGTTCGCGTCCCGGCCGATGCTATGACATATGGAAAAAAAAAAACAACTAGTGTATATAGAACAAAACAAGTCAGGGAACTCGGATCTAACATCAGACAGATATGGGTTACCAACTACTCCAGAAATAGAAAGAAAGAAAATCAGACTGAGACGCGACAGGTATATAAACAAAAGGCAAAAAACTCTTGTAGTCTTTTTCCTGTTACAGTTGCTGACGGGTGTGTGTTCAAGAGGACAGAATATCCCAGATTATCGGCGCCTGTAGGTAATCCAGCCAACTAGGACCTTAAACAGATCGTACTGATCTTTTATTATTTTACAATGCCCAAATGGGCTCTTCGCAGATAATAAATAGATGGCTGTGACAGGTAGCGTGAACTTTACTAGTAACTTTATGTAAATTTGGTACTCAGGAGTTATATTATATTAAGATCCCCAAATTAATGTAGTTAGTTCTCGATATATTGTATGTTAGCTATTTTATGTATATTAAACTATTAGGATTTCACATCTGGTCTCTGTTTACTAAACCAAGTTAATATTGCTGATCACTTGGTGACAGAAAGGACACAGCAAATAAAGTGGCATGTAATCTTATATTCTAATTTCAAAAAAATTCACTGACAGTAATAGGAATGATCTAGTTGTTTTATTCCAATAAACATCACACGATCACCATTTCTTATGCTTGCTTATAACTGTTATTACAACAGGCAAAACTCACTATATGTATTGCCACACACAGCAAGCTAGAGTAATCAATGGATGCCAAAAGGCTGTGCATAAAATCCCCATCTAGTGCCTATTCATCCAATATCCCCAGACTAGTTTCTGGCTTGTGGCCTTCGTCAGTTGTTTCATTCCAGTTGGACCTTGAAAAAAAAGCTCCATGTTTTATATTTCTTGAGTAGGGTATAGAATTGCATTATACCACCACAAAGAAAGAAGCCATGTCTGTTGTATGGGCTTTTCAAAAGCAGCGGCAATATTTGCTTGGGTTTGAAATAGTCACAAGAGCTTGAAATGTATTAATCAAAGCTATTTGAATAGTGAAAGGCTAGTTAGATGAAGTTTATTCCTTCAGCAATTTAATTATAAGATTCAATATTGTAAAGGAACAGATAATATTTTAGCAGATATTTTAAATAGAAATTCTGTTAAAATAAATACGTCATATTAATCTAGATCATGTTTTCATCACTGTCATCTCTCTGGCAGTTAATGATTCAATGGAAAATGATTTAAGGAATCTATCTATTTTACAATTGCATGATCCAAAGTGGAATGCTATTATTCAATATTTGGATGCAAGAATTTGATCTGTAGCCATAAAAAAATGGTTAAGAATAAAATAATAAGATGTAAAATGAGTACATTTGTATTATAAAGTAAAAAAGAGCCATGAATAGTCATGGAAGATTGTGATTTTATCTATTAGAAATTGACTAATATATGTGCATTGTATCTTTATGGGCACTACAGACCTAGAAACGTAGAATATGTTGTGCAGACTGTTTTACAAGCCTGGATTGTATGCATCCATAGTGAACAGGCTCAAATATTGTGAAATCTGTTTAAGATATCAAAATATGCTAATAAGTTATATGCTGAAATATTACAAGCAATAATATATGGTTGTCCCAATGTTCTATTAGCCATTGATTTCTATGGACCTTACCATCCTTTAAAAGATTCAAATTTATTTTGATCACTTCTCCAAATTTGTAGGGGCATATCTGGTGACAAAAGTACATGCTAGGAATGTAATTAGATGTTTGCAAGAATCACAATTTGTAAAGATAAAGAAATTTAGGACTATTTTAATACATTATTCCTGTCTAACAAGTGGAAAAGTTGGATTGAATGAGAGGATATAAAACATTTTGTGTTCAATTAGAAACCCACAGTCTAACCCATGTAAGAGTCATGCATGAGTTGGGTAGAATGTTTAGGGTATACCTACAAAACAACCACTATACTTGGATGAATAAAGTGAAGAATGTAGTTCTTTATATTAATATAATGCAAAATGAATCCATTAAGTCCATCCCAATGTATCTGCACTTTGGATATAGGGAGCCTATATTAATTAAGACTCTATTACCTACTATATCTGAAAAAGAAATTATGATAATGATCTAGATGGAACAGAAAAGAATTACACCAGCTTTTCATAAGCTCTGTATGTTTAAAATAGATTTCATGTTTGTAAAGACCATTCAAGTCAGTGATCTATAGAATTATGAGTTTAAATTTTTTTTGAATATATATGAAGAACCATCCCAAATAAAAAGAAAAGTGGGAGAGAACACATTTCTCATAGAAATCGCTGAAGGTGAAAAAGGTACCTTCAATACCTGAAGTTTAAAACCAATAGCACTATCTGAATAAATATAATGTATTCCATAAAATTACATCACTATTACTTATGATTCTGTTATTTTGACCCATAATAAAGGTAATTATATGAATACATATAGTGGGTAATGACGTGAAAACAGGATATTATGAAGCTATTTAGACATGTAAATTAAGTATATTTGTTTAATGGTGCAAATATAGTATGTAATGAAAACATATGGCTATTAGATATTAACCAGTGATATTTGATGTTATGAATAGATTTTTATGAGGTAATTACTTTCTATAAAAGAAATATTACATATTATGTTTATGACTTTGGAGTATTATTAACAAAAAATTACAGAAAGAGTTAAAGATATAAAAGAATAGTGTATCTGAAATTCATTAAACTGAGTTGTTAAATGATATGTGAAGATGAAGGGAATAAATGTTTGTGTATGTTTAAGGTGAAAATAGTTTATTGTTGTTGTTTTTTTAAAAAAAGGAGTTCTATTTTTTCTTTCATTGGATGGGAGGGAATATATTATTCAAATTTTAAGTTGTACATTATAGTATATTAAAAAAATATTGGTCTTATTTTTTTTTTGTTTGATATGATTTATGGATAATGGAGGTGTTGGATTATAAAGGTCAATTAAGCAATTATGACAACCACAATATTAAAATATTATTATTTGTTATTAATATTATCAAATTATAAATTGATTGTAGTCAATTTTAAAAGAAAAAATAAATAAATGAATAATAAAGTAGATCACTTGAGTAAAATTATTATTTCAATTTTGTTACTACATTCACCAGTGTAATTTACTTCTTATACAATTAAATAGTTACTATTTCATACATGTTTTTGTTCATTTATTGTGATATAATAAAGTTATATATTAAGATATATTTTAATTAGGATGTACTTGAAGCCTTTAAAACTATGATGATCCCCACCCCCCCAGACCTGTTTTGAGCTGTGGCTCTCGTCAGTGAGAGCTAGGACATAAGATTCAAAATACTAACTCACGCCAAACAATTTCTTAATATTTAAGAATTAGATAAATGCTTGGCTTGAATTAGGATATACTGGAAATGTCATATGAATTCTTTATTTTAGTTAAAATGAAAAATAATATTGGAATTGTAAAACGAGAATTCTTATTGTATATATTTTTTAAAGGCCTTCATTTTTATTTATTAAATAAAAACAATTTTATTAAGTAATAAACGGAATGACAATTGAGTTAAACTCAAAAATCGCCTTGGTGACATTGACATCAGCAAAGAAAGGTTATAAATAGAACTGAATCATTTTAACAAGGACACTTTTAAATTCATCTTTGTAAATTGTTATATTTACTTTAAAAGTGGACAATTGCTAAAGTATGATGAAAGAATAAAAACCTTAATAGTCTGCCTATTTAGTTGAGGGCAATTTGTTGATAAAATTCCAAAAGAAACGACAGGATGTATTGAAAAAAAAGGAAAGGAAGAAAAGAAAGGATCATCAAAATTCACTTTATTATGGCTAAACTATAAAATATTTCATTATGCAAATTTGGGATTTTTATCTATATATATGCAAACACCATGATATAGATATATATGCCATATTTTTTAATATGGAATTTTACAAGATCAAATAATGCCGATAGTGTGTAATTTTGCATCAACTAAGTAATTGTAGTGCCACCTGTGTCTTCCACAGATAGCAGCATATCAAATGAGCTCATAGAAAAATTAAAAAAAAAACTACAATAAATAGTCATCTAGTTTAAAATCACTTCAAACATTAAAGGTAAGCCCTTTTATTAATTTTGGCCGATTAAAATCTCGGTCACTAGAATAAAAAATAACGGGTCTAAAAATGAATCAATTTATAAAAATAAAAAAACATCCATTAATTCGAAAAAAAGAATACACACTAGTTCAACAGAACCTAAAAAGGGTTTGTTACCCCCACAGTGAACAACTATATTAGATCGTTTAAAAAAGTATCGAAAATTAAAAAATCTATCGAGAACATTATGGAGGGCCGAACACAAGACACAACAAATAATCTACTGATATGTGTTTGCTAGAACTTAATAAAATTTATCCTTCTGAAAACTATAATTATAAAAACTCTACTCAAAATAATTCCACTGAACAATCAATAAATAAACAAAACCTTCTAGAATCACACAAATGCAATAATCTAAAAAATGCATTAAATAGCGTAACCCTAAGCCTAAAGAATAATGCTGAACTCATGATGAATAAATCAACCATTAACGAAGGAAAATTGAATCCGTATAACTATACCATGCATGATTACTTACAGTTAGCAAAAGATTATGCTAAAGACAAAGCTATATTAGAATCTAATATAATCTCTGCTAAAGTCTATGACCCCAAACTTAAAATAATAACCAACAACTCTACCATTAATGATTTAATTAGACCGGCATCACTGCAGACAGAGTCAAATTCTTCTACTAGTAACCACTTATCTGTATCTGATAAAAATGAAAAAACAAACGAGATTAATTCTAATCCAATCAGGATTCCTTATATTAGAAAATACAACATTGATAATCAAAATGAAAATATTAAAATCGAAACTGATATCAAAAATGTTAAAATTTTTTTACAAAATCTTAAACAAAACATAGGCCTTTTAGATGACAATGTAAATGCAAGCGTTGAACCAATAAGGCTAGATTCAAACGCTTCTCAAATCTCCCAACTCCATAAGAATGTAAAAGTAAAAATCCTAAATGATACAGATGATTTATATACAATAAACATAAAAGAAAGATGATGAGTATTACAAGAATAGATGAGTCACCTCCAAAAGCGATTATTCCGAAGGCGATGACTCACTCCTTCACTGGAAAGGCGAGGCACTCAAAGATAATGCACCAGACCATGGAAACATCTATGCTTCAATTTGGTCTATTAGATAATAAAAATAAATCAAAAAATATTAAACTAAGTAAGTCAATTGACAAAAAAATCGATAACCCTATGTTCTCATCAAATAAAAATCTCCGAAGTCTGGAATGCAACATTCAAGACAAAGAATTGCATTTCCGAATATAAAGAGGCAGAAAACATAACAAGCCGAAATGGTTGTTACGGTAAAATATACAAACAAAAATGTACACAATGATTCAAAAATTAATAGCAATAATAATCTTAAAAAAGATAAATGTTACAGAAAAAATGAATCAGCGATTGCCAAAGACATTGATGTCGAAGATCCTTTCGCTGACATTATGGAGTATTCAGACGATGAAATCACATTTAAAAACAATGTAATACCAAATAATAAACAAGAGAATTTAAGATATAATGAACTTCAACAAAGTGATCAACAAAATAGTATAAGCAATTATGATTTAATTCAAGAAAATAAACAGTATAAGTTGAACAAACCTAATGATAAAACTCCATCAAACCACCCCAAACTCAAAACACAAACATTACCTAAGGCAACTAATGACAAAAACACTCAAGTACTTAATTCTAATAACAAAACAGAATCTAAAATAGAAAAACCCAACTCCGAAGCTTGCGTAAACTTAACAGTTAGAATCCAGTAAATCTAAAGAAAATGAGCAGACTAATTTGGCTTATAAAACAACCCATCCAAATGTTAAAAATATACAAACCCATACTATATCATCTATGGAAAGTAATTGTGGCAGTATTTCCTCTCAAGAAAATCCAACTATTAAGGATAAAACATTTATAACTGATCATAACCACGAATATGCATTAAATGATAACACGCAAAATTTCTCACAAGAGGCACTAGAACAAATATCTCACAGAATGCGAATAATCAATAAAAATAAATAAATAATGAAAATGATATTGCGACCACAACCAATTCTAAAAATTATCCTACATATAAACCATTCGAAACCAACATTGATCAAACAGGTAAAGTCAATATAACCCATAATAAAACTTTGTATGCAAACCTAACAATAAGAATTCCACAACAATGAAATGCATCACAAAATAATAATAATTTTTCATATAATGTAAATAATAAAATACACAATTTCAATAACACATCTAAAATCTCAAGACCTAACTTTGTTAGATTTGTTAGAACAAGAATCAGAACAGCTAAATAACAACAAACAACATGAAAACAGCAATGCTAATTTTACCGTAACAGAATATACAGAAGAACAATTTCAAATAATAAATTCTAATAATAAATTCTAAATTTAACCAATCTATCCCAGTGATTCTACTAAAATCGCTAGCGAATTACAAGTGACAGGAGTCTGATCCTAGCTGTGACAGACACCAACTGCGACTTACACAAGTTCCCAGTCAATGCTCTTTATGAGCAAATTAGAAAAAATGATATCACTAAAACCATCTATCGTATCTCAACTCATCCAAATGACAGATACATAGCTGTTGATTCAAATCATGGGCGAACAGAAATGCATTCAAGAACAGGTTTAGAGTGTTGGACAATAAATTTATAATTCACGTAGATTTAAACCGAACATCAACACTTTCAAGTATATTAAAGAATTGCTTCACTGGCTTGGATGATATCCAAATGCAAGAGTTAATGCAACCATTTGGCAAAATATATAAATTCTCTTACCTACCAGTACACCAATCAGTTAGTTCAATCCTATCAAACTCAGCAGTTTTTGAATTAAATCGTAAGAAGGGCATAACTCACACTGACATTCCAACCATTATCAGACTAAGGGGTGCTCACATGATTCTTTCCTTTATGGGAATCAGGCCTTAATGCTTTTACTGTGGGCAAAGAACCCACTTTATAAGGGACTGCCTGGCTCAGATGTGCATCATATGTGGCGTGAAGAAACACAGGCTCCACAAATGCAAAAAAAGCCCAAAGCACTCCACCACTAAAATCAACTTATAAAGACATAATCTTCAAATAATAAACCAAAATGACTCTCAAAGACGAATCTGAAGAATTAAATATTGTAACAAGCAACGCAAAAATTATTAAAAGCCAAATGCTAAACAGAAATAACATTGCAGCAAATAGTAATACAATGAGCCAATCACCAGAAGATGCATCAACCAAATCTGATAAAGCTATAACCCAAATGATCTCAACTAAAAGTCAACAGACTCAAATCTCAAAAGGAAATTACCAGCTCTCAAAAAATAAAGAAACACATAATCTTGCAAGCGTAGATCCTTTCAATCAAGAAAATCATATTGAACATGATTGCCAATAATCACAAACAGCAATATCTTATTTAACCTCAGAATTTAAGCAATCTACAGCAAGACAGGCCACCCATAACCGCTGCAGCCTTAACTGGCAAACCAAAGATACCGAGTACCCAAACCAAAGATGACATAAGCCACAGCAACAATGGCACTGATGTGGAGTCAGACATGGAGCCGAGCTTCACTAACATAGCAAACCACAAAAACAAATCTAATAGAATTTTTAGGAATAGCTCAGAAGAAGAACTAACATTATACTAAAAAAAAACCCGAATTATTCTAAAAGTCTAAAACCCACCCATTCATACAAAACAAACCAACCACGAAAAAAACACAGTCGACCATACTACTACTAGATCTCAACTAATAATATCTACAAATGATCTAGAACATAGTTTCCCCAACCTGTGGTATGTGTACAACAGGTTGCTTGTACATGAAAATTAATCAGTAATGGTGGACATAAAAAATAAAATAAAAATTAAATCATAAAAATATCATAGAAATGTTTTCCCGTATAATTCATAAAAATTATTTTAATTAATAATATTATACAGTAAAGTTGTTAATATGTACAATCGATGATCGAAAATCCGGCAATCGATATCATTTTTTTGGAGTGCACTTTTAAATTTAGCCATTAGCCATCAGTAACTTGAGATGTCGCTGCCACTGTTGTGATGGTGCTGCACTTTCGTTCACTTCACCGCGCAGCTTACAAGTGACAGGTTATTGTTTATGAATGCATCGTCTTTGTTTATTAAAATTCATTGATCCCCATACTGATTAACTTTTTTTTTAATAAGGCTTATTAAATAATTAATTAATTTAAATAAGCCATGGATCAGTGATTAAGAACCTGTATGTGCCAAAATCTCAAGCAAAACATGAACAGTGATGTATTGCGGAGTTCTACAAATGACAGGTCTGAAAATTCGGTGCAAAATGTTCAAATCGCACAATCTTCAGATCTTCAAAGAGGCATTAAAAAAACATATTGTGATGAATATATAAAATATGGATTTTCATATATTGGAGACGAAGACTGTCCTAAGCCCAAGTGTGTAGTGTGTGGGGTAATGCTTTCAAATGGATGCATGAAGCCTTCATTTCTTTCGCGACACCTACATACAAAACTTACAGGTTACAAAAACAAGGATTGTGATTTTTTTAAATGTTTAAAAGAGCAAAATAATGTGTTTATTTTATCATCTTACATTCTGTTAGTTATCGTATTAGTTACCATATCGCCAAATGTGGTTGTAGTCATCAAATAGGAGAAAAATTAATTTTACCTTGTATGAAAGATGCCATTGGCCTTTATGATTGACCAAAAATATACCCAAAAAATTAATTGTATTCCTCTTTCAGACAATACAGTATCGAGAAAAATTCACAATATGTCCAAGGATATTGAGAAGGCAGTGATAGAGAAAATAAAAAAAATAAATTTTTCTCATTTCAAGCAGATGAGACCACAGACGTAACAAACAATACTATATTACTTGTTATTGCTAGGTACATTAAAGACAATCAATTTGAAAAGAATCTTTTACTTTGTCATTTTATCTCCACACACAAACGGGTGAAGAAATATTTAAAGCTATTGATAATTATTTTATATTGAAAGATATTAGTTGGTCAAACTGTTGTGATTGTGTACTGATGGTGCTAAGTTAATGTCAGATTAATATATTGGTCTTTGCGGCCATGTCTTAAATATAGCTCTTAATGCAATTTGGAGCCATTGCTATATCCATAGGCAAAATCTAGTAACAAAGCGCTTTCCAGAAGAATTGAAACTCATTTTCAATGATGAGGTGAAGATTATTAATTTTATAAAGAAATGTTCCACAAATTCAAAAATTTTTAAGGTTATGTGATGAGTCTTCATACTTCTCTACTCTTTCATACAAAAGTGAGATGGCTATCTCAAACTTAGAAAAGAAGCACAAGTTTTTTTTGAAAACAATCCTTTTGATCTTTCTTCAAAATTGTATGATTTTAATTGGCTTCAGGCGCTTGCATATTTATCTGATAACTTTTTGCAAATATCTTAAACTTGACATTTTAGAACAACTCAATAACGATCTTTAATGTTAATGATAAAAGTGAAAGTATGAATAAGAAATTAGATTTTTGGAAACAGTGTATCGAAAACAATCAACCGGAAGTATTTGAAACTCTACATATTTTTTTGTTTGAAAATAAGGTTAGTCTGCCTCAAGATATACGAGAAAATATAATAGCACATTTAACAGGATTAAAATTGCCTTTCATGAAATATTTTCTAAAACACAAATGATAATTGGATTTCCAACTCCTTCTATGAAAAATTTTTAGGAAAAGCTACATCATTATCAATAAAAGATAAAGAAAATTTAATAGAATTATCATGTGACATAACTTTACAAGTAGAATTCAAATGACACAATCTAATTAATTTATTTTAGCCATCTATCTCTCATGAAAAGCTGCTATAGAATGGAAGAAAATATCAATCTCAGCCTGAGCACAGTGATTGAGAAGCTGCACCTGAAATACTAGAGTTCTGGACTGAAGTGATGGAGGAAAGCCGCCACCGAAGTAATTTACAAAACTGCATCCAGACTTAAACCTAGAAAAGCCACAGCCTGTATTAATAGAGAGAAGACGCTCAATAAAAAATGCCTTGAAAGACTTACTACCAAGTATTACCGGTAAATCATTCTGCAGAATACATTAATTGCATTACTAAACCAATTCTAAATTCAAAGCTAGCTAACTAATCAAGTCTCATATTTAAATATATTATTTAAATGTTAAAGTAAACTGTTTATAATAAATTTACCTTAAAGCTTAGAGCATTCTCAAAATTCTTGCTTGATCATAAATATTTTAAGTAATCAAACTATTTAGATTCTATAAAAGCATTCAACAAATTCTTCATTTCTAAACTATAACTTTATTGATTGTTTTCTGCAAGTTTCTCTTATGGCATCTATATTTAATTTTTAATTTCAAGTTTATTAATTTATGCTATGTTCATCGGAATGGGGTTTTGTGAAGTTTAATAATTATCGGAGGGGCGATTAAGCACCTTTCTATTATGTTAGAATATAATAATAAAGAAATAGAGGCAAAACTCCTTTCTGAAATCAAACTATTATTTACACTAGAGTGAATCATTTACTTAAAATGCATAAAATAAGTGATTTAAAATGCAAATTTTACATAAGTTATTTAAAACGCATATTTTGCGTTAAGTTTTTTAAAACGCATATTTTGTGCAAGTTATTTAAAATGTATATTTCTCTAAGCTATTTAAAATGAGTATTTGCATAAGTTATTTTAAAAAGCAATCTTTTGCTCAAGTTATTTGAAAATCAATATGTACTTAATATTAAACGTAGGTTATACAGCATATAAGTAGTATTTTAAATCTTAGTAAATCCTTAATTTTGCTGTAAATACTCCTTATTAGAGATTAAGCTCTATAGTGTAACGAGCACAGACGTTCGTTATATTGTTGTTTTTTATTTTTATTTATTAAACATGAAAGTAAATTAAAAAGTTCGCATTTAAAAATTTTCTTTAAGAATTAAAAATTGAAATTAAATATCAACTTAAACTCTTATATATTAAATCGCACAGATAATGAAAAATTATTAAAATAAAAATTTATTAAAGAAAAAGTATTTTAAAACTAAATTTTAAAAAGATTTGGAGATAAAATTATATCTTTAAATTTATCTTTAAACATATTTTTGATTTGGAAAACAGGTTAATTAATCAGAATGGAAATGATTGTTAATTAGTTAAATGTAAACCAGCCTTGGCATTTAAATGTAAAAACACCGGTCAGATAAGAAAACAATAGAAACTTTCAGCAAATGAAATAAATCCATTTGGAAATCGGACCTCAACGAAAAGGATCATCTCATTGATGACGTAATGTTAAGTCAATCCTTCGATACGTATAAAAGGAAAAATTTTGGAAATTATTAATTAGTGACTAGTTATTGATGATTATTACGATGTAACAGCTAGGTGTTAGTGCTGAGGGGATTGAAAAAGACGCACAGCTTCAATCCCTTCAGTTCTGTTAAGAAAGGAAGAAAAATGAGCCATCGTTTCTACATTGAGGACCAACTACACTAAAAAATCTCCGGATGGATAAAGAAATCGGCCAACAGGATACCAATCTTCGGACGACATGGGAATTCACGTTCAAACGGCAAGGAATATATGAAGATGAACTATTTAAATAACCGTAAGAACTTTAAAATTTATGAACAGTAAATTAAAAACTTTCCAGATTTAAATAATTGCAATATTATTCTATCTGACCAACATTATTTATTAATTAGTTATAATTTTATTTAATGTATTTATTTTGTAAAATCATTTCCATTTATTTATTTTTTGTTCTTTAAGTTTTATTATGATTTTTGTTTTCCGTTAAGTTAAATTATATAAATGTTAAACTTAAGTCGGGCGTGAATGGCTGTATAGATTTGTAAAGTTATATTAGGGGAGGGTAATCTTAGGTTATTTGTTTCGTGGTTAAATTGGGTCAATGGATTGGATATATTGGTGTGATTAGTAGATGTAATATTGATTCGCCACGGGCAGAATCGCTTCATACGCCGCACACTTCCGTTTGCCTATGGAAGGAATTATAAGTCGGATACCGCAGTTCCTTTCTATGGAGTTTTTTGTTTTATTGCTCTTCTTTAGAGATAGATGTAATATTCCTATCTCATAAGAGGCAATTTCTTCTTTTAACCTTTTGTGCTGTCGTATTTTATTACATTGAATACATCGATGTATCAGATGGATTGATGCCAGTTTGACTGCGAATTTTAGCCTAAGGTTAAATAGGGATAGAATATTTTAATTTCAATGCAAATCTATGTAGTATTCAGACTCGATTCTAAATAAAAATGCATTAAATTTAAGTTGTTTATAGACGCTTGCACGGATTGTTTATCGGTTAACTATGTTTTGCGTTTTCATATTTGATCAAAATATATAGACATTCGATAAATAATGATATCTTACGGTGAGTATCTAAAATGTATTTATTCGGATGTCTTTTAAGTTATTGGTGACAATGCAAGTATCTTATGGAGAATACTATTGGGTTACATGTAAATTTCCCTCCGCAATTGTCAGTAATCAATAATTTTATATTTTGATCGTTTATGTTTACTTTGGAATGTTTTTAACCGTGTATTCCATGTAACCGATCTATAGCAACTTATTATAACAAGCTTTTATAATCCCATCTGTGCGAACGTAATTAAAATGTAAAATTAGAATGTAATAGTAATTAAAGGTAAATTAAAATCAAAAATCAAAGTTAAAAAAATAATGTTAAATGTTAAAATGTAAAACTAATAATAAAATAATTTTAAATCTTATATATATGTGCATAAATAAATGTTTGTATGCTAATTACTGGCAGTGGCTTATTTTATTTATTATTTAATATTGAAATATAATTGGATATTATATTATTTAATCTCTGCTATTCCACTGAGCTAGTGACATGGGCTAACGACCGGAATCAAAATTTAAAAAAAAAAAAAATTTTTTTTTTTTTTGACTTACGTATCTGCCTACTTTATAAATTTTTCTAGGTTCAAATGCCTAGATGGCGCCCTGTAGTGCAGTTTACGTTAAGTCGCTTTCTCCGGATCGTTACAACTGGCGCCCAACGTGGGGCCTGTAACTTATTTCCACCCCTGAAGAGATTATGGAGTATATATATATAATTTTTTTGGTCAAAATTAACGATTTTGAGTCAATTTTTTTTTTTAAAATAATGTATATGTAAGATTTTTTTTTTCCCCGGGTTTGTAGTAACTTATTTCCACTTCTAAGGAGATTGAGTATAGAGATAAAATTCTTTTGTTTAAAATTAATGATTTTGAATTAATTTTTTTTCGTGTTCCAAAATAATGTATATGTATAGATTTTTTTTTCCTGAGTTTGAACGTCAATTAATTCCATACTCTGAATAGATTATTATTTTATTATATAAAAATTATTTATATAGATGCATAGTAGAATTTTTAAGGGGATTTATAATATATGTTGTGTAAACTTTCTTGCTCACTGTGACTGGCGCCCGAGGATGATTTGAATAAATGTCAAATCGTTCTCACATAAATTTTGTCATCAGGAGTAAAGAGAGAAAGAGGGGGGTCTATTATTTGTTTTGTTTTATGAATTGGATTGAACGAGAAAGAGAATGAAATAAAGGTAAGGTCAAATCAAATCTTAAAGGTTCGAAACTAGCACAGACGTGTAAATTAAATTATAACCATGAACCGTGGAAAATTTAAAAAAGAAAAACAGCTGCAAGAGGCCAAGGGTGAGTTGTATTTTATAATTTTTTTTTGTTATATATGTTAAATTTATTTCACTGTTAGTTAAATGTTGGGTGGGCATCAAGCGAATGTATAGTGAGAAGTTAGGTGTATTAATAGTGTTAGGCATAGGTGTTGAGATGAGTAGGAGATGGATCGTTTTCTTTGTGGAGTGCAGCAATTAGCCGAGTTAGGAAAGCAAACAAAAAAACCAAGAAACTTTAGCAAAAACAAATTGAGCCATTAAAAAGAGAAAATTTTTTTTGTTAGTATATTAAAACGTAATATTAAAATGGATAATAGTATGGAAGAAGAAAGGGAAGTAGTGAGCGAAGGGGAAGAAGGGAAAACAGGAAAAGAAGGAATGTATAGGGGTATTAGATTAAGATCGGGAAAAGAAATTATGGAAGAGAGTAGCAGCACAGAGGGAGACAAGGAAGGTGAAGCGAGGACGAGCCAGATTAGGGAAAAGGCATCGATACATCAAAGCGTGGCCATATCAGAAAAGTCAGACACCACGGGATCTGAACAGAGACCTATAGAAGAATTTAAGAAAGAATGCTGGAATATGAACTCAATGATGGAGTCACTAGTGAAGCAACTTAGACAGGATGCAGAAGAGAGGGATCATAGAAATAATCTAGAAATGGAACAACGTTTTGAAGAGAGAGATAGGAAAAATAGACAGGAGGCAGAAGAGAGGGATCGTAGAAATAATCTAGAAATGGAACGACGTTTTGAAGCTTTGGGCAGGCGATGTGAGGAAGGAACTGCACAGATTAGAAGAGACTTAGAAGAAATGCTGTGTAAAGGCCTGTAGAAAGTATCCTTTAGCTGCCAACAGAATTGTGAAAAAATACAGTTTGAATTCACAGAAATGCTGGATACAACCAGGACAGAAAATAAAAATGAAATGGTGAAAATCCAAGAGGAAATCAAGGCCATGGGGGAGCAGGTTGAGCATCAAGAGAGGGATATAGGGGAGAAGTTTAATAAAATGGAGACAGATCTTGGCAGGAAGTTTCAGGAATATGAAGACACATATAGTGAGATCCGGGACGAAATATATGGATTAAAAGAAGGCCTGGCTTATAGAAGTCAAGTAGCAGCCGAGGAAGAAAACAGTCTAGCCATTAGTCATTTAGCCGAGAACCCGTGCAAAAGAAAACTGTCAGTGGGGGACGCTAAAGATATTCTTAGAGAGGAGGAAAGAAATGTCAAGGCAGAAAGCGTCATAAGCAAAGGAAATGAGCAGATAGCCAACCCAGATAGCAGTGAGTTAGTTGCAGACACACTTGGACTGGGCATTCCATCAATAGGTAGCCACCTAAGTTTAGCAAAATTTATTCAAGTAAAATCTTTCGAAGGAGAAGTGGGGGAAAACCCAAAGGCCCATTTAGAAAGTTTAAGGGAACTTTTCAGGGTTCAGAAAATCCCAGTGGCTGATCAGATAGCTTTATCTATACACTATTTATACGGGTACGCCAAATCATGGTGGGACTGTTGTGATGAGAAGCCGCAAAATTTTGAGCAATATACGGATGCCATGCACAAAACGTTTTGGAGTGAGGAGCGCCAGGAGGGTATCTACCATAGTATACTCAGGGAAACCGATGGATCGATAGTAAAGAAGACCCATACTCAATTTTTTCTGAGGCAGATAGCTTCCCTCCGATCCTTGATGGCCTTCCCATTTACCGAGACACAGATGATCAGAATTATCCAGCTAAACATGCCTAATCGAATACAACAACTAATGATGGGTTGTAGGAATAGGACAATAGAAGACATGGTAGGGTTTCTAACAATGATTGATTTCACACCAGGACCTAAAGAACCACCGGAGAAGATGCGGCGAATCGATCCTCCAAGATGTCAAACGATGATGACTAGTCGGTCGCCTAGATGGGAATCCCGAAATCAGACTAGAGCAAAGAGACCATATAGACAGACAGCATCGTTAAACTACAGGCAACCCCCAGATCCTATTTAAATTGTTAGTTTTTATTTTTGTGTGTGTGATTGATCTTTTTATATACTCTTTTATATATATATATTATACACTCTATATTTTATTTATATACCTTTTATATATATTATGCACTTTATATATACACATACCCTTTTATATTTATATAGTATACACTCTATATTTTATCTATATACATTTTATAGGTGCACCCACTTTATATATTGTACACTTCATATTTTATACAGATATATTAACACTTTTTATTTTATTATACACTTTATATATTATACACTTTATATTTTGTTTATATACCTTAGATATATTAACACTTTATATGTTACCTTATACATATTATACACTTTATATTCTATCTACATACACTTTATATATTATCCGTGTTATACTTTATTTATATACCTTACATACATATTATACACTGTAGATTTGATCTCTATATCCTTTATATATTACACGCGTTATATGTTATATATATAAAAACATATCTTTTATTTTTGACTAAGATGTATACTCGTTTGGGGATATATCTGTTTAAGTTTAAAATATTTACTAATAACCGATGATTTCATTATATGTGTTGATAATTGTTAGAAGCACTAAATGTATTATGATAGTGTAATCTACTAGGATGTATTACCATAGGTTTAGCGTAGGATTAGGCCATGAGTTTATATTTTGAAAGAAACCATAATTTACCTCTGTGTTTTATATAAGTAAAGTCTTTTTTTTTATTTGTTTTTTTTTACTAAGTTTACTGATATGAAACGGAAATCTCCAATCCCTTTCCGTTTCACCATCAAACCTAATGACACTCTCATCTGTGCTAAGTTCGAACCTATTTAAATGTTAATAAATATAAAATTCGTTCATGTCCGTATGGAAAACAATATTATAACAAGAAGTATAATTAAAAAAGAAGTAATATATTACGTTAGATATGTCGATGATAGTTTAGTAATAGGGAATAGAAGGATAGTACATAAATTATTTAGGAAGTTTAATAATAATGCGGATAATATCCGTTTTACTATGAAGGAAATTGATAATGAGATTAGATATCTAGATATTGAGATGTTTTTGAGTCAAGATGGAAATATTGTGATTAGGCATTTTGTTAAAGATGATAAATTGAGAAAAATTATACCAATTGATTCAAGGCAGCCATGGATACAAAAGATGAATGTAATAAAGAATTTTAAATATAAAAATGATAAATTTAACACTGATAGAAATTTTGCTAAATTGCAAAAAGAAAAATTTAAACAAGATTATGTAAAATGCGGATATGGGATAAGACATATTAATAGTATTTTTATAGGAAATTATAAAAAGTGAAATAAGAGAAATGATAATAAAGATAAGAAGAAATGGATTAAAATTTCATATTTACCTAATGTATACAAAATTTTATGTAAAAAAAGGAAAAAATATTTGGATGAAAATATTAATGTGGGATGGGCCAATAGTAGAAATTTAGATAAGTTAATAACTAATTATAGGTTAATAGATGAGATACAATATAAAAGGGGAATGGTTTATAAAATTACTTGTAAATTTTGTAATATGGTTTATTATGGGCAGACAGCAAAGCAATTGAGCGAAAGAGCTAAGGAACATAATGGTGCTATCGATAGGAAAGATGATAAGTCAGCATTATATGTTCATTATTTGCAAACTGGACATAAAATTAATTGTACTGATAGTATAAGGGCTTTAAATTATATAAAAGATGTTAATAGACGCAGATTATATGAAACAAATTATATTATGTATAATAAAACTAATTGTATGAATATATATAAGGCGTCTATTGGAATGAATAATAAATGGTTGATGAAAAAAGAATGGATAGATAACTGATGTGGATGATTGTTTGGAATGCATTTTACGAAATGAAGATTTAAATTATAGTAGAGTTGTATAAGTTATATGATAATATAGGCTGTCCAATTCAGTTTCAGCTGTTCTATATGAATTGTTTATACTAATTGTATATTTCTTTTATTCTTTTGTCTTTTATTTTTTACTTATCATGTATTAACATAGATGTCGCTATGTATATGTAGTCGTAGTATTTTTGGAAGACATGTTTGAAAAGGGCAAAAAATAAATTTGCCGAAAAAGGCTTTTTATATAATTAATATAAGTGTTATGTTTTGTTGTTTATAAATATGTTTTTATAACATTTTATTTGATTTCGAAGGATTAGTACAACATAAAAAACGAAAAAGAAAAAGGTATTTTCCGTTTTCTTCTGTTTTAAGTATTGTTAAACAGTATTATATATTTACGTGCGAACGAACGCTATAATTAGATAGGATTAGTAGAATTATAGCGTACTAAAGTTATTTAATATTTCTAAAAATGTTTATTATATTATTTAAGTTAAGAGTAAATTATTAATTTTGTTGTTTAATATTGTAATTTCGTATGTGGATATATAATCTGTGCTATATAGAAGAAAGACATGATTTAAAATATGTAAAAGCTGTTATCTAAAAATACTATTAAATGTTTCTTTGAAATTGTTAAAAGATTTCTTGTTTTAAATATATTTCAGGGAAAAGTTTCTCGAAAATATATTTAAAAGCTATATCAAAATATATTTGTAAATTATTTTTAATAAATATGATAAAAATGTTTTCGTTTTAAAAAAATGTTAAAAGGTTGTTTTTAAATAGAAAGAGTTTCTATGTAAGATTAAAAATAAAAGCTGGTCAAGTAATTAAAAGATTTTTGGTTGTAAACAAGTGTCATTAACGACCACACCTGGAATTCGTAAAAAGTAAAACTAGTTAAAAATTTACTAATTAAAATCCCCTTAGATAAGATTTAAGTTATTTTAAAATCTAAATTGGACAATTGTTTGCAACGAAAAAACTTAATTATAATAATAACTTATGGAATGTTTCTAACATAAGTTATCGAAGATCTGAATTATAAATTGAAAAACACTTAATTAAATTCCTGAGTCTTCAGGCGGGAGATTCCGATAAGGAAAACATATAAATACTCTGTATTTTTTAACAAGAGAGGAGAGCCATATTGTTAGTGAGAGTTGTAGCCAGTATTCACAATTGTTAATTTGAACATGTCCGGCTGAAAGCGGGCATCTTGTTGCTGTGACTCCGCGGGAGAACGGGGTTTCTCTTGTCAAAATGCCTAAACCACCATCATGCCGATAGAAGAGACGAGCCTAACATAATGGGAAAGATGATGCCGCCCAGTCAAACTAAACCAAACCAACAGCCAAGAACTTGCAGATAAATCATACCGGTACCGTTTTATTTTTCAAACCGCAGAGCTCTGTGTAATTCTAAATGTAACAATATCTATCTAAGTTAGCTAACTTTCTTTTTCAAATAATGATAAAGCTAAATGTAATCAAAACTTAAAATCCATTTAATAGTTTAATATGTCAATTGCTATCCAAAATTTAATGTGTTAAAGTTTAAATAATCTGACTTATTTATATTTTCCTTTCATTTAAAGTGCATTATGTGTTTAGTTTAAAGTTATATCACTGCGGTTGTGTCTATATTTCTTTGTTTATTTTAAATGCTTATTATATTTTATATGCCAATATTTCGAAACAGTAGGCACTTATTTTTATGTTTTAAGAAGATATTATTTGAAAATCTTCGCGTAATTTATTTATAGCGTCAACTTTCTGCGCTGTTTCGAAATCCTATTTTTTTATTTAAATGATTTAATATGTGAAATGTGGCTCTTTTATAATCAACCAGTTAAAAACTTAACCTTATAAGTTTATTTAGAATTAAATTTAACATTGATCGTATTTATAAGTACATTTGACATTTAAATTCTTAAGTCCATAGAAATATACTTTCCCTCCTTAAATATTTATTATCTACAAGTAACTTAATAGATCGAACATGTCAAAGTACAGATGTAATAATATTCCCTTTAGTAGCATAGACATTTATTATCAGGCTACGCAAGAGTTGGTCCCAATTTGATAGAGCTAATATGCTATTAACTCGTATTTCATAGTATGAAATATACTATTCTTTGCTTGGCGGATGTGATCTTATTTTATAAAATTATTCTCGTTTTGCTGCTATACGTAATATACGTATCTTAAGATGGAGCCACGGCGTTGCCAGCACATCTTCTCTTATAGGGTAGAGCAGTAGCGAAGCCTGAGCCAAGGCCAGGTTAGCACGTAAGACCCCCGCCATTCCTGAACACAATGTTCCCTTTTCACGCAGCATTGCGATCGGTTACAGGGTACCGGCGTTTGTCGCAAGAACCCTGAAGTTATTTCATCCATCCGCAGAGCGACTTTTCCTATTATTGTTTACCTGTGCCATAGCGCATTGGTAAAATCTTATTTCAGCCAACTCTCCCACCTTTATATAACGCTTTCAGCATTCTGAAATTTTCTCTCGAAAGCCATGTTCGATCGATCATTACTTGAGCTGGTTTATGCGCTCATTAAAGTATATTGGGTATTTTAGTAAATAAATCCATGATCAAAGTTTAATATAATTATTTATATACCAGCCACAAATGTAATAGGATTTGGCTTATCGAGAGTTATAGACATAACGTAGTGATTAATTATGTATCAATTGTAAACAATTCCTAAACTCATCTATGAACTTTAATGATTACTTACGTGAAGTGATTTTGAATTACCAAATGTTTGTACATTCTACGCTGAATACTATTGTAAATAAGTGATATATAGCTATGAGTTGTAAATAAATATATAATTAATTTAATGTATTTCGTTCTCTGTTTCGTTATTGATCTAATTCAATCCAATTCTAATTATCCTTTATAGTCTATATATGTGAAAACTATGCATTAAGTTAAATTAAATTAGTGATATGTTAGTCAATTAAGAACCTTTCTTTTAATTATGAGTCTCATTGCTTCTCCGTGACCTATGTCGGCCGTGTGGAAAGAGATATACTACGTTTAAATAATTGCAATATTATTCTATCTGACCAACATTACTTATTAATTAGTTATAATTTTATTTAATGTATTTATTTTGTAAAAAAAATACTATGTAACTGGCTTTCCCAATCTGGGGCCGATCTTTAATAAACCACAAATACCCTGAGCAAATTTTGTCAAAATGAAATATTTTTATCTGTTTACATAAAGTCGTATACTTTAAATCTGATAAAAGCACTGCCAGAAAGAAATAGCACATATATTAAACACGAGAAAGTATAAATAATTCTAAACTGTATTTTGTTAAAAAGAAAGTCAAAAGGTTGCGATTGATATGTTTTTTTGTTGTTGTAATATATTATGCTTTAACGTGTATAGGCGCGCACAGCCACGTAAGTTTATGATCGAAATGTGGTGCCTTACGATGAGTACCTTTGGGAATTACTTAAGTGTAACCCTATTTATGCATTTCAATCAGTCATAAATAAGTTGGTGGTATTTATAATTGTTCTGCAAATATACACGTTTAAACCCATTATTTCTTAAAACATATTTCTCTCAATGCAACCTTCTTTAAATAAATAATTTATAAAATAACTTGCTTGTTATGCCGTGTGTAAAAATAAAATGTATAAAATAAAATAGAACTCTTGTGGGGAGGGGTGTAAACGTAAATGGTCCTTAGGTAAGCGATAGTCAACATTTCATTTTTCTTTTTGTATATAGTCCTTTTGTAAAATTATTAACCGGATGTTTGTAAATGTCTTCGTCAATCGTGTACCGTAATTACTAACCCTAAGTAAAATATTTTTTTTTTTGATCATTTTTTTTTAAGTAACTTTACTGATATGTAACGAGCACAGACGTTCGTTACATTGTTGTTTTTTATTTTTATTTATTAAACATGAAAGTAAATTAAAAAGTTCGCATTTAAAAATTTTCTTTAAGAATTAAAAATTGAAATTAAATATCAACTTAAACTCTTATATATTAAATCGCACAGATAATGAAAAATTATTAAAATAAAAATTTATTAAAGAAAAAGTATTTTAAAACTAAATTTTAAAAAGATTTGGAGATAAAATTATATCTTTAAATTTATCTTTAAACATATTTTTGATTTGGAAAACAGGTTAATTAATCAGAAATGGAAATGATTGTTAATTAGTTAAATGTAAACCAGCCTTGGCATTTAAATGTAAAAACACCGGTCAGATAAGAAAACAATAGAAACTTTCAGCAAATGAAATAAATCCATTTGGAAATCGGACCTCAACGAAAAGGATCATCTCATTGATGACGTAATGTTAAGTCAATCCTTCGATACGTATAAAAGGAAAAATTTTGGAAATTATTAATTAGTGACTAGTTATTGATGATTATTACGATGTAACAGCTAGGTGTTAGTGCTGAGGGGATTGAAAAAGACGCACAGCTTCAATCCCTTCAGTTCTGTTAAGAAAGGAAGAAAAATGAGCCATCGTTTCTACATTGAGGACCAACTACACTAAAAAATCTCCGGATGGATAAATAAATCGGCCAACAGGATACCAATCTTCGGACGACGTGGGAATTCACGTTCAAACGGCAAGGAATATATGAAGATGAACTATTTAAATAACCGTAAGAACTTTAAAATTTATGAACAGTAAATTAAAAACTTTCCAGATTTAAATAATTGCAATATTATTCTATCTGACCAACATTATTTATTAATTAGTTATAATTTTATTTAATGTATTTATTTTGTAAAATCATTTCCATTTATTTATTTTTTGTTCTTTAAGTTTTATTATGATTTTTGTTTTCTGTTAAGTTAAATTATATAAATGTTAAACTTAAGTCGGGCGTGAATGGCTGTATAGATTTGTAAAGTTATATTAGGGGAGGGTAATCTTAGGTTATTTGTTTCGTGGTTAAATTGGGTCAATGGATTGGATATATTGGTGTGATTAGTAGATGTAATATTGATTCGCCACTGGCAGAATCGCTTAATACGCCGCACTACTTCCGTTTGCCTATGGAAGGAATTATAAGTCGGATACCGCAGTTCCTTTCTATGGAGTTTTGTTTTATTGCTCTTCTTTAGAGATAGATGTAATATTCCTATCTCATAAGAGTCAATTTCTTCTTTTAACCTTTTGTGCTGCCGTATTTTATTACATTGAATACATCGATATATCAGATGGATTGATGCCAGTTTGACTGCGAATTTTAGCCTAAGGTTAAATAGGGATAGAATATTTTAATTTCAATGCAAATCTATGTAGTATTCAGACTCGATTCTAAATAAAAATGCATTAAATTTAAGTTGTTTATAGACGCTTGCACGGATTGTTTATCGGTTAACTATGTTTTGCGTTTTCATATTTGATCAAAATATATAGACATTCGATAAATAATGATACCTTACGGTGAGTATCTAAAATGTATTTATTCGGATGTCTTTTAAGTTATTGGTGACAATGCAAGTATCTTATGGTGAATACTATTGGGTTACATATAAATTTCCCTCCGCAATTGTCAGTAATCAATAATTTTATATTTTGATCGTTTATGTTTACTTTGGAATGTTTTTAACCGTGTATTCCATGTAACCGATCTATAGCAACTTATTATAACAAGCTTTTATAATCCCATCTGTGCGAACGTAATTAAAATGTAAAATTAGAATGTAATAGTAATTAAAGGTAAATTAAAATCAAAAATCAAAGTTAAAAAAATAATGTTAAATGTTAAAATGTAAAACTAATAATAAAATAATTTTAAATCTTATATATATGTGCATAAATAAATGTTTGTATGCTAATTACTGGCAGTGGCTTATTTTATTTATTATTTAATATTGAAATATAATTGGATATTATATTATTTAATCTCTGCTATTCCACTGAGCTAGTGACATGGGCTAACGACCGGAATCAAAATTTAAAAAAAAAAAAATTTTTTTTTTTTTTGACTTACGTATCTGCCTACTTTATAAATTTTTCTAGGTTCAAATGCCTAGATGGCGCCCTGTAGTGCAGTTTACGTTAAGTCGCTTTCTCTGGATCGTTACAATAGATATCCTAAATCAGGTTCTTATTATTGCCTTTGTAGTGTGACTAAGTAATATTATTTATGAACTGACCAGTGGTAGTGGAGCTGATAGAAGCTAAGATTTGGCGCAATTAATTTAGGAAATATTAAGTTAGTGTGGCAAATTGTTTCTAGTTAGCATAAATATGCACAACTTCTTGCTATACCTATAATGGCATACATCAGGATCGTTTCTATGTCAAGTCACGCCTCGAAAGTTGAGGCAATTGTGACATTTATCTATTTGAAGGAACCAAAGCATTCCAAGGGTGGTTAAGCCGCTGTTCCATTAAATTGAATAAAAGGGCCTCTTCATATTATAGCAAGTAGCTCGGTCTGGGGAACCGATTACTAGGTAATGAACTTCAATTAAGAACACATATTCTGATACTATAGTTTGTAACGACCTAGAATCTGATGTTCGACTGCCCAAAATCAGTTCAACCTCCCATAGAATTAACATTGACTTTGATCCAATTCTGAATCTGAATTAATGCGTTTATCTGTGTAGCAATTATATATAATATCATGCAAATATCATTATAAGTTGTTTACATTTAGTAAAAATAATATAATCTCTAGCAGTTACCAATAAATTGATCACTCTAACTATTACTGATTTCTACTTGTACCAATATCGTATCGGTACTGTAGCCCATGGATTTGTCCAAGACTCCAGTTTTTGAGTTAAATAAGCAAAATAAGGTTCAATAAAAATTTTCCTCATAATGTATGTATTTTTTTTCTTTAATTAGAGAGATTTTAGCCAAGACTAAGTTTGAACCCATATTTATAAGGATTGCATATGTTTGGACTTAGTAAGCAATATGAAAATTTTTTATTAAGATATTTCTAACCAAAAGATTATTTGTTAATTTATGGGTCAAGTTAATATTAAAAACATATTTAGAAAAGCGAGATTTATACATTAGTTAATAGGTTGACTGAGAAGGAGGAGGAGATGTGTGACTCTTAAAACTACTTTAGATAGTGAAAATGAAGGGTCATTATTTTATACTAAGTTAAAAATAAATAGTTCATGAGAGTAAATGAAAAACAAAAAAATAATAGTTGTAACAGATAAAGATTAAAGTATGAAATGGGTTAATTAAAGAATTGTATACGTGCGATGTGTGTGTATTTAATCTAATTATGGATTTTTGATTGTAAAGTAAACAATTAATAATCATTCCTTATCATTTTGAAAGGAAATCTAAAAAAAAAAGGAATTAAAGCATTTTAATTGTTTATTATTCGCAGCCATAATTTAATTCAAAGTCTGGGTTTGAAACTGGGCTGCAAAATATATTGTCTCATTATTTAATGGAAAAATAAAAAGGGGAAAGATAACTGTTCTGTTATTTACTTTTAATGTGGGTTTCACAGGTGTTATATTAGTCAGTCAATTATCAGAGGCATTTAAATGATATAAATTTCACCAAGGAATTTAAGTGTACAATTAACGATGATGGTCTGTTGAATTTAAAATTAATTGGCAATTATATTTGTTGAAGGTACAATTAATTGTTAATCATTTGATAGAATACAGATGTGAATTTGGCAAGTGGTTTTCTAAAAGTGCAAAAGGTTAAAAATTAAACAGAGAAAAGGGAACAAGTCAATTAAAAAAGAAAAGAGAATGACCAGATGATCAGATGGCATTCTCTATAAAAATCTGTTGTTTAGCAA
The DNA here is from genome assembly GCA_028023455.1 of Epiperipatus broadwayi. Taxonomy (NCBI): domain Eukaryota; kingdom Metazoa; phylum Onychophora; class Udeonychophora; order Euonychophora; family Peripatidae; genus Epiperipatus; species Epiperipatus broadwayi. The sequence continues at coordinate 4,080,608 of JAQFVV010006259.1, read as the reverse complement.
AGAGGGAGCTATTCCATTTTGAAACTTTCTGTTTGCAAGTTTTACTTTTATTGACTTAGAGAGAAACTGTGCTATAAAATTTTAATTTGTTTATTGTTATTTTTTTTGTCTCTTAAGAATACTTTGCTAAATTTGACATTGTATTAAGAAAAGACAATGTGTATTGAATAAATTTTAAGCAGGTACACATTTTTAATCTCCAGAAGTTAACCAGTGATCATGGTTGTATGAGCAAATAGTAAAATTTAAAACCTAGAAGTTTGATATCGTATATATAAGTCAATTTAAATATAAAAATATTTAAAGATGGAAAAAGACAATCAGAAACAGACATATCTTGAAAAAGTTAAACTCTATATAAGTATAATCTTTTTTTTGTATTATTCGCTATTTATGTGTGTAGGACATTTACTCTAAAAAAAAAGTCTTTCTTTGCAGTATATATGGTATGGTATATCTATTTTAAAATTAATACGTGTTATAATTATAATTGTATTATTTTGGGGGTAGAGCTATTGATATTAAATGATTGTGAGTAGGTTTATTTTAAATGCTTTTGCTATTACTGTCATTTTGGGGTAGGTGAAATTGATATCATGTCGTTCTGATGGGCCTTATTTAAAATGCTTTACAAACAATAAAAAAAACACTTAAGAGTTATTATTATTAGTATTAGAAGTTATTGTCAAATGCTTAGACTTATAAAATTGCTTGACTATTAAGCTAAAACATCATCATTGCCTTATAAAAGTGCATGGAAATAGTTTTAAATTTTAATGCGCATTTCTTAATGTTTATTATTATTGTTATCATAGATTTAAGACCAGAAACAAGCTGATTAATGCTTGGAAAATTTATGGGCTCATATTCCACTGCACTAATTCGCAAGAATATTGAAGATATGAAAGGTTTACTTGTAGAATTTGATGTTTCGACCTATATGTATGTGGATAGACAAAAGTCTCCACAAAGCCAGTGAAGTCTAGCTCACTAAGATATTTATGCTATATTCATAAAGTATTTGAACCTAGTGGAAGAATTTTCCCACTTGATTATTTTCTACACCGTAAGAAGGTTTCTTATTTTGATGGCCAGAGGCAATAGGTATACCTATGTTCTTTTGTATGACTAGCGATAAAAATCCAAGCATATATCAACCTTAGTGAAAAGGTTTTCTCTTATTCGGGTCACTGCCTGTCTCATATTAATGTTTGATATTCCTTACAAGTGTATGAAAGATAGCCATGATAAGCTTTATTTATAAATGTCAGATACGAGGTCGCAAACTCAATTTAATGTCAGGATGAATGCAGATAATGTGTGTGCGATTGGTGTCATTCAATATTGTTTTGTTGATTTAATTTTATCAATTCAAGCCAAAAGTAATAAAATGTGAAATTAAGGGTTAAATAAGACCTAAGAATGTTTAAGCGAAAGGAATGCATATGTGAAATTATTTACTGTTTCCACAGCCAGCTGAGAACTTCGCTGGAAAGGTAATATTGTTAAAATATTATTGTCATAAGAACAAGAGTATAGAGTGCGTGCACTATGATGATGATTGATCTTGATGCTGAGTTGTTCGCATTGACTTAGTCTCACTATTCATAGGATATCTAGTGTAAAGATTAGGGCAAAAGAAGGTTTGATGAGGATGACAGGATAAGATTAAGTAATTTGCAAAGGACTATTAATTGTAAACAAAAAAAAATCATTAAATAAAATTAAATTTAATTAGGGGAGAAATTAGCTCTAAAACAAATCAGTAATAAAAGAGACAGCATTGAAACGGGAAGAAATCGGTATTCGCTGTGTCTAGGATGGAATGAAAGTGTAAATATAATGTATATGTTTATGTATGGAATTGTGGTTTGTCAAATAAAATTTATTTGTTTTAAATAAAATTTGCGTATGTCTCAATGTTTTTGTGGGTTATTATTATCTAGATATTTCCAATCCAATCATACATCAATATATTATTATTAATATTTGAATTATCATGTACGTAAATAATATCCGGTAAAATTATTTAAAATGGTTACTTTCAAAACTTAGAATTACCCATTAATTTAATATAGTTAAAATGTAAACTGTGAATGGAGATAGTTATTGAGTGATAGAGAATGCAGCGGGGTGGACATAAAATCCTTTCTCCATCCATTGGATTCAAACACCTCTCTAGACGCACTTCTTTATAATTTTGTTATAATTATGAATAGGTTTATAATGTATTTATAAAAAAATTTAATAAGCTTAAATTATTCCGAGCTTTAATGTAAATAGATATTAAACTGCATTAAAGACAACCGACATCACCTTGGAGGCGATCAGGAAAGGAGTGTTGATCACCAATAATCTATCGCAGCTTATTCGATTTCCACACCTAATTATTCTAGAAACCCAGAGAAGAGATTATAATGAGAGAAATGAGCTAGCAAAAATGTAAATTTTAATAGTCAAATAAATAAGTATAATAGACATATGGATGTGAGGTTGATGGAGGGGTGGATCAGGAAGGTGGAGATGGATATAGAACTTTGTAATTAGAATAAAATTTAATTGTAGCCTTAATCATAGAGAATAGGAAGTGCGCAGAGAATAACAAAGAATTCCTACAGATATTAATATTATTGAATTTTAACGCATTCTCGGTGTTCTCTAATCGATTATGTATTAACCCATTCATGAAATATTATTACTAAGAGTATTGAATTGAGATTTAACCTTTATATTTTATTAAAGTTGCAATTTGGCGCCCTGGCAATTAAGCTTATAGATGTTCTGTACTATCATCATCATTCCAGTAGGCTTCAGAAATAGTGTCAGCTGGGAATGATGAAGCATCCATCGATCCATCTTTAAAATGTTATAATTGGTTAGAATAAAGTTATAATTAGTTTAAACTATCCAATAATGAAGATCCATCGATCCATCTTTAAAATGTTATAATTGGTTAGAATAAAGTTATAATTAGTTTAAACTATCCAATAATATATGTGATATTTGTAAACTCTCCCAATCGTTTTAGTCCTATTTGAAATCCAATGTGGATGACCGATCAAGAGATTGCAAAATGTGTTTTATGTTAATTTAGTTAATTTAATAAGTTTTTATAAAGTTAACAAAATAAAGAATAACTTGTCATTTGTTAGAATTGACTTTTATTTAGTTACAATTAGCTTGTAACATGGTCGCACGAAGGAGATTATACATTGTACTTGAGAAATTATTTAATTATACATTACAAATATGTTTGATTTATACATAGTGAAATCATTTTAAGTTGGATTTGGCTACAACGTGGAGACCATAAAATAAGTTATAGCCGGAACATATCTTTCATATATTTGCAACTGGGAATATCTCTTAACATAGCAAAATTATTTGTTAGATTTGGCCCGCCAACGTGGTCGCTCGATGGATAATGGGTGTTGGAAGTCAAATTTAAAAGCTGCAGAATTAAGATTATAAATGCCAGCAACTGGTTATACTAAAATATATATTTTAAAATTAGGTATGCTAGTGTAATTGGTTGATAAAAAAAAAGAATCAAATTTTGATTATTGATGATGATTGGATCTCTAGATACCAAAAACATTTGAAATGAGATGTTTAATCAGTTTAGAAATTGCGAAGGTCAAGACCAATTGGGTGACCAACGTATAGATAGTTGAGAGTCGTGGTTGTTGGTTGATGGAGGGGGAAAAGAAGTGTGTGCCTAATTTTATCATCATTGATTTTATTGTTGAACACAAAATGCCAAGGAGCAAGAAAAAGACAGGTCCAATAGAGAGCAACAAAGAGGACACAGTACACGAAGCATCCTTAGTATGGGAAAGTGAAAATATAGTAGCTGAAGAGTTGAATGCTGAAACAGCTCAAAAGGAGTCAGAGATGATTGGTAATCAGCAACTGGAAAGAATACAGCAAGCAATGACTAGTCTAGATAGTAGAATGGATAGCCGGATGACTAATTTAAAAAGTAGAATTAAAAGAAAGCCAAGATAGCTTAAAAATAGAATTAAAAAAAAGCCAAGATAGCTTAAAAGTAGAATTAAAAGAAAGCCAAGTTAGTCAAATGGATAACCAAACTAGACTGAATGAGGAGTTAAAAAATAGTTTAACCAGTCAGATTAGTAGGTTGGAGGTTAAGATGGAAGTTCAAAATGAAAAACTGGAGAGCAGGATCAACGAGCTAGAGAGTCAGTGCAGAGCCCAAAGTTGGAACATAGAAAACAGAATAGAAAAAGCAATAGAAAACATGACTCAAGAAAATAGAGTTTGGGGGAAAATCACAAAATGAAATGGAGGCTGACTTGGAAAGGCAATTTACCAAGTTGACGATTGAAAGCCGTGAGTCAGAATAAGGCCGAATACCAGCTGGAAGTCTTAGACAAAAAATGGGAGAAACCAATGAAAAATTAGCAGGCCTTATGGAAGGGATGGGCCACAAACTTGGGAGTATTGAGGCCCAATCAAATCAAATCGTTGAGGCATTTAAAAAGGATCTAAATGCATGGTTTCACGAGACTGAGAAAGCTCAGAGTACTTTGAAAGTGGAACTAGAAAGCTATAGAGAAAGTGTTTTAGAGCAGGCTGATCAGATAGATAGAGGCCTATCAGCCATAAAACAGAAATATTCTGAATCGATTAAAGAGTCAGAAATAGAAATGGAAAAGGTAAAGCATTTTACCTGGGATTTAGAAAAGGATATAAACAAAAACCAAAAAGAGCTGGTGACAATAGTCCAAAAAGTGGTTCAGTCGCAGGAAGATGAAGTAGAATTAACGTGAGACAGTAGTTTAAGGTGTGTTAGTCATATCAATAAGTCCAAGTAGGCAAATTGGTAAAGCCTACAGGGCAAGTTCCTTGGAAACTGAAGATCACCAGGAAAATTTTTCTCTAGGCAGGGTAGGTGAAGGTGGTCATAATGCCATGGCCACCAAGTTTTTAAAAATAAGTCTACAAAGAGGATGATTTAGAAACACCAGTAGAATACCTGCAGAGCTTGGAGGAATTATTTCATGTAAATTAACTGAGGGGGGAAAATTGGCCATAGCCACGAACCACCTATATGGTACTGCAAGGGATTGGTGGCAGTCACTCTTTGAAAGGCCATAAACCTATGGGGATTATCGCCATTTAATTTTAGACAGTTTTTGGGAAAAAGATAGGCAGGATAATGTCAGATATAAATCTCACAAGAAAAGTATAGCAATCAAAAGGGGAGTTATGCGCAGTTTTTCCGCCACCAAGCTGTAAAACTAAAAATGTTGACTGCATTTCCCCTGTCTGAATCTCAAATCATAAGAATTATCAGACATAACTTACCCCATCAAATAGAGCAGATTGTAATTGCTGCTAACACCCAACTATGGAAGAGTTACTAACCTGTTAGAAGCGCTAGAAATGAGTGAGAGAAGCTTAGAGAAAAGGGTAAAATTAAGCAGGGATATATATCCACACTCTAGCAATGTTGGCGTATCCACTATGCAGTATAGATACAATGGCAGAGAATCTAGGAGTCGTACTAAGTTTAAGCCCAGTTCTTATGCTAGGAGAATAACTCGTGTGAGTGGACCAACAAATAGAACTGACAGAGGGGGAGCTAACCAACCCTCGACGAGTGGTATTCAAACTGCTTCCAAAATTATTAATCGCAACAATGGAAAAACTAGTGCATTAAACTAGAGAACCTCTTTGGACTGTTCCTCACTCCGGGGTTCATATAAACAATATAAGAGGGATGAGGTGATATGGCAGCTGGAGACAATTGATCTAAAGGTTGATTTTTTAGAAGAGAATCAAGTGACTCATTTTCCCCTTCTTCATAGCTGTCCAACCATTCTAATCTCAGTGGCAGGAATTTTTATTAATGTTTTGATTGATTCAGGAAACCAAGCTTCCATTTTATCGAAAGAAATGTATGTGAAAATAATTTAGATCAAACGCCACACTCACGAATGGCAAGAAAACTAAGCTATATAGCAAGCAAGTTTAACTAACTTTAAAACTAAATAAAACTGAATTCGACCATGTTTTCTCTAATTATGCCCAGCTTAATTCATGAAGCAATAATTGGCTCAGACGTCATGAATTTAAATAACTTTTATTGATTACAAACGAAAAAATTTTCAATGCTAGAATGAGGCTTGTCCGTTTATGACAAATATAATCGATCAGCCCAGTCAATTAATGTGTACAAAATGTGGCAATTGATTTAAATATTAAATTAGAATGTTCATGTACAATAGGCAGTGAATACTATGAACCACTGTACATATTGCTAGTTTCATATGGAGATATTTTCTCAAAGATACATGGCATATTGAGGGGATATGTACATCGAATCCAGTTAACCACTCAGGAACCATTTCAGCAATGGACTTATCCGATTCCACACCAATATCAGGCAGAGGTGCAGTATCAGATTAATAAAATGTTAGAATGGCAAATAATAAAAAAAATCCCTTCAGCATTTATTAACCCTTTAGTAGTAGTTAAAAAGAAAGATGGGGCTATTAGAGTATGTTTGGATGTGCGCACCCTCAAGCAAGTTACTATTCCTGAACATGATATTCCTTCCCCTGCCCATGAATTGTTTATTAAATTTCAAGGGAAGAGCATCTTTTCAACCTTTGATTTGACAGCCAGCTATTGGCAAATACCACTTAATGAAAACAATCAAAAATATATGGCATTCCGTTATCAAGGTCAATCCTACGCTTTCCAGAGGATGCCCTTCGGTTTAATAAATAGTGGTGCTGGCTTGATTAGATGTTTAAACATGATTTTTTCTAAATCACTTAGGGATATTTTAATTATGTATGTAGACGATATAGTCATAGTGTCTAAAAGCTTGATTGAACATTTGCAGCATCTAGAATTATTTTTGGCAGAATGTTCTGCAAACAATATTAAAATTAACCTTGAAAAATGTACTCTTGCAGCTACTGAAATAACTTTTCTTGGTCATTTAATCAGTGGTGAGAGGATCAAACCCCACCCCGAGAAAGTAGCAGCTATTCAAAAATTTCATCTTCCATGAACATGGAAACAATTACGTTCATTTTTCGCTTTAGTCAATTATTATCATAAATTTTATAAAAATTTAGCTTTCGATACTGTACATCGCTCTGTATAGCTTACAAAGAATGAGAGATGGAGGTGGACCCCAGAACATAACTGTGAGTTTAATCAAATTAAAAAAGGGCATTTTTAAGTCTGATTATACTGGCATATCCAGATTTTTCAAAAACATGTTACTTACAAACTGATAGTAGTGGCTTTGGGTTGGGGGTCATGTTATATCAGATTAATGATTCAAATATGCCTCAAGTTTTGTATTTTCTTAGTCGTCACTTGAGAAGGGCTGAAATAAATTACACCACGATAGAGAAAAAAGCCTTGGCTGTGGTGTGGGGGTTTCAGAAGTTAAGGCAAATTTTGATCGGATAGGAGGTAGTGGTTTTATCTGATCATCGTAGCCTAGAATTTTTAAATAAAAGTTACCTGAATAATAAAAGGCTGATCAGATGGAGTCTCTATCTCCAACAATTTAATTACAGTATTATATATTGCCAAGGCAAAGACAATATTATTGTTGATGTTAATCAGACATCCGGTAAAAGCAAGCTATATAAACCCACATCCGGATGGTGTAATCATTAGTATAGATTTACTGTTGGAAGAGACCATTCTTAAAAATTATAGAGTTGGCTACTTTATAAGCGCAAGTAAATCGGTTGAGAAAAATTAAAGACATTTTAACTAATCCTAGTAATTTAAATAAAGAAAGTAAATTTACAGCTCGAATAAAAAATAATTATAAGTTAATTAACAATATTTTAGTAAAATGGACAAATAAACTTGATGAAAATTATGGAGGGTAGTAATTACCCCTTGTATGGTCGAGCAATTGATTCAGTATGGCCACTATGGGGAAAAGAAAATCGAGCATGTTTTAAAACAATATTTCGTTTGGGATAAAATGACTGAGACTATATATAACAATATAAAATCATGTGAGGTGTGTTTGAAAACTAAATTTAGTAATCATTCCTTTGCAGGAGCTTTAGAGACAATATTATCTAATAAGCCAAATGAACTGTTAGCCATCGATTTTTATGGCCCACTTCCACCTTTCAATCGCCAAAAATTTATATTGGTTATGTATGACGTCTTCACTAAGTATGTCTGCATACCCTGTGCCTAAAGCTGATGCCAGAAGTGTGATTAGGTGCATGGACAGTTTCCAAATTCCTTTGGTTGGTAAACCGGAGTCTATCTTGTCTGACCATGCCACCGCCTTCATTTCCATCACTTGGAAAAGATGGATTCGAAGGAATAATGTGAAACACATTATGAGTTCCATAAGAAATCCACAATCTAACCCTTGTGAGTGGGTGATGAGGGAGTTGGGTAGGTTGTTCAGGGACTATATGTGAAAATCACCGACAGTGGGTTAATAAATTACCTCAAATTATACAATATATAAATATTACTATTAATGAATCTACAAAATTCACTCCAAGAACCACTGCTTATTAAGACTCCCTTGCCTATCATTTTGGAGGATATTATCCCAGGGGATGACCAGCAAACAGCTAAGGTCAACATTAAAAAAAAAATGAGTGAAAAACGAGGCAATTTGTCTAAAGCTAGGCCATATTCTTTTAAGGTATACGATTATGTACTTATAAGGACACCTCACGTCAGTAATCCTCAAAAACATATATTCAGAAAATTTCTAAACCTATATGAAGGCCCCTATCAGATTATTAAGAAGATAGGAAAAAATGCCTTCCTACTCTCAACACTAGAGGGAATCAGATGAACCTATAATGCACGAAGTTTAAGGCCTGTTCCACCTAAAAAGTGAACCGAATAAAATGTAATTAATAAGTAGTAATTGTCAATTTTCTTGGTATAGTATAAATTATATCTATATAAATTTTAAAAAAAAAAGATGTAGTTTGAATTCGGAAAATTTTACCAAAGAAGGGGGGTATGTAGCCCTTGGATTTGTCCAAGACTCCAGTTTTTTAGTTAAATAAGCAAAATAGGGTTCAATAAAAATTTTCCTCATAATGTATTTTTTTTTCTTTAATGAGAGATTTTAGCCAAGACTAAGTTTGAACCCATATTTATAAGGATTGCGTATGTTTGACTTAGTAAGCAATATGAAAATTTATTATTAAGATATTTCTAACCAAAAGATTATTTGTTAATTTATGGGTCAAGTTAATATTAAAAACATATTTAGAAAAGCGAGATTTATACATTAGTTAATAGGTTGACTGAGAAGAGGGAGGAGATGTGTGATTCTAAAAACTACGTTAGATAGTGAAACTGAAGGGTCATTATTTTATACTAAGTTAGAAATAAATAGTTCATGAGAGTAAATGAAAAACAAAAAAATAATAGTTGTAATAGATAAAAATTAAAGTATGAAATCGGTTAATTAAAGATTTGTATATGTGCAATGTGTGTGTATTTAATCTAACTACGGATTTTTGATTGTAAAGTCCACAATTAATAATCATTCCTTATCATTTTGAAAGCAAATCTAAAAAAAAAAAAAAAAGAAATTAAAGCATTTTAATTGTTTATTATTCGCAGCCATAATTGAATTCAAAGTCTGGGTTTGAAACGGGCTGCAAAATATATTTTGCCTCATTATTTAATGGAAAAATAAAAAGGAGAAAGATAACTGTTCTGTTATTTACTTTTAATTTGGGTTTCATGGGTGTTATATTACTCAGTCAATTATCAGAGGCATTTAAATGAATGAATTTCACCAAGGAATTTAAGTGTACAATTAACAATGATGGTCTGTTGAATTTAAATAAATTGGCAATTATATTTGTTGAAGGTACAATTAATTGTTAATCATCTGATAGAATACAGATGTGAATTTCGCAAGTGGTTTTCTAAAAGAGCAAAAGGTTAAAAATTAAACAGAGAACAGGGAAAAAGTCAATTAATTAAGAAAAGAGAATGACCAGATGGCATTCTCTATAAAAATCTCTGTTGTTTAGCAGAGAGGGAGCTATTCCATTTTGAAACTTTCTATTTGCAAATTTTACTTTCATTAACTTAGAGAGAAACTGCGCTATAAAATTTAAAATCGTTTATTATTTTTTTGTCTCTTAAGAATAACTTTGCTAAATTTGACATTATATTAAGAAAAGACAATGTGTATTGAATAAATTTAAAGCGGGCACACATTTTAAATCTCCAGAAGTTAACCAGTGATCATGGTTGTATGAGCAAATAGTAAAATTTAAAACCTAGAAGTTTGATATCGTATATATAAGTCAATTTAAATATAAAATGAATTCAAAGATGGAAAAAGACAATCAGAAACGGACATATATCTTGAAAAAGTAAAATGAATGCTGTTTAACTGTAATCTGCATAAAATTAAAAAGTTTAACAGTAATCTGCATAGAATTGGAAATGAGGAACGCGGTTCAGCAAAATAAAAATTGTATGTCCGATGGCAGAGGAATCAAACCCCATCAAAAGAACTTTTTGATACATGGACTAATGTGCTCTTATAAACCGATTAAGGAGGAATGGAAAAAGGAAAAATGGAAACCAGGAACTTGGAGAACACTTGCCAGAGAACTCTATATAAGTATAATCTTTTTTGTATTATTCAATGTGTGTAGGACATTTAGTCTAGAAAAAAAAATTTTCTTCCTTTGTAGTATATCATGTATATCTATTTTAAAATTAATACGTGTTGTAATTATAATTGTATTATTTTGGGGATAGAGCTATAGATATTAAATGATTTTGAGTCGGTTTATTTTAAATGCTTTTGCTATTATTGTCATTATGAGGGTAGGTGAAACTGATATCATGTCGTTCTGATGGGCCTTATTTAAAATGCTTTACAAACAATAAAAAAAATACTTATTATTATTAGTATGAGAAGTTACTGTCAAATGCTTAGACTTATAAAATTGCTTCACTATTGAGCTAAAACATCATTGTCTTATAAAAGTGCATGAAAATAGTATTAAAATTTTAATGCGCATTTCTTATTGTTTATTATTATTGTTATCATAGATTTAAGACCAGAAACAAGCTGATTAATGCTTGGAAAATTTATGGGCTCATATTCCAGTGTACTAATTCCCCAAGAATATTGAAGATATGAAAGTTTTACTTGTAGTCTTTGATGTTTCGACCTGTATGTATGTGGATAGACAAAAGTCTCCAGAAAGTCAGTGAAGTCTAGCTCACTAAGATATTTATGCTATATTCATAAAATATTTGAACCTAGTGGAAGTTTTCCTACTTCATTATTTTCTACACCGTAAGGTTTCTTATTTTGATGGCCAGAGGCAATAGGTATACCTGTGTTCTTTTGTATGACTAGCGATAAAAATCCTAGCATATATCAACCTTAGTGAAAAGGTTCTCTCTTATTCAGGTCACAGCCTGTCTCGTATTAATGTTTGATATTCCTTACAAGTGTATGTAAGATAGCCATGATAAGCATTATTTATAAATGTCAAATACGAGGTCGCAAACTCAATTTAATGTCAGGATGAATGCAGATAATGTGTGTGCGATTGGTGTCATTCAATATTGTTTTGTTGATTTAATTTTATCAATTCAAGCCAAAAGTAATAAAATGTGAAATTAAGAGTTAAATAAAACCTAAGAATGTGTAAGCGTAAGCAATGCGTATGTGAAATTATTTACTAAATGTTTCCACAGCCAGCTGAGAACTTCACTGGAAAGGTAATATTGTTAAAATATTATTATGTCATAAGAACATGAGTATAGAGTGCGTGCCCTATGATGATAATTGATTTTGATGCTGAGTTGTTCGCATTGACTTAGTCTCACTATTCATAGGATATCTCTTTGTAAAGATTAGGGCAAAAGAAGGTTTGCTCAGGATGACAGGATAAGATTAAGCAATTTGCAAAGGAGTATTAATTGTAAAAAAAAAAAAATCATTAAATAAAATTATTAAATTTAATTAGGGGAGAAATTAGCTCTAAAACAAATCAGTAATAAAAGAGAAAGCATTGAAACGGGAAGAAATTGGTATTCGCTGTGTCTAGGATGGAATGAAAGCGTAAATATAATGTATATGTTTATGTATGGAATTATAGTTTGTCAAATAAAATTTATTTGTTTTAAATAAAATTTGCATATGTCTCAATGTTTTTGTGGGTTATTATTATCTAGATATTTCCAATCCAATCATCCATCAATATATTATTATTAATATTTGAATTATCATGTACGTAAATAATATCCGGTAAAATTATTTAAAATGGTTAATTTCAGAAACTTAAAATTACCCAATAATTTAATATAGTTAAAATGTAAACTGTGAATGGAGATAGTTATTGAGTGATAGAGAATGCAGGGGGGTGGACATAAAATCCTTTCTCCATCCGTTGGATTCAAACACCTCTCTAGACGCACTTCTTTATAATTTTGTTATAATTATGAATAGGTTTATAATGTATTTATAAAAAAATTTAATAAGGTTAAACTATTCCTAGCTTTAATGTAAATAGATATTAAACTGCATTAAAGACAACCAAGATCACCTTGGAGGCGATCAGGAGAGGAGTGTTGATCACCAATATTTTATCGCAGCTTATTCGATTTCCACACCTAATTATTCTAGAAACCATAAGAAAAGAATTATAATGAGAGAAATGAGCTAGCAAAAGTGTAAATTTTAATAGTCAACTAAATAATAGTGTAATAGACATATGGATGTGAAGTTGATGAAGGGGTGGATCAGAAAGATGAATAAAATTTGATTGTAGCTTTAATCATAGTGAATGGGGAGTGTGCTGAGAATAACAAAGAATTCCTACAGATATTAATATTATCGATTTTTAAAGCATTCTCAGTGTTCTCTAATCGATTATGTATTAACCCATTCATGAAATATTATTACTAAGAGTATTGAATTGAGATTTAACCTTTATATTTTATTAAAGTTGCAATTTGGCGCCCTGGCAATTAAGCTTATAGATGTTCTGTACTATCATCATCATCCCAGTAGGCTTCAGAAATAGTGTCAGCTGGGAATGATGAAGCATCCATCGATCCATCCTTAAAATGTTATAATTGGCATACAATTTAGCTGCAAGTGCTTAAATGCCATATAGATTTGATATAGTACAATCAATCCATAATGTAGATGTGCGACCATTTGAATAAAAAAGTTCTTATTGGTTAGAATAAATTTATAATTAGCTTAAACTATCCAATAATATATGTGATATTTGTAAACTCTCCCAATCGTTTTAGTCCTATTTGAAATCCAATGTGGATGACCGATCGAGAGATTGCAAAATGCATTTTATGTTAATTTAATAAGTTTTTATAAAGTTATCAAAATAAAGAATAACTTTTCATTTGTTAGTATTGATTTTTATTTAGTTACAATTAGCTTGTAACGTGGTCGCACGAAGAAGATTATACATTGTACTTAAATTATTTAATTAAGTATACATTACAAATATGTTTGATTTATACATAGTGAAATCATTTTAAGTTAGATTTGGGTACAACGTGGAGACCATAAAATAAGTTATAACCAGAACATATCTTTCATATATTTGCAACTGGGAATATCTCTTATCATAGCAAAATTATTTATGTTAGAGTACATACATATAATTGTTGTCTAAAAATTATTAAAAATAATTTTCTCATAAACAACGTGAAGGTTTTAATAAATAATATGTAAGGCAGAATAAGTCTAAAGAGCTTTTAGTATGATTAGTTTAAAACAAAAGACAGTTGGTTAAAAGTTTACAATAAAAGTTTAGAGTTTTTAAAAATAAAGAAGAAATTCTGTTAGCCCAGGGAAAAGTAAGAGTAAGTGATTTTCAGATAATTAAAATATATCTGTTCTCATTTAAGTTTAAAACTATTTAAAGATAATAAAAAAAAATCTTAAAAACTAAAACTTGTCTGTAGAAATATGTGTGTGAATGACGAATTGATTTACAGTATAGCAAAATATGTGCATGTTAAATACTAAAAATGATATAGAAATTAAAAATTAAAAATCAACAACAATAAGTTTGCAATGGCTGCTAATTAACATCTCCAACAATAGGACTAAAAGCTTATCAGAGGAATGCAATTAAAAACAAGGAAGGAATTTCAATAACAACTATAGCTGGCGGATACCAAAGTGACAACAGGTCATCCTAATAAATAGTCCAGTTTTTCATCGGACAATGAGTCCAGTTCAGTTAATTAAAGAGTTCAGATTGCAGTCAGTTCAGTTCAGTCAATTAATCAGATCAGCCTAGTATGTATCCAGAATCCATCATGCATTGTTAATCGTCATTGGAAACATATGACTTTGCTCTAGCCTGAGACTGATGAAACAGCCAACCTGCCCGTGAAAAGTAATACCTGCCCAACAAGTTGAGAATCCGCTTTCAATATCTGTCTTAAAGAAAATACCTCAGAATAATAAGCATCAAATCTCCATAAGAAAAACCTCAAATCTAACCGATTAGAAATATTTTCATTTGAAGCAGCAAACAGCAAGAAGTAAGTATCCACGTTCTAAAATCCTAGGTAACAATATTTTCTTATTTCCATTTAAAGTAGCCATTGCAATAGTTTGAAGCCTCCCAGAGTCAAGTAGTAATGAACTCTATAGCATGCATAAATGAACTATTGATGTGCGTGTTTTGAAATGTCATGTACGTGAATATTCTTTGTTGTATTATATTGATTTCCTGTGTATTTAAATGCCATATATATTATTTAACTCTTGTTATCTTATAGTTTATTTTATGAATGCAGAGTGTGTGCATAATCAGTATATGTAATTATCATTGTCTAAATTAATTAAGCTGTAATAAAGTATTTAAAACAGAATAATAAATGTGTATTTAAAATAAATTACCGTTAAGCTTAAATTTTGTCGGTCAATTCTTTTTACCACTAGTAAAAAAATAATTGTTATTGTATTACTTTAGATTGAGCAAGTCTAGGATATCTTAGGTGCAGAATTAGTGGCCATTGTTCAAAGCGCGTTACTTGCCTTGGTAATTGGCTGGTGCACGGACTTTACTCCGAAACAAAGAAGTTCTTTGAATGATAGGTGTTTAAATTTGGCAGCTGAAAAAATGTTTCCTTCAAATGTGGTCAGATAGATATATTTCACATATATATTTGCTGGCTTGGTTACAGGTGCCTGAATATTGTATATAATATAACCTCATATTCACCTGCGAGTGAGATAATTAAATGTATTATATTTTACATTGTTTATTTTATTTTCTTAATTTGCTAATATTAAATTTTATTTCTCATTTTTTGCTCATAAACCAATTATTAATTATGCATTAACAATTAAGAATCTCAACCAGATTTATTGATATCTATTTATGGGTCAGACCTCTATATTAATAAACAATAATACAAGTATACTTTATAATAAATTTATGGAAATATCATGTTATAAGAGTAAATGTTATATCCTTTTTGAAGGAAACATTTAAAATATTTACAAGAAATTATTTTAAGAAAAGACTCACGGAAAATATTTTAGAAAAGCATATGTTATAAAAAACCTGAGGCATATACAAAGTTAATACGCATTGAAACGGTTACACCTGTTTCACCTATTATCTCTGATAATAGTATATATTTGTTGTACTCAGATGGCGTGTATTTCTTAAATTTTAAAAACTTTGCTTATAATATTGCGAGTATGTGCGTATATAATCGTCCCATTAATATAAAATTACAATCTCAAATATTTATATACGAGCATAGTCTGTTCGATTTGTTAAAACTGAATAAACATAACTATAATTAATTTATCTATATAGCAGCATAATTTAAATTTATAATATTACTTATTTTTCAATATTTCTTTCTAAATAATTATTTAAGTCACTATTCATTTTGACTAATTCCAAGTTTTCAATTCTTTTGTTTGCTTAAAATTACAAGCAGAAAGTTTTATCAGTTTTAACACTTCGTCCTAAAAATAAATCTTTGGCTAAAATTTGACCTATTTAAAATTGATAACCAAGACCAATTATAATATTCAGTCAGGCATAAATCTATACAAAATCTATACAAATTGCCTGTGACCATTCTCTTAAAAATATATATCTTTTAAAACTGACGTCAATTAAAACAATAGAGCCTTTCCATGTCCAGATTTAGATATACTTAATATTTTACTAACTGGATATTTGGTTAAAGGCTAGTTTGAACTAGTCATCTTGTGATGTGGCATGACTCAAAGTAGGAGGTTACTTCTGTCAAAAATACAGCATAAAAAGGGGCCCAAAATAGCCACCAACTCTCTAACCTAACCTCTTCCATCATATATAATCATCCGTGTTAATTTTTTTGTTGCTGAGAAATTTGTGCTTGCTGCCAAATTTTATTTCCGAAGACCCGAGTTAACTAAGAAAACTGTTCCTGCCGTTTAGACTGCTAAATCTAAAAAAAAACCATCATCCAAGCTGCTATAAAATGACCGTTGGCTAGAAGACACAGAGACAGCCGTTTGCTCTTCCACGAGCGGCTACCGATGAAAGAAGACCTCCACCATGCCCATCACAAGAGAAAGAACCTGTACCTGAGAGACCAGATAGTTCCTGATCAGAGAAATGGAGAAAGTTGCCACCGAGATAAATTCACGAAGTTACATCCCGACTAAAACCTAAGAGAAGCCCAGCCTGACTGAATATAAAGAGAAGCGCAATGAACAAGGCCTTAAAGACTTTCCGCTCTTCCTTTCTACAAAATATTACATTCCCTAACTAAAACGTATACTAAATGAAAGCTAGCTAAATAAATCACATAATTTATAATATTCCTAAATGTTCCACTAAAATGTTTATCGTAAAATGGTTTAAATCTTAGAACACCCTCAATTCTTGCTTGATCATTAATAACTTTAAGTAGCCGTTGATCATTAATAATTTAAATAATCACACACATCTAGTTTCTATAAAACCATACTATAAATTTTTATGTCTAAATTATTATCTTATCGATCATTTTTTATGCAATTCTTATATTTTAAGTTCATGTTTATTGATTTATGCTGTGTTTTTATCAGAACGGAGTCTGGTGTGTTAATAAAGTGAGCAATTACTTCTATTATATCAATATTGCGATATAAAGAATATAGCTAAGACTCTTTTCTGAATTATATGTGATAGAGTGAATCGATATTTATAATGCCCAAACAAGTTATTTAAAATCTTTTGATAAACTTATTTAAAATGTATATTTGCTTATATTATTTAAAACGCATCTTTTTCTCAAGTTAATTGAAAATGAAAATGTTTTGCTAAAGTTATTTAAAAATGTATATTTGCGTATATTATTTAAAACGCTTTTCTCCAGTTAATTGAAAATGAAAAGGTTTTGCTAAAGTTATTTAAAAGGTATATTTAGCGTCTATTATTTAAAACGCGTCTTTTCTAAAGTTATATAAAGTGTTGCTAAAGTTAGTTAAAACGTATATATTGCGTATGCCATTTAAAACGCAGATTTTGCCCAAGTTATTTAAGAATTATATTTGCGTAAATGATTTAAAATATGTATTTTGCCAGTTATCTGAAAAAGTATATTTCACACAAGCTATTTAAAATATAGATTTGCATTCGTTAGTTAAAACCCATTTTTCATTATTAGTAAGGTCTATTTTGACGATTTATTTAAGATGTGTAATTTATTTAAACATCAAAATTTGCGTGAGCTATTTTATAACTCACCTTTTATTATTTAACAATCCGTTTGATATTAGATCTAGTTATACTATATAACTAATGTTCCCAGTTCTATAAGTAGCTATGCAGAAAACCCTTAAATCAGATTCTCATTATTGCCATCATTTTATCATTTAATAATCTCAGTTATGAACTGACTGGTGGTAGTAGCACTGAAGAAGCTAAGATTTTGGCGTAATTAAATTTATTAAATATTAATTTAGCGTTGCGAATGTATTGCTAATTTGCATAAAAATGCATATCTACTTGCTATGTCTATAAGGGACCATCTCAAGATTGTTCCACGTCCAGGCACGCCTCGAAAGTTTAGGCCACTGCGACAGTTCTTCGTATTTCGTCAAGTCACGCCTCGAAAGTTTAGGCAAATGTGACATTTATCCTTGTATAACGAAACCAAAGCGTTTCCAAAGGGCTCATAAGCCAATCTTCTGTTCTTAATAAAAAGGCCTCTTCCATTGTAGCAAGCAGATCGGTTAGGGAACCGTTTACTAGGTAATAAACCCCATTAAGAATGCATTCGAGCCGCACTTATCTGATAGTATAGTTTCTAACGCACTAGAATCTGACGTTCCCCTGCCACCACATCTCAGTTCAGTTTCCCTAGAAAGTGACTTCGGCTTTGATCCGACCTAGAATCTGAGTTAATGCGTTTATCTGTATAACAATATTATATCACGCAAATATCTATAATATGATTTTGAATATATTTATAATATAATCTTAAACTTAGTCATTATAATATTTTAAACTTGGCAACAATGATATAATCTTCAACGTATTAGTAATATCTAGCATTTATCCCTCAACTCGATTACTCTAGCTAACTATAACCGATTTCAAACATATAAAACATGGCATGAATTACAACATGAAAGGTGACATAAGCTTACTAAGAGTCTATTGCTTTGTAATATCATTTTATACCCTGAGAAAACATACTCAATGCTTTGTAATATTATTTTATAACTTTGAGAATCCACTCAATGCTTTGTACTATTATTTTATACCCTGAGAACACACTGAATGCTTTGTAATAATATTTTTTATAACTCTGAGCATGCCTTCATTGCTTTGTATTATTATTTATAACCCTGAGAATCCACTCACCTGCATGTGAGCTAGCCGTACACAACCTACTATGCTTGAGTATTTATTGTTATATTAAATTTATGAAATATAAATTTGTCTCAGTCTCATTACTTGCTCATTATCTTATGAATCACTAGTTAAGGTATATAATAGAATATGTAATAAGGGGGAATGTCTCATGTTTTACTGCTTTGCTATTGCTGGAACGCGATCAAAGAGATATCGAGTGTAACCTCAGGCATGTCATTTGCAATGGGTTGACTTGGAAGCACGAGTGAGAGGATTGAGGTATGATCAGACGTAGGATATTACTATCCCGACTTGGTCAGCTTTTGGTTCTCTGGCTTGGACTCTCAGTCTGTTGAGCAAATGTACAAACCTGACCGTTACAGCATATATAAAATTGTTTTAAAAGCTGATAATTTAAGACAAGAAAAACCTCTGAATAGGTAATAAATAACAATAAATTTCTTTGAAGAAGCAACCTATAAAGAAAATGAACATGTTAATAAATAAAATATGGAATTATGGATATAAGTATTGCGCAAAAGTTCATCCGGATAATTTAAGCTAAGCCAACGGAAAATGGTGCATCAATACGCAGATATGGAATACTATAGTATAGAAGCTTCACAGAATTATTTTTAGTATTAAAATTTAAATAATCATCATTCTGGACTATAGAAGTCATAAACTATTATTCTATTAACTATTCCAGAATCGATTGGTGATTGTTTTCTTTAATTTTCAAGATTTTTAAGACGTAATATATTTTTTTTTAAATCTGAGATTTTCGTACCGGAAGTTCATTCAACACTTACTGCAGGAAACGTATTGTCTTTGTTCGTTGTCATAGCAACATGGGAGATTGTAGAATTACTTTTGAAGAGAACATTTAAAAAAAAAAACTTTTGAAAAAAAAATGGAAATATTTGGACTTATAAAAAACATTCGTTTTTCAACTGAAGTTATGTAAATATGATTTTCATTTATTACTATTTATTTTAAATGTAAATTTTCTAGTTTATAAGTGTAGAAACATGAACATTAATTTATTGATAATATTAAAATCCTATAATATAATAATTTAAATAAGAACATTTTAAATAAAGGTATGGATGTGTTTTCATGTATTGCAATGTATCTAATTGATGGAAAACCCGAAGACTGCAAAAAGTGATGACCAGATAATATCACTTAGTAATAGTTAATGAATATTGATATTTTTATGATGTATATTTTTGTTTTCTTTTTAGATTGCCTATGAATATAATGTATGAAAGTTTAAATGTTTAACTATATGTAAATGTATTTTATTCAACACTTTTAAAAATTATGAGATTAGGATTTATTTTGAGAATATGCATACTATAATTTTATACTAGTAATATAACATAACATGATGATAAAGATTTATGTGATTCTTTTAAAAAACTTTCATATTATTGGATGTTAAGTATTTATATGATTAGTTTGTAAAGGTTTAGAATATAGAATAAGGAAATAAGCAGACTTTTCTTGTGGATAAGTGAGATCGCTCTAATTATAAATGAATTTTATTTATTATTTTGAATATGGAAGATAGTTATTTTGTCGATGTAAGATGTGATAAATCTTTAGGAAATAAGGATAAGATAGTGGCTTGGTAGTAATATGGTAAACATGAACCCAAGATGATGTTATAATAGGATGTGATGAGAAAATATGAATATTTTATAATCTTCGCGGATATGCAATGCAGTTAACAAAGCCCTCTAATTGTATATTTATTTTTGACAGTGTCTATTTTTCTTTAAGTATTGATGTTTTAATAAAGCTGAAGGAATAGCTTGACACCATGAATAGTATTGGAGGACATTAGGCTAGGTCATGCCTCTATTTCTTATAGATACACTGCTTATTTTTCTCTGATATTTGCTATGAGTAATACTCAAGTTTTTCTTCCTAGATCCTACTCATCTATTCGCTATCAAGATTTCCAATGTAACTACATCGTTCAGTATGATATATTTGAAAAGAAATAATAGATAATTTAGAGTTTAAGATATGTTATAGTTTGAATAAGATAAGTTCATTTACTTAGAAGAAGTAGAATTTGTATAAATTGGAATTGAAAATCCAATGGACGTAAAGGGGAAAAGAATCATAAAATATGTTTTTGGATTTATTTTGGAAATAAAATAAAATTTCAAGAAGAAAGTATATAAAACAAAGTTGTTCTTTAAAATATTAAATAACTTTTAAATGCCTTATGTTGTTTTAGAATAAGTATTGCATATTTTTAAACTACAATGTTATAAAGTAAAACAATATAAATAATAAACATAGGTATAATTTTATATTTATTTAATAATAGTGAATATATCGGTAATTACAACTATATAGTATTAAAGTAATGCTAAATGGGAATGTTATATTTAATAAACATAGTGTAGTAAACAATGATATCCATAACATTTAGTAATGAATTATTAGTTAGATATTATCTATGACATCTTTTAACATTGCAAGATGAAAATTGTTTATTTTGTAAAAGATCCATACTCACGATGATGTTATTTTTTATGTTTTCCGTAGTATGTTTCTATGGATGTTTTTCTAAAAAGAAGTTTAGTTAAATAATATTTAAGGATAGGATTTTTTTTTTAATAAAAATAAATAAATGTAATTTATCATAAGTTTAATTAGAAAGAGATAAATAAAATGGTATTATTTTATTATTATTATTTAAAGTCAGAATGAAAACTTAAATAAACTCTGGATTGTTTTAATAACTAAGTAATAAAAAATGTAGAATGGTGTATATTGAGGATATCCAATGTAAATATTGTAAATAAATTGTTGATTTGATTTTATTGTTAATAATAAATTTTGTTAAATTTGTTTTCAAAATTTGTGTCTTGATTGTTTTCATTTTCCCATTACACTGCATGAGATACAAAGAACAACTGAATCAAACATATAATTGTTGCACAAAGATAAATAAAGAATTATTTTAAGAATTCGAATATTTTCTTGGTATTCATTTAATTAAGTAATCATATTTTACATTATCTTATGTTCATAAATTAATTATCATAATGGTACATTGAATTATATGCTATCCATTGCCACACACCT
The DNA here is from genome assembly GCA_028023455.1 of Epiperipatus broadwayi. Classification (NCBI taxonomy): domain Eukaryota; kingdom Metazoa; phylum Onychophora; class Udeonychophora; order Euonychophora; family Peripatidae; genus Epiperipatus; species Epiperipatus broadwayi. The sequence continues at coordinate 4,058,616 of JAQFVV010006259.1, read as the reverse complement.
TTATTTGTCAGATTATAAATGCTACCACATTTTTCTTACATTATTATATGAAGATAAAAGATTATATCATATTATATTATTTTATTGCGGTAATAAAAATTATAGTGAAAAGAAAAGATATACAGAATTAGTTTATCCAATGAAGAATATTATTATTATTATTATTTATTATTATTATTAGTTTAGGTGTAGTAGAGTATGACATAAAAATCCCTTATGTTTTACTACAGTAATTTTATTTAACTTAGAATAGTTTTATGAACCTGAGATTTTATTGAGCTAAACTATTATAAATAAAAAGATTAAAATTTAATTATTAGTTTAATCTTAATGAGTAGGATTTATTAAAGTTGTAAGAATACTACAAGTTTATTATTTGAGATAGTATTCTTATGCCATTGAAGTAGTATCCTGTGGGATATTAGCTCAATGTAATCTTTCTTGTCATCTGTATTTTCACTTCCAAGTCTCATGAAATATTAAATATTTATTTATTTTATAAACTGAATATATTCATTATTTTGATAGTAGAATGTTTAATTTTAATGCGGGATATTTTGTTATCAATTATTTGTTCTAAAAAATGTAATCTGTAACTGAGCTAACCCATTTTTGTTTAATATTATATTGCCGGGAAGTGAATGTGCAAACGGCTAGATTAGAGTATATATGTGAGGTGAAAAGTAAATTGCCAGTCTAAATTATAAGTTTTATAATACAATTTCTCAAGACAAATGCTAGAGTTAGAATGTAGACACACTGTGGCTGATAGTTTTTTAAGAAAAGGAGAAAATTTTTAAATTTTTGTTGTATAATTTGCAATGCATATTGTGAGGTCCGATACTGTTTATATAAAAACGGGTATCTCACTCGCTGGCAACTGGCACCCGAGGTCTGTTGAATACCTGAGAGTTCCTTATAAATTTGTTGTCATACTCACTATTGTGGGGTTTGGTTTGCGATTCAATTGTACTACATAGGGTGAATATACAAATAATTATGCAAGATTTTTCTATATATATGTGTACTTGAAAAGGAAAATGAAGACAAAAAAAGGCAATCATGGTTCAACTCTTCGCTGGGTCTGTACACAAATTTGCGGACCAAGCGCCACCTGTAGCATTAGTACTCAACACAATATTGCGTTTTGAATTTCCTTTTACAACTGTTAGCAGATTTGTCCGAATATTTTCATTTTTTCGATTTTAGCACATGCGTATATGCTTCAGGTATTAGTTTGTAAAATTTCACATAGATGGCGTTATAATTAATGATTTATTCATTATCATGTGGACGATAATTTGTAGCCCCATATTCACTAACGATATGAGAGAAAAGACTTTCGTCTTTGCTATCTGCAAAAAAATTTTCAATTTTTTTTTAAAATTTGCATTATTCTTTCAATTGGTAAGTTATAATAATTATTTATGATTTATTTTTCTTTTTTAACAAATATTTCTATGAAAATAATGTAGATTTTGAAAATATACAACGTTGTTTTGTCTATTGAAAATTTTCAATATCACGTGATGTTTGCTTATCTATAAAATTTTGAATATCTATTATATTTATTTACAAAATATTTTAGGTTTTAGAAAGTATCTGAATCAAAACTTGATATATATATATATTTTTATAATAATGCATTTTCAATAAATAAAATAAACAGCATTTTTTTTCATATATTTTAAGTCACATGATAGCATATATATATATATATTCATTTTTCACCTCTCATTATATCCATCGGGTTTTTTGGACAAAAAATATATAAATATGGTTTTCTTTCATATAAAATATAATTTATATTTTAGAATGTATATGATCCAAAAATTTTGATTTATATATATTTATAATTCAATAAATAAAATAAACAGCATTTCTTTTTCATATATTTTAAGTTACGTGAAGCACAATAGAAGGCAAGCATAGGTCAGACAAATTTTTATTATTATTATTTAAAGTTTTTTTTTTTTTGATGTTATATGTTAGATAAATCGTTAATGGCTTGGTTCAGGGTTCTAAGTAAATACCAGTGGTGGGACAGAATACATAGACAGTCTTCTCGTTGGGGAGGACAGCAATATGCTATTGGAAATAGGGTAAATTTTAAGTAAACAAAATGAAAGCAAATTTAACAAAAAAGGAAAATATGGATAGCAGTAGCGAAGAGGAAGTAATGGTAGAAGAGAGTGAGGCAAGAAAGGCTGGAGATAAAGGAAAGAGGTTAAGATCAGAAAAAAAATTCGTAGAAATTAGTAGTACAGAAGGTATAGTAGTGACAAGTGTAGATGCTGAACACAAAGAAAGTGACCTATGTACAAGGGAACAATCTGAAGGAAAGTCATGGCAGGCTTTGGAAGAGACAGCAAAAGAAGGAAATGAAATGTTAGCAGCCATATTCAGCAGGTTGGAGCAAAACAAGGTGGTAAAAAAACAGACAGGGAAGCAGAAAAGGAAAGAGAAAAAAAGGGGAAACGGATGAGATGTTATATGCCATTATGTAGGAGGATGGAAGAAAAGGACCAAAATATGAGGAAAGAAAATGACGTCAGAGACAAGGCAATGGACAATAGATTCCAAGTCTTGGAGGACAAAGTAGAAAGCCTACGAATAGAATGCAGAAAGGGCTATGTGGAGGCATATGACCAATTTGAGGAACTTCTAGGAGACCATCGGAAAAAAACCACTGAGGCTCTATGGACCATGAGAGAAGAGGTTTCTTTGCTTTGGGACAAGGCAGCCAAGCAGGAAGTGTGAAAAAACCACCGAGGTTCTATGGACCGTGACAGGTTTCTTTGCTTGGGGACAAGGCAGCCACGCAGAAGGTGTCCTTCCAGAAATCTGTGGATCAAATTCGCAGTAGTCTGGAGGAAGGGTCAGTAAGAACAGGAGAACCAGATTAAGAACCTGAGAGAATGACAAGTGGAATTACAGGAGAGATTGTATAAAGTTAGAGAGGATCTAATCGAAGGAGTCAAAGCGGCTAAGAAAAGGGAAAAAATGGCTCAAAATCTCCAAAAGCTGAAGTACCGTGTAACCCCGATAGAAGGAAACAAATAAGGACACTTTTAGGCTTAGTCCAAGGGTTATAGAAAGAGTTCAGGAAGTAGCTGGACGGGTCAGAAAAGAAGCCATTCTGGAAATAGAAGCGGTGGAGAATTATAAGAGTACATCAGAACAAGGGATAGGGAAACAAGTAGGTAAAGCTGGTTGGACTCAGGGAGACAAGGAGATATCCCTATGCCCTCAAAGAGAAGTGTGCCAAACTGCCTGGCCGAGGAAGGGAAAGAACAAGCAGTTATCCCGGAGAGGGAATATGTGTTAGTAGTGAAGCAGGAGAAAACCGGTATAGGTAAAAACTTGTGGCGATCGACATGACAGAGGAACAAGTCATGGGGATGAATGTAGAAAGCGAGGCAAAGCTTGAAGGATTGAAAGGTTATAAAAAGGGGGCAGAAGAAGGAATACATTTGGGAACAGAGGCAGAATACCTTGAAGACATTTCCAGACCCTAGGCAGAAGTATGATTGGAAGAAGCCCAAGAAGAAATACAAGTGGACGTTCAGCTTGATGGGTAAATGGAGAAAAAGATCAGGTGTAAGAGAAGCAGAAAGAAAAATGCATGTTTTTAGTGTGAGAAAGCTGATAAGGTTTCGAATGCTTAGAGCCCAAGATGAATGAGTGGTTACATGAGACTGCAAAACAAAATCCCCAGATCACCTCAGGAATAGTTACTATCTAGGGATCAGGTTCCGTTTTATCAATATGAATTATATATATATGTCTAAGCATAATTATTAGATGTAGCTTTTACGCATATGAATGGTTATATATGTCTGTAAGCATAATTATTAGATGCAGCTTTTACCCAGGTGAATAATTATATATATATATTAGTAAACATATTTATTAGATGTAGATAAGTGAAACTTCATTTGGCTCCAACAGGTGCCAGTTTATCTTAGCTTAACTATTTATTTGCAATTATCTGTTGTTGTTTTTTAAAAAAAAATAATGATAAAAATAGAAGAATTAGTTAGTTAATGAATAAGATATCATAATAATGGATAATACTGTAATATTTAGTAAATTTTATATAATTATGTGTATAAACTCAGTAGCATGTTCGCAATTAGTTTTGTAGGAGATATAAGATAGTAATTTTCTTTAGTAAATATTTATATTAGTATTTAAAACAATAATAGATAGTGTTTAATGTATTATAAAATAACTTTTGTTTTGTTTATTTCTAGTTTATAACTAATAATTGAACTAATATTAAAATTAATCTTAACCTGTGAAGTTATTTCTAAGCTAATATTCATTAATATTTTTAATTGTAATTGTTAAAAAGGTTATAATGAAGTAGTAGAGGTCAGGTTTAAGGTCACCGCTGTCTGTGTGCATACATGGAGCTATATGAAGTAAATGAATAAATAATAATTTAACTACAATATTAATTAAAAACGAATGAATAAAATCACTAGAATTAAATATTTAAAGAAATTTTGATAAATGAAAACTAGTTTGATTTTATGTTGGTTTTTCTATATTTATTTTATGTAATACTATTTTTTTTTTAAATGTTACATAAAAAACTAATAATTAACTTTTAATTTTGACATTAACCCACATGATTTTCAAACAAATAGATCAAAATTACATCAGTAATCAGTTTTCCCAGCTGATTAAAAAAAGGTTACAGTTAAATATAAAATAAATTATATTGATTGGTTGTATTAAAAGAAATTGACATGAAAATTTGGGGAGGGGTAGAAATAATGAGGGTATAAATAGAAGGTTTTTTTGTGTTGAGGGGTGCGTGTTCTTGAATTCTGAGGTATCCTGAAACTTTTCTTCTCCTCAAAAAAAAGTTGTAATTTTTTTTTAAAAAAAGCAAAAGTATATCTAATTGTTTTAAAGTTATGAAGTGCAACTGCTAGACCAAAGGTAACTATTTTTTGGTATTGACTTTCAATTAACTGTCAAATCTATAGTAAAAAATGTTTAAAGAAAATTTTATATCTGCTATCTTAACTACTAATTGTATGACATCTTCCGCGAAATGAAATTGAAATATAGACAATTGATATATCTGTGGCTAAATGTCTTTATTGCACTGAACTTTTATAGTTGAAAATTACTTAGTTATTATTTAAATAGCCTAAAAGTAAAATGAGGAAAATTAAAAGACATTTCTAAAAAAAACAGATTTTTGCTTAGTTTTTCGAAAATAACATTTTTATTTTACTCCGCCAGACTCGCAGGCATCCGCTATAATAATAATAACAAATTCTTTTTTTTTCTTTTATTAAAAACTAGATTAATCACCCTCCAAAAAATAAGGAAGGGGTTTTAAAAGAGATAGTGTAGGCATTTGCGAAGCTAAAGAAAATTATTGACATAATTTAGTATACGAAAATATATATAATAATAATGAAAATAAAAATATTGCTGCATAGATGTGAAATTAAGAAATAATAATTATTCAGGAGAGGTTTAATGTAGGAGAGATTACTATTAAGTTATATAGAGAGAACAAAGTACATTTGACTAACAAGGTAAGAATTTACAAATTGATTAATTCATAATTAATATTAATTTTACAAGGAAGGCATTACAAAGTGTTTAAAAAAACAGGTGAAATTTGAAATTATTCAATGTAAATTTAAGTCTAGCAGGACTTGAAATTATTAGCTCTGCACAAACTTGGCTGTTCTTTTGGTGATGTTCAGATTTCCTTCAGAGAACTAGATCTAGTTTGACAAGCATAGTTATTCAGGCAGGTAGTAAGTTCATTATTCAACAAACAAGCATATTGTTATAGTCTATGGGTATCGAGATCCTGGGTGCAGATTTCACGGAGGGCCATCTCGAACAGCGAGAAAGGTGACATAGGTTTACTAACAACACATTGAAATTAAATGAACGTGGATTTATTTGGCAAGTGCTTTCATTGACTTTTTAGTTTTCCTCTTTGGTCAAAAATTAGCCCATTTTATACTATGCCCTGGTATTTGTGGAATGCTTTCTTGATTGGTCACTGCTAATCATTCTCTAATCTAATTTTTAAAAGAATTTCTACATAAGCTTTACCCATTGTGCTGGAAGATGCCATTGTTAGATAAGTATTCAAACCGAAATTAATTTGATAAGAAATATTTAAGACAAAAGTAAATCAATTAGTTTAGTTTCTAATTTTGATTTTAGAGAAACTTTTAATTAAAATTATTTTAGAAGATAAAACAAGATTAAGTTTCTCACCTTTAATTATTTTTTGACTAATTACAATTGCATCTTCCATATTGGACTTAAAAAGAAAAGTATAGTTTAATAGCAAAAATAATTTAAAATACAAAATTTTATACAATGACATATAACAAACTTTTTCTAGCAAATGTTTGCTCAGTAGGTTTGTCTCTACAATATCTATATACATCTGAGCTGCAATTACTAAATAATTACTATAACTTTAATAAATAAAAAATACAGAAAATATAATATATTTTGATATTATAAGTTTGTTACAATTAATCCTCCGTTACCTATTGCATATACATATTCCCCTTTTAAATACTATATTATTTTTCTTTTTTGTGTGTGTTTAAATTCAGATATCTATGCATATATCTTCGTTAAGAAATATTTTAATTAATGATAATCAAGAAACGACACAAAAAAATGTGTGAGTGGAATGTATACGCAAGAATAGGGTTTGAATTTGGCTTGGTAGTGAAAAATTTGAGGTGAGCTGTGAAGCATAATCTGAATCTCAGATTCCGCTTCAATATATTATATGTATCTAAAATGTTAGAACTAGAAGTTCATAACGCAAAAAAATAAGTCAGGCAGGGTAGCAAGTATAAATTAGGTACAGGAATGGGTGATCAGAGTAAAAGGGAAACTGTTGAGAATGGGGGGGGGAGGTGTATCACTCCATGTACAAATAGAAAAGAAAAAGAATCATAAGCTAATATTTATCTTCAACAATGTATAATATTTTTTTTAACAGACAGCTAAATGAAGGATAGTAAGGAAGAAGATATAACATGCATGGGAAGAATGCTGAGATCAAAAAAGATAATGTCCGAAGATAAAAATGAGAAAAAGGAGATAGAAAAACCAGTTAGGGTCAAACAAGAACCTCAAAATGATGGTACTAGTAAATCTGTGGAAGTCAACAATCAAACCATAAACATAGAAACATTATTATTGATGATGTTCAAAAGAATGGAAGAAAAAATGGGTGAACAAACAAAAAAAATGGAAGCAAGGTTTGAACATTTTGAATCTAAATTAGATGTTACGGGTGAACAAACAAAAAAAATGGAAGCTAGGTGTGAAAATTTCAAATCTAAATTAGAAGTATGGGTGAAAAGACAAAAGACTGGATGATGACAATGCGGGATAAAATGAATGATACTTTAGTAAAAAATAGATGAGGTACAGATAGAGTGCATAAAGGACTATGAGAAGATTCACACTAAGTTCGAGTCTCTGGAGGACCACAAACAGCAAACTATAGACACCGTCCATAAAATGAGGGGAGAATTAACACTGACAAGAGACCGGATAAATAAGCAAGAAGCCACCTTCCACATAGCTATTGATAAAATAAATTATAATTTAGAGGATGGACAGAGATGTAAAAAGGAACAGGAAAGAGCCATAAAAACTTACAAGAGACCCAAATGGAGATACATGAGCAGCTAGGAGAAATCAGAGGAAATCTACAAAATGAAGGAGAACATGGTGAAAAACAGTGAGAATAAGTCAAATGCATCTGAACAAACCAAGGTCAAGATGAAGATAGAGGAAGATGGACTGAACATCAGACCAAACAAACTCCAACCAACACCAGAGATTATAGATGTAAAATCAAGCCCCATTATGCCCAGGGGAACAAGTCTCATACTTACCAATGCCACTTACAAAATTCATTCGACTCAAATCCTTCAAAGGGAACGCAAGAGAAAACCGAGCATACACATAGAGAGCTTACAGGAATTATTCAGATTCCAGCAAGTGCCAGAAACAGATCAAGTAGCCCTCACAATCCATTATTTGCAGGGGTATGCCAAATCACGGTGGGATTGCTATGAAGACAAGCCACTAGATTTTGAAAGCTATTCAGCAGCCCTGTTAAAAACCTTTTGGAGCGAGGAGTGCCAAGATGGTATATATCATGCAATTTTGAAGGAAGCGTATGGGTCAATAAATCAAGAAACAATTTTTTGTTAGACAGGTCGCATGTCTCCAGTCATTGATATTCCCGTTTACAGAGACCCAAATTATTTGAGCCATCCAACAAAATATGCCACCATACGTACAACAAATGATGGTAGGATGTGGGGTAAGGAAAGTAGAAGAAATGGCACAATTCCTCATCACTATTGATTATTCACCTATATGGAAAGAACAGGTCAAGTACCAAACAAGACCCATGGGCCAACCATATCAAGATCAACCACTCATGGCGGGGTAAACTAACCACAAATAAAAGATATGAACCTCCAGACCAAGGAAGAAACCATAGGTAGGACCAAATGGTTACATACGTATACAAACAAATGGACAGACTAATCAACTAAAGAATTAGGACCATAATTGCACACGCACACACAAAATAAGATAATTTTGTAATATAGTTTTTTTTTAAATTTTTTTATTTCAATTATATTTGCAGTAATAATAAGGATAGATTGGATTACAAATAGAATCAACAATTAGAATATAATATAAAGATAGATTATTACAATTTTTTTCCCATAACAGTTATACTGCATATATATTGTGACTAGTTGGGTTACATCACACACACTAATATAGTGTATGTGAATATATATATATGTAAAATAAAGGAAAAGTAGAAAAAATAATTATAACATACATCAAATCTTTTAAAAACTTGTTTTTTTATTTTTTTGCCACCAAAATGAAATATATATTAAAATAGTTTTCCAACATTTCGACTATTTCTTTATTTTTTTCTATGTCTTTTTCAAGGAACTAAAAATATATAAAAAGGAGATAAAAAAATCCATAAAAATTTTTAAAACAAACAAAAATAAAAATCCTGTCACATATACATACTATTTTGGAAAATATATTCTTTACTTACTATGATTTCTTTTCCCAACAGCTTCCAACTTTACATTTTGCCTAAATAAACATTTTATTGTTACAAAATATAGTTTTTTATCATCTTATCTTCAATTAACACATTTTTACATTCCTTTCTTGTTAAAAACAAAAACATTCTATTAAATTTCACAAAATATATTTTTTTTCTCTTCTCTTTTCCTTTACATTATAATATTCTATTCAGAACAGGATTTAACATCTTTATGTATAAACTTTCCTTTTCAAATTTTTCTTTTTGTTTTAATCTAGATTAAAACAACATTTGTCAGATAGAAATTCAGCAATATATTTACATAAAGAAAAATTTGGTCATGTCAATTTTAAGATTACCCCTTTAGAATGTATAATTAAACAAAAAGAAAGATTTGAAAAGGAAAGTTTATACATAAAGATGTTAAATCCTGTTCTGAATAGAATATTATAATGTAAAGGAAAAGAGAAGAGAAAAAAAAATATTTTGTGAAATTTAATAGAATGTTTTTGTTTTTAACAAGAAAGGAATGTAAAAATGTGTTAATTGAAGATAAGATGATAAAAAACTATATTTTGTAACAATAAAATGTTTATTTAGGCAAAATGTAAAGTTGGAAGCTGTTGGGAAAAGAAATCATAGTAAGTAAAGAATATATTTTCCAAAATAGTATATATATGTGACAGGATTTTTATTTTTGTTTGTTTTAAAAATTTTTATGGATTTTTTTTCTTCTCCTTTTTATATATTTTTAGTTCCTGGAAAAAGACTATAGAAAAAAATAAAGAAATAGTCGAAACGTTGGAAATCTATTTTAATATATATTTCATTTTGGTAGTAAAAAAATAAAAAACAAGTTTTTAAAAGATTTGGTGTATGTTATAATTATTTTTTAAAAGTATTTTGACCACTTTTAATAAAGAATCTAAGGTGAAAGAGTTTATTTTTGTTTATTAGGAAAAGTAGAAATAAACACAGACATAAATTTTTGTAGATATAGTAAAGGGTTAAATAACTCTGGATTTAAAGTAAAATTTCATTATGAAATTAATATTTTAAAAAGGTCTGAATAAATATACATATTGCATTATTATTAATTATTACTCTGATTTTGAAATTTAAAAACACCCTATTGTATTTTGGAAATTTTAATTAATTAAACAAAATTTTTATCTATTAGAAATCCCCTAAGTAAAAACATGTATATGTTTTCAAAGGCATTAGTGAGATAAAAATAAAAACTCTGTTTTTAATCAAGCTGCTGTTATCACCTTAGATGATTCTATAAAAGGGCTGATAACAAATTAGCTCCAGTTTTGGATAATGATTTTGAAGAGAGCAGTATGTTGTTGGCTCTAGCAGAAAGTTGGCAGAATAGCTACCATGAATTGATACAGCTGAAGGCAGGACATTAGATTTAGAAGCTACTAATATTTCCTTCTCAGGAGTTTGAATTCACTTGGAGAAAATGACCCACTTCTTTGTGCTGTAATTCATAGCCTTAAACAGAGAGGATAGTTGCTTGTCTAAAATTTATTAAATCAAAACAGCTGCTTGCCTGGAACAATCCTAGACAGAAAGAAACCAACTTCAGACCCAGATTTTACATGAATTATGTACTTTTACCTGATGATGACAACAAGCCCGGGATTATATTTTTTCTGATGGGCTATAAACCAAGCTTACCAAAAGAAAGCTTGAAGAAATTGGTGTACTGAGGCTGCTGTTCATCTATGCAAGCAGGAAACTACAGATAAATATATCGCATGTGTATACAGTGACTTGTATTTTTCAAATATTCTTATAAAAGACATTTTAACTTCGTAACTTAAAGTAAAATTTGCTCGAGTCAAATGTCTAAAAGAGAGACAATTTGCTATATATATTTTGCTAAAAAATAATTTTCATATTCATTAAAAAAAAAGAATATATAATTTAAATGCAAGCTTTGTTTGAATTAAAATCGAAAAAGCAAATCTTTTAAATTGGTCCAAAAACACTGATAATTAATCCAACAAGTACTTGTCAAAAATTGACTATACTTTTTTTTAAAAAAAGAGAGAACTTATAAACTGAAACTAAATTTTAAATTATATATTTTGTTTATACACATGTATAGGTAGGAAATTTAAGTATTAGAAAATTATAATATTATTGTAAAAAGTTGAAACAGATAAAAGTCAGTGTACATGCACACTCATATATGTAAAATTATAATCATTTTTTTTTTGTTAATGAATATTAATTGTATATTACAAATTGCGCGTCTGTGCGCATATATATGTAAACCATAGTAATAACATGAATTGTCAATTGTAATTTTGTAAATTAATGTAACAATCTAAATTTGGAATAGTAATCATGCAAATCACAAATGTAATAATTATTTTATGTTAAATTGAAATGTCTTCATCATGAATTATAAAATGCACGTCTGTGTACGGATATATGTATGCATTTATAAATACCCATTAAGAAATAATGCAATTTATGTAATAACTTGAATTTTGTAGTAATCTTGTAAATTATAGAATGACTTTATTATTGTGCATCATTCAAAATCAGAACCCTTATAAGACCTTAATCATTTTTTTTATTGTTATTAATAAACTTGTATTTAATTGTTAAAATTGTATTCCATCGTCACTTGTTTACATACAGTAATAGAGCTTTATGTTCTCCGAGCTAGATTGGTGCACGGGATGAATATATGACTGGGGATGTGTATTTAGTGCTTTGAGGCATCCAGAGATGATCAATCATCATCCTGGTTGGCACAAAAGAGGATACTCTTTAAAGCCCATGCACTATTATCTTTTATTTTAGTTTAGCCTTATTAGGAGTTAAGTTTATAATTGGCCAATACAAGTGGCCTGAGCATTAATGATGATCAGCATGTTTTAAATGTCCCAGCATTATTGATTTGATTTCTGATTATTGTGTATTTTAATGGATTAAGTTGGTGCATCCAGTTATGTTTAAATAATTGCCCAAAGTGGTAAAGGCTTAATAGTTAGCCTGGTCTAAAGAAGACCCATTTCCAATCCAGTCGCAACGTGGACTGTTGATTTTATTCTGATTTATTGTACAAATTTGTTTATTCCCATTAATGATGATGAATGGTATTTGAATTATACTTGCTTGTACTTTATAATGCTGGTTGAATGTATAGTTATTTTAGTTGCTCTTTTGAGTTAGCTGGCTGATCTCTCAATGATCTCAAGAGATTCTCTCTAATCCCATGCTCTGATAAATTATTTATAAATAATTTTTCAAATTATTGATATTTGTATTTCATTAAATGGACTGCGAGTGATGATGTTTCCATCACCCCAGTTCAATTCTATTTTCCATTACTACCGATACCCCCATCCCGTTACAATATATTTATGCTGGCCTTGTAAAATGTTAAGGAAAATCATAAAGATAAGTTAAAAATAAGTTAGTATTCAGTCAGATAAAAATGATTTTTTTCAGATACACGCCATTACTTTAAAACTGGTTGTTCTTTAGTCACCGAGACTTCAAGTAAAAGATTTTTTTAAAAAACATTTTTGTTTTGTTCCTTATAAGTTCAGGAAAATGAAGAAGTCAACCTGATACTCAGATCAAGCTTCACAGCCAACTTAGAATCTTCCACCATCAAACAATATTTAAACTCCATCCTTACGCACATATATACATATTTACTAATACATATTTTGTCTTCTTACTTAACCATTAAAGTAACTGATGTAGAAATATAGATATATTAATGTAAAAATTTTAAAGAAATATTTAATGTTATTTTAATTCATATACATGCATAATGGATATGTATATATTTTCGGTGAGAGATTACTTTTAATATTATAATTTCAAATAAAAATACATATTATTAATGTATGTTTAAAATTATATATATAATTTATTTATTTTAATCATGGTGGTCAGAAAATGATGCAATTCTTCTAAGAAGTTTCTCGAACGCAATTAAAACAATTAACCAGAAACCCATCAGTCCAAACTAAAATGTTATAATGTATAACACTAAAGTAAGAATTCATTAGTGGAAATTTTAACAACTTCAAATTTGTTTTAAAATCATAAGACTATATTTTAAAACAATCGTTCGAGAAATTTTTAACAGGATTGCATTGTTTTCAAAACTTACTAGAACAAAAGATGCATCTGGTCAGCAGATTCGCTATCCACTAGGTGCACAAAATGCCTCAGGTCTAGCAGCTAAGTGCTTTCCAACATCATCAGAAAAGGGATATAAATACTGCTAGACCTGAATCCAAAAGGAAGAGCACAATCGTAAAATAGCAATGGCAGATCTAATCCACACTCATGTTTTTTAATACAATGTGTAGTGAGTAAAGGAAAATTCATCCTCTCTGATCAAACACGCTCTTCCCGCGATCATAACTCTGGATCGCGTACCTATGAACTTTCAAATGTTTAGACTAAAAAGTAAATGCTACCTGCTTGACTGACCCCAAAATCTAGATCAAGTACATCAATCCTAATGGACACCAAAGCATCAAGGACCACTATATTTAACAAGGTAAAAAGAACTTTAGCCGCTGTCTAATATGTGAATCTCTTAAACTCAGCCTTCTGTAATAATAACCCTGACGTTCTATTAGATATTTAATATTATGTAAAATATAATTTACTTACGTCTAGTTGTTCATAACTCTATATAACTTTAATTTGCTTTATCATTGAGCCTCTATTTAATCTCTTTTCTTTCATTCATGCGGCAATCTTTTAGTTTTTATTATCGTATGTTATATACTTGTATTTTACATATGCCAATAATCCCTCAAATTCACTAGCATGTAATTTCTTTTTTTATTTCCCTTCCCTACTTTATGGCATTATTAAATTAAGTTTGATTAAAAAGAAGTCATATCTTTGCAAAATGCTCGCGAGGTTGGAAAAACCAAGCAATTATCTCATAAGGTTGTTGTAGAAAAACAGCAAAAACTGTTTTTCTAAAAATGTTTATTTTTAAATAATAATGCACTAATCATAAAATGTCAAATTTATTATATGTAAGTAAATCTATTCATTCTCCAATTCATCACCACCACCCCATTCATATATGTATAGCATTTATAACTGAAATTTTGTACTTATTTAACGGTGTGGAAAGTTATAAATAAAATAAAGGGGAGTCTTTATATCAAAGAATTATGTGTTCTAATTAGTTTAAATGATCCATGTCTGTTTAGCAATTAAATCATACCATTATGCGGGATATTCCATAATGTATGGGCATTAATTAAGTAAATATTCTTTAAAGTTATATTCGTTATTCCAAGTATTGGGTGCATATATGCAATGATGAGTGGAGAGGGGTTTTCACCCATAATTCCTACTCATTCTACACTGATCATCACAAATCACATTGATCTAGTAATATACTCACCACAAATACATTTCCAGATGGAAGCTGCACTACCAGTCCCTTTTACAGACCACTGTGCACTAGTCATAAATCTCAATTTAGCAGATGGCCTAACTATCTTACACAAAAAAACATTGAGAATGATGGGATTGCTCCCGAAGCAATTCTATCAGAGGCCTACATTTACTTTTACAAATTAAAATTTTAGATAGGCCAGCCGAACAAACACGATTTTCACTGATTGAAATCCTATACTCACTCATAGTTCACCATACAAAGAAAAGACACTGCTTCACAGTTATTGAGAACAGATGAAGACTTTATTTGTTTTAAATGTGTAATGATTTCACCATTCATGGGAGTGGTAATTTCATCATCAACAAAGTCCAGAATATTGAAATGCTGTGGTGTGAGCATTGAGATTGAGTCGTGGGCACTAATTGCTTTATTATTGAGCGCAACAGCATAACATTTGTTGGTTTTTTTGTTCAGATGCTTTATTATTATTTTGATGTTGATTTAAAGAAAGTGTTTTTAGAATTGAAGATACTTACTTATTCATTACACTGTGGATTGTTAGATTTATGATTCATATTAAATTTTAGGAAAATTAGCCTTGCATAAATTCTGATAGAGTTCAACTCATGCATTCCCCCCATCTGATCAACTCTTTTAAGAATTATCACAGTGAAAACACACTAATTCTGAGTAATAAAAATGATTAATGCAATTTTTTCACATTTCCTACGGATTTTTTTTTGAGCTGATTAAAATTTGCGGATAAACGCATCTATCACCTTCCTAATAGAAGGTATCTAATAGTAACCTAATAGAAGGTATCTGATAGTCGAATTCTATAACTTACTACAGAAAGAGCAATTCAAAAGAAACCAACAATATCTCAAACAAACATACCTCATAAAGATAGAGATGAATCGACCTATGATGAAATATGGTCTGGTTAAGAACTGCTAACTTTAACTTCTCTGAAATCGATCTGCAGAGGCTCTTGGCTAGATTTGGGGTCATCATGAGTTTCAAATACCTAACTGAGAAAAGGATGGAAGTTGAACTATTATCTAATAACACAGTATTTACGATCACATTAAACAAGAGATATTTCCTGCTTGATATTCCCTGCACATTGGAGGAGAGTAAGTGTCCTCTATTCACTCCTCTTCAGGATTTTGGATTATTAAGAGGTTAACATTGGAGAACGTTAAAATAGACTACTACTTAATAACTTCGATCAAGGCCAGTATCAAAACTAGCATATTTGCTAATATAAGGCTTTTCATATTTCTCACATACATAATCTGGACAACATGGTGTAAAAAAATTTTTAACAACACCCTCCTCCAAGAGGGTAAGTATCTCATGAAGAAATTAACTAAGATCAAGAAAGATGAATTGCTCACATGCAGGAGTAGATTCATTGACACGTGGAGCTTAATCTCAATCAAAAAAAAAAAAATTAAAAACAATAGTACAGTCCAGCAAAAAGGAGAGAATATAAAACATTCCTTTAACTCTGTAACTGTTACACAAATCCAATAAAGTTGCAGTACTAATAAAAGACTATATTGGTAGTTAATACTATATCAATACATCGGAAAAAAAAATGAAGGACAAAGAATTAGTGAACAATTGCAGTTGGCAACATACCATCTACCCAGAGGTTATTGGGAAATCTTCAAATGAACCATTTAAAATTTGTGTAACTATTACCTGTGTAACAAAATACCTTTTCTCATGTAAAAACATCCTTATCTATTGTATTTAATAAAATTATTATTGAAAAAAAAAACTAGCTTATTTTTACTGAACTGTAATGTTAAAGTATTAACATTCATCAATTTAGAGAAATCTGCTGCCTGGCTGCCTTTGCAAGCTAATAAGCCCATTATAAGAAATCTAGTATACCATACATTATTGACAATAATATTATCAAATTTAGCTGATGCTAAAATATTAAGATTCATCAATTTAGAGAAATTTATTGGTTGGCAGCATTTGCAAGCTAATAAGCCCTTTATTTCTGATATTGTTATATTTAGCTAAACATCCCCAAGCAAACTCAAAGGAAAAATCCCT
This sequence comes from Epiperipatus broadwayi, assembly GCA_028023455.1. Taxonomy (NCBI): domain Eukaryota; kingdom Metazoa; phylum Onychophora; class Udeonychophora; order Euonychophora; family Peripatidae; genus Epiperipatus; species Epiperipatus broadwayi. Next base: position 4,042,006 of record JAQFVV010006259.1, on the reverse strand, counting down.
GATCTTGATGAACAACAACATGACTTACAACACCAGAGCATTCTACAACCTAAGCCACATGCACAGGAAGCACAAATGAATGAACCAATCACTGACAATCCATCTCCAGAAAAACAGAGCCAATACAAAAAGCACAAGTCAAACATACTCCTGAAGAAAAAAAAATACATAGAAGACAATCACAACTCAGACAATGAAACAGACATGGACCTATGTTACTACTCATCCATAAATAAAAAAGGGAAATCTTCTGGACTAGAAAAATCAAGTTCAGTAAAAAAAGATGAAAAAAAAAACCTTTTAATTGAAGCACTAAGTACAAAGTCCCAAGAACTACTAAACCTCCCAAACAGGGCTAGAACAGTAGAAAAAAAAAAACATAATCTATAAAAAATATTATGACACAGGAAGACTGGAGAGAAGATGTGAAAGGATGGAACTACCACCATCTTTCTCCTCTGACGATTCACAAGACAATTGGACAATCAAAAAAAAATAAAACAACAAAGCATAAAGAAGACATGCTAGCAGTATTGAAAAGCGGCTCAATAATAAAAACCTGGCAGCATGAAATGTAAAATTGAGTCTGAATGTGAGAGGCATCCACTCCACAATTAGAATCCATGCCATTAGGCACTGGTTCGATACTAACTCTCCACATATACTATTTATGGGAGAGACCAAGTATCACACTAACTCTAACCTCAAAATTCTTAAAGACCTCACCAAGCTTGGATACACCAATTAACAACAAACTACATAGCAGCTGGAGGGGTAGGCATTATCATAAATAATAAGCAACCCCCTAACAAATTTAATAGATGCAGATAACATGATTTCAATAAATTTAACATATGGAAACATCATAATTAATGCTTTTTACATCTACACCTCCAAGAACTCAGTAACTTGCTTAAGAATCAATAATATCATTAACATGATAACGTTCAGCAACAGCTGGCCTTCTATAATCATTGGAGACTTCAATACAACATATGAAGCCTTTAACTCCAAATACCTACACCATCTGAACAGGTTTTATTAGTGGTCAATGGTTTTTCCCTGCTGGGGCATTTTCTTTCTATACTAGAAGGCACCAATCACTGATAGACCTGCTGTTCTATACTGCTTAAATACATTATATAATGGAAGCCATTTACTGGAAGCCACTTACAACTTGTTGCTTTCTCTAATCATCATGCCCTAGTAGCACGTATAGAAGTAAATAATGGAATACCTATAAGGCATAATAAATCAAGCAGAATGATTATGAAAGCAACCATAACTGAGGCTATCCCTTCAGAAGCTTATACATTATTCCATAAAAACAACATCCTGTCTAAGCCACCAGAAGAAGCATGGTTTGCCTTTGTTGGAATCCTGCAGATATTAATAGTTCAGTACACTCAAAAAACAAAAGGGCCAACCATCCTAATAAGAGAACTGGGTGAAATCAATAACAAGCTAAAAGTGTTCTGCAGTGCCCAATTCTATTGATACCATCCTTAGCCTCAAATACCAATATAAAGCAAAGCAGAAAGCCCTAACTGAATATATCTCTATTAAAAGGACAAAGATATATCTTGCTGCCCAGCATTGCTGGACTAGGGGTTACCTAAGGTGGGCACTGGGGGCTGAAAGAAAACAAACTACACCATCCATTATTATTTACAAAGGCACAAAACTAACAGAACATATGATGGAGCAGATTATGTTACACTATAAAGAAAAATTACAAAGAAAGTCTACCATCTGAAGACTGTTAATTGGAAAAGCAGCATTCCCCAGCAGAGCACGGGATTACTGAGTCTAGCCTCGAAAAAAACTGTCACCATTTTCAGAACATGTACACCCCAGAATGCATGCAAAATCCAAAATTTTTGTAGTCCCACCTCAGCAACTTTGCAATCCCCATTATGATGGGGATGATAAATCACTTGGCAAAAGGTAAAAGAGATATAAAGAATGTGTACCCAATTGCATTAGCACCTTCCATGAAAAAACATCGGCATCCATCAGAAATCATTAATATTAGACCAATTTCAATGACCTCTTTATTAAGATTATAGAAGGGGTCATTACACATAAATTCAAACATAGACTTTAAAATAAATCGCCCTCTCTCAATATGCTGTAACAGTCATATTTGAACATTCGTGCAACAAAATCTAGAGTTTTGGTAAATTATACCAAGGCTGATCTAGATGAGGGTTTGAGACCAAATCCGACCATACCTCAGCTCCTTTGCCAACCTTCCCTGACTTACTACCTTATGAATGACATATAGGAGGTCACACTCGTAATCTCTTAATTTCCGCGCCGGCAGTAGCAAAGGGTAAAGCGAGCGACTCGGGGATAATTAATTAAATGTTTTATAACTTAACCAAACACACTCACACAACTTATGGCTGATTATCTATATAAATATTAATAGTTATGGATGGTGATTTAATATAAATAAAGTGAATAATACTGCAGACGTTAATAGGTTTTAAAATTATTTAATATTGACAAAACACAAACAATAACAATTAAATATACTGCATATTCCACTTGCAGGTGGGATGGTGAAAATACGAACTACATGATCTGTAATCAATTGTACTTAACGATCATCATTTATTATATCGTTATACATTAATAATTATTTTTACGTCTACACTGATGTCTAAATTATGCACTGCCATTCCTACTCAGTTTGTTAAGGGTTAAATTTTAAGAGAGTGGCAACTTTATACAATGTGTACTTAAATTTATCATTACATGATGAGCAGTCAATGTGCTCTTTATGTAGTTATTCTTAGATAAACTAGATCTTAGGTTCAGATCAATGCTGAACAATTAATATAACAGCAGATGAACTGGCGTTTTGTAGCATAACTTCGGAGGCTACGGCGCTATGCAAATTACATCAGAGGTGCGGCTTGAATGTGCCTTTACTCATGAGATTCAGCAACATTTACTCGGTTCTCAGCTACCGGTCGCCTGCTATATGTGAACTTTTAGTTCGGATCGAACAGCCATAATATACGATGCTGGATTCAGTGTTCCAGTTCTGAAAGAGGTAATGGGAATGACCCTTAAAATCATTATCCCATTCAAGAGAAGGCTGTCCGAACTAGGGATGATAAGATAGTCCTTAAAACCTAATCTTATCTTAATAATTATATGCTAGCAAGGCGGAATGCACCTCAGTGCTTCGTAAAAACTCATTCACAACGCTTTCTAAATATTAATTATTACAATTAGTAAATCGCGAAATCTAGTTTCTTCTGCAAACTACCCTACGCCAGTTAGTTAAATAAACACTGAAATTGTACTAAAGAGGACTTTATTAAAATTGATCTAGTTTATTAATTAACTACATAGTCTATGAAAATACATTAATGGGGTCTAAAGCATATCTGGGACTTAAACTTGGCTAACTACTGAATATGCCTTAAATTAGCACTCTCTTATTTAACTAAACAAACCTTTTAATAAGCAACATATATGTGATATTAAGCTAAACATAGCAGTTCAACTAATACATCAAAGTAGGTTTCAGACCAGAGATCATCTATAGATATGCCAAACAGCATACATTAATTTCTTGAGAACAAAAATGTCTCTAAGTTTATAATAATTAATAATCTCTGCTCTGAAGGCATAGCATAAATCAATAAAAGCATTTTAACAAAATATATATATAAGATGCAAAAGTATAGATGTAAATAGAGAAAATAATAAGACAAAGAAGATTTTATAAGTTGAATTTAAAAAGATTTAAGAATTTGAGATCAGGCAAGATTTACATTTTAATTTTTAAAATATTTTAAAATTATACAGATTAAGATAAATTTATCTAATACAGTTTACTTAATTTAAGAGAGAATACAATTATTTGACATAGTTTGATTAATTTATAAGATTTGAATTTAAGATTTTGTGCATATTATATTATATAGCTAGCTTTAGGAAAGATTTATAGATTGCTATAGCTTTTAGATTTAGCTTGGTTTGAGAAGTTGTTACCGATTATTTATCTGAAGGCTTGCAGCTTGATAGTATGAAACACACGCATGGACTGATTTATCTGAGCTGGTTCATCTATGGGCTATTCTTTCAGTAGGGCTGTGGTTTGGGTCTCCGGTCTCCATAAACGGTTCTTAGCCGCCAGGAAGGTGGCCTTTGCTTCTCTAGCTGCTGGTTTCCATGTCAAAAACTAGGCAAACTGCCTGGGTAAAGGTTAACATGAGAGTAAAAGCAAAATGGATGACGGTTTCTTTTCAACTGGCCTTTTTATATTTCTTTAACCCCCCCCCCTCTTACAGCTCATTCACAATCTTTATTTTTGGACATTAAAGCTTAAGAAGTCTTAATTTCATCCACTTCAAACGAATCGGTTAGATTGATTTCAGATTTAATGTTTACTAATTGTTCCTTTTTTATTTCACCAGATTCAAGTTCAGCTGGATTTTATTGCAGGTTTAATTGTCCACTTTTTATTTTATTAAGAATCATAAAGTCTGAATTTATACAGGCGGTGTCTCATAAGATTGACAAAGTTCTTTTTTTTTTTAAACATTGAATTTCTTCTCTTTCTTTTCTTGAAAGGGATTTAAACTGCCAACATTTTAACAAACACGTGAGAAATATACATTTGTTTTTAATTGCTATACGTGATTAAGTAATTCAGTAATTGGGTAACTTCAAAGACGGTTTGAAATGATTTAGAGAATTCTGTTCTTATATAATACAATTTCCACAGCTAAAAACCAATTTAATTATTTAAAATCATAAGATGAATATTTATAAAATTATAAGGTGTGTACATTATATAATGCTAATATCAATCAGATGTGAATATACAATTTTTAGCAAATAAAAATATTATAAAGTGTGTATACAATCATAGATGTGTGTGCATATACAATTACACACATATACGCATAAATATATGCTTTTATATGTTAAATTCCCAAGTATATTGCTATATATATATGTAGCTCTAGGGTTTGAATTAGGGAAATGAAGACTACTATTTTATATAGAGGTGAAACGTATGATGACCAATTCATACTGTTTCAATGCCAAGAAGGGATCCTCCACTTTAACAATGATTGGAGAAATTAAAATTCCTCTTTGACCACATTAGAACAATACAGTCTAAGCCAATCGCTGTCCAATTAGACATTTCTGAGTCATTTGATACAGTAAATATCCACAAACTTCTAAATCTAAAAGACTTTAATATCCCCATTGAAACAATTCAAATACTCAAGTATTTGATTTGTTTCAATGGGAATATCAATCTCCTACACAAGATATATATTTCGTTAAATAGTACATACACCAGCAGATTCACACCAAATTCATCACTCCAACAATGTTCTCCACTCAGTGCTCTTTTTATTTGCTATATAAGCCCCTTCCGAGTCTTAGTTCCCAGACTTAAGAAGTCAATTAAAGCAATAGCATAGATGGATGACATCTTGGTCATCCTATCATCGAATAATACCTTAACAGACTATATAAAATATTTGACAGATTCACCAGAACCTTTAACCTCAAAATAAATAAATAAAATCTTCTACCGGGAAAATATACTTGAGGAAAAAGATCAACTCTAAATTCCTGACAGAATCTCAGAAGTTCTTGGTCATTTTAATTAAAGCAGAGAAGATTAGAGCTCTGATGAAGATTGCTGGACAGTCGAAACTGTAAGGAAAATAAAAGTTTTTTTAAAAAAATTTGTTTGCATTGAAGTGTAGATGAAAGAATGTTATAAGCAATATATATTGTGACCTTTGGTTTATTTAATCTATAAACCAATTGTAAAAAGATGAAACTAATTATGGGCAAAAAAAATTTTTTATGTAAGAAAAGTTGACAAGTTTTATTTGAAAAATCAATAAATATATAGCTCAAATGTAACATATATAGAGATACAGTTTGTTTGTATAAAATATAGCTAGCATTATTTAATGCAAGGGGGGTTGATTTTTGATTTTTATTTGTATGCGCTATAATTTACCAATATGATAATTGAGAAATAAATATTTATATGGCTAAGATAAAGTCGTTATGAATTTTACTGTTTATTACTAAAAAGTTGGTGAGAATTGAAACTGAATTAATTATCAGTGGCTTTAATTTGACAGTTTCTTTTCAAGAGAATAGGTTTAAAATTATAGGAAATTATAATGGATATTTGTTTATGATTATCAGAAATTATAATGGATATTTTATGCTTGTAATTATAAGAAATTATAGTGGATATTTTATGTTCATGTAATCTGAATAAGCAGTTTTCTATTGAATGTTCTGCATATGTATTGTAACGATATATAAATATGTCGTTACATTAATTTAAAATAAAAACTTAAAAGTTCGCAAATAAAAGGAAAAAACTAAACGCTAAAATTAAAACATTGTTAAACGTGTATACATTCGCACAGATGTTAAACTTTAAAAATTTTTTTTTTTCATAAACAAAAAAAAAAAAAAGTATTTGAATGTATTTTTTTTAAATAAAAAAATACAAGATTGAAATATAAAAATATTTTAATAAAAAAAAATAACGTAAGTTAAAATAAAAGCAGGTATTAATTAATTCCTGTAATCTATAAAAGGAAATGATTGTTTATTAATTATCTAAAAGCTGTTTAATTAAAAAGTCAGATGGAAAGTTAGATAAGAGAAGAAAGAGATTTTAGCTTGACAAATGGAAGCACTAAGCCTTGGCCCGGACCATAACGAAAAAACAGATTAGTGACGTTTTGTTCAGTGAATCCTTGTGGATGATATAAAAAGAAAAAAATATTGAGTTGAAGAGCTTTTTCCAACTTGATTTTGGTGGGTCTGGCGACAAGACGCACTTGTCGTCCTCACTCACTTATTTAAAAATGCAAAGACTGTGATACCAGGACAGAACCAGCAACTGCCACCTCCAAAACATCAGACCGGTCTTCCAGGAAAGTCTGCATGGGAATTGCCAACGGGAACAGGGACTTCTCTACCGTAAGCAATAGAACTGAACAATTGTTAAAATCATAACCTTAATTAAGAACTTTAAAGATTGCTAAGTAAATTTAAATTTTATAAAAAGGAACTTTTCTCTGACTCTATGTGTCAACTAAATTGATAATGTGATATTTTATATATGTGTGCGTTTGATAAAAAAAAAAAAATCATTTCCATTTATTATTTATTGTATTGATATTTATTGTTTAAATTTTAAATGAGGTAATTTCAAGTTGTTTATAGACGCTTGCATGGATTCGTTTGCGGTTAATTATATTTTGGTTTTCATATTTGATCAAAATATATAGACATTCGATAAATAATGATACCTTACGGTGAGTATCTAAAATGTATTTATTCGGATGTCTTTTAAGTTATTGGTGACAACGCAAGTATCTTATGGTGAATACTATTGGGTTACTTATAAGTTTCCCTCTGTGATTGTCGGTATCAATAGTTTTGTATTTTGATCGTTTATGTTTATTTTGAAATGTTTTTGACCGTGGAATCTGTGTAATCGATCTATACCCAACATTTTTAAATAAATCTGTGCGAACGTATATAAATGTTAAAATTAAGTCGGGCGAATGGCTATATAGTTTTGTAAAGTTGTATTTAGGGAGGGTAATCTTAGGTTATTCATTTCGTAGTTGAATTGGTTCAATGGATTGGATATATTTGTGTAATTAGTAAATGTAGTATGAGATCCGCTACGGGCAGGATTATAGATATACGCCACACACCCTCTGTTTGCCTATGGATGGGTTTGTAAGTCGGCAGAAGACCGCAGTCCATTCCTATGGAGTTTTTAGTTTATTGATCTACTTGCCCACAGATGTCACATTCCTGTTGGTGGAGAGTCAATGTCTTCTCTATTTCTACTTATTGTTCAGATGTACATTCCTGACAATATGGTATTTTGTGTTGTCGTATCATGCTACATTGAATACATGAATGTATCAGATGGATTGGTGCCAGTTGATTGCGAAATTTGTTGCCTAAGGTTAAATCAGGGAAGAATATTTTCCTTTCAAATGCAGACCTATGTAGTCTATTCATACCCGACCCTCTAAATAAAATACTAAACATTATAGCAAGCTATTTTAAATGTAAAATTAAAAATTAAGATAAAAATCTAAATGTTAAACTTATTCCTCGAATTTAGAATGTTATATATATGTGCATAAATAAATGTTTGTATGCTAATTTCTGGCAGTGGCTTTTATTATTTTTTTATATTTATATCTAAGGTTATATATTTTATTATCTCTGCGTCTCCACTGAGCTAGTGACAATGGGCTAACGATCTAAATATGTAAATAAAGTGGAATCCTAACAGCGCGTATCTGCCTACTTTATAAATTTTTCTAGGCTCAAATGCCTAGATGGCGCCCTTTGGTAGTGCGGTGCGATGCGATCTCCCATTTCGTTTGGATCGTTATAGTATATATGTGTGATACAGATATATGGGTTTGATTTTTTTTCTTTCCTTTATAGAAATTGATATAGTGTTCTATATTATTTCATGATAAGTATGGAGAAAAAAAATGAATCTGTTCTGATTTATTATTCCTAGCTCTAAAATGTAAATCTAAATAAGAAATTATTTAAGTAAAAGAATGTAACATTTATTTTGCCAAAAATTGCTAGTAAGCTTATCTTTTAATTGGATTTTCTTTTAATTGCTTTTTCATAAATTAACCAATAATGTGTTTGCCATATGGTAAAATTTGATATGGGCTAAGTCATTACAATTGACAGGTAATAAATGGTTTAAGTGGTCATTCTGGGAAGGGAATTTTAATTAAAATTTTAGAAGAACCAGATAAAAAGATAGGCTGACAGATATTTTCTTTCTTTTCCTCCTCCCAAAAGTCTATAAAAGGGGTTGGAGAAATTGGTGTGGGGACTTTTACTAATTCAGAACCAACTGGCTATTCAAATGATTTATCTCTGAAAGTTTTTCTCTGAATTTTTTTTTTAATTTTCTTTCTCAGAGTTTAATAATGTGTTTAAGTTTACAGTATAACCAAGATATGAAGTTCTAATTCATATATAAGTGGTGCATATTTTTTTCCCTAAAGTCAATTATGGAGAAATCAACTTTTAATAAGATATTCTGTGCTGAATACCACAATCTGTCTATTTGGCTTGTTAGAAATTCATTTAAGGAGAGAACTATCAAAAAAGACCAATTCATATTGCAATAATTATTTGGCTGGTTGAAATTTGTTTGAAGAAACCGCAGAAAACTTCTGTATGATGTTTAAAAGCCAATTCATGTTTAATAATCAGAATCTACATGTTGTCTATATTTTAAGCCTTAAAATGGAAAAAAAAAGGAAACAAATGAGTTCGAACCGAGGAAGAAACTCATCAAAATGGAAAGGTAAACAGCAGAACTCTTTTAAAATGTATTAATTATTGTGTAGCTACATTTTGATTAAAATAACTGTCTACATTTTTATATATTGTGATTTGAATAACTGTCTGTGCGTTTTTACATACATTTGATTAAAAATAACTGCCTGTGTTGTGCGTCTATATAGGTATCTCCAAATAAAATGAACTGAATACAGTAATTAATTGATGGACAATAACATCCGAAGGAAAAGACATTGGAAAGAGACTCATAATGTTTGATATTTATTCTTTATTTCACTTTGTTTATATAACATGTAGCATGCTTTTAATAGAAACTTTAAGTTCATATTAATTTTTTTTTTTTTTATTTATGTTTTAAAATGTTTAAAGGAAAGAAGGGAAAGTGTTTTTGATCCCATTGAAGTATAAATGCTTACGTAATTTTTTTTTTTTAAAAAAATGATACCAAATATTTTTTTTATTATTAACAAAATTTTGTGTTTAATATTAGATATATGAAGAGTGATTGGATGACCATATGAAGGATCATTGGTATGCTAGTTGATTCGATCTGTTATTAATATAAATACTAGGTGTATGTTGTTGTTGGCTTGACTTTAAAATTGAGATAATTTATGTTTTGATTCGGAATCTGGTTAGTCTTTGTCATTTATCTAGACTGTAATTGATGTATGTGTGGGCATAGGTAAAGCTATTAATGCTTGTTCTTACTGAGGTAGTTATCTTACCACCTCATAGATGGAAAATAACTCTCATGATTTATTTACTATGGCAGTAGATGACCAATTTTCACTCGTTATTTTTGTTAAGATAGGGAATTATTAATAGAGGTATTGTTCGAGTTGTAGAAAATGTTTTGCATGCCTATATAGAGTAAGTGTATAGACAAAAGTTCTTCACATGATTCTAGATCTTAGGGGAGACCACTCTCTGGCTAAAGCAGACATTTAAGTTAGGAGTTGTTGGTGTTTTTTTAATTTCCCTTACCAAGACGCTGATGTGTGCGTGTTATAAAATACTGCATGGTGATGTGAAGTATGTAGAGTTTTTCTTATGTAGGACAGAATAAAAGTTGTCTCGACAGAATAAGAATTTCAGTCAGATGTATGTGTTGATGGGAGGATGACAAAGATTTTAATTTAGAAGCTAACCGGTCAATAGTCGATTTTGTGAAGGATGGTAAATTAAGTGTCGTCAAGCTAGGGCAACATGCTGACCTATCAAAATATATACGGTCAAAAAGCGTGAATATCTGACAGGCATGAACATAAAATTGTGGTTTTGAATTTAAACCCATCTGCAAGACCAGTAAAAGATTTTTCATGGCACATCATCCTTCTTCATAAGAAATGTAAAAGTTATTGCTTGTTGAAATAATTTAGAAATTGATGATTATTTATTATTGCTGGTTAGAGTAACTAAACTGATAAATTATTTTGGAATAGTCCAATTGATAATGTTTGCAATAAAAAAAGGGAGCAGAAATTTATAGGTTTTCTTAAAGATACGGAGTTCTGATTCCATGCGGAAGCGGGGTTTTTTTTTTCCTTTATTTGATAAAGAAATGGTTCAAAACAATAAATAAGTCATTCAGAAAATTAGTTGAGTTAAATATGTATCCGTATCATAAATATTAGTCTTTAGTAGACTTGATATCATATATTTGAGTGTAACAATATTATATTTAAGTGTGTTTCTATTTTTATTTATGATCATTATTGTTAATGTAATAAAGATTTATTATTGTTATAAAATTACATTGCATCTTGTGTTTTAATGTTTCAAATATCTCCAGAATCTACATCCAGCACCTATATTTAAAGTAATATTAGTTCATATTTAAATTTAATTATTCATTTTTATATTGATAATTGATTCCATATTCGATTGACATAATTAATTTTATATTGATAATTTATTTCCATGATTGATTTACAGTATTAATTTTTATATTGATTATTTCCATATTCGATTCACTTAATTCATTTTTATATAATTCACTTTTACATAATTCATTTTCACATAATTTATTTTCATAGTTAATTTGCATAATGTATTTTTATAGTGTATTTCCATATTTTACTTACATAAGAATTTCTTGATCGATTTATATGATTGATGTCCGTGTTTTACTTCCATAGTTTATTTGACAAAATATGATAGGTTTAAATCTATTAATTAAATTTGATCAAACAGATTATATAATATAGAATAAAATGACAGGGGAATAGTTCATTTAAGTTTAATAGATTTAATCATTTGGTTCGTTGTAATGTTGTGGATATTGGGAGCAGACATAAAATCCCTTTCCTGCTCTCAGTGTTTAGAGTGATTCCTACAAGTAAACTTGTATTAAAATTTAATTTAGCATATTTTGGGATCATATCCATTACAATGTAATTGCTCATAAGTGCACCTCTTGGCAGATCTAGACCTTGAGAAAAAGCAGTTCGATTATTAATCTAAGAGCTAGTTTGGAAGTCAAGTAGCATATTATAATAAAATTATTATACTATTATTAAAATGGTGATCATGAATTGATAGTTGATTGAAAGGAATATAGGTGTTTAGAGAAATAAGATTAAGGGTTCTCAGATTAGAGAACATAACACAGACATTCCGTGTTATATAATTGTTGCTATTAAAAGTGATAGATGTTGAGAACGAAAAATAAAGTAATGGAATTAAATGGGGGAGGATTTATTTATGATAATTTTTATCTTGTATTAAATTAAATAATAATTTTATATTGTGAACATAAATTATGAGTTTTCTGCATCAATTACTGATTTATTTCCAGTCATATATAAATGAAAAATGTATATAACATTTTCCGTAGTTACCACTCAAGATCAGATATTTATCTGAAAGTTATGAAAGAAAGTTGTCTCATTATTATAAATTTAATAATATATTTATCATGAAATATTTGCATGACTAATGCTACGTGTGAAATTAAGACCACATAGATTGAATGGTTTTATCAATATTATTTTTTTTTTGAGACAATTTAATTACTTTCTCCATTGTCTTCTATAATCCTTAAACATGGCTAATGATGATGATCTCAAGTGGGCATTATGATTTATAGTTGCAATTTGGCGCCCGGGTATACTTGATCTTATTGTTAATACACACTAGCCATCCTTGTTTGATCCTAAAATTTAATATTAAATTCAATTGATTAGCTACTTGAAATAAATGAGAGTTTGTTGAGGTTAAATAAGTGAAAGATTACTCTGAGGAAAAGTATTGGGTTTTTGAATATTTAAATCCCAAACTGCAATGTCCAAAGAACTTCTGGAGATAATTCAACAATCAACTGATAGTCATTTTAATTAAAGCAGAGACAATTTAGAGGTCTGATGAAGACTGCTGGACAGTCGAAACTGTAAGGAAAATAAAATTTTTTTAAAAAAAATTGTTTGCATTGAAGTGTAGATGAAAGTGTTATAAGCAATATATATATAAGTTATTGGGGTTTTGAATATTTAAATCCCAAACTGCAATGTCCAAAGAACTTCTGGAGATGATTCTACAATCAACTGACAAGATAACCCAACATTTTTGGGGGTATACTTCTCCCTTCAGGAAAAGTTAGCCCTTCTAAACATGAAAGTTGTGAGTAAAATCTCTTATTACCTCTCAGTTATGAGAGTTACAAAACCTATAGTCTCCATCAGTATTAATAGAATTCAGCATCAATATTTTTTCAAAAAGCACACTCACTAATTTACAACCCAATAGAAAAATAGCCCACAGATTGCCCTTCCCCTAGAAAAGGCTGGCTAAACCAAATAGTTCACATTTTGAAACAACATACTAACATATCTGAAGATCTTTTCAAAAACAAAATCAAACTTTGGGAAGCCCATCACAAGATTAACCTTCAACCTAACACTGCTAAGCCAAAACCAGGAACTTCAAACTAAAGAATTAACTTGCTGTTCAAATACTGGGCTCTTGAGCTAAAATACCTAGACTTTCTGGTGAAGATAAATTTAGAAGCAATGCCTATTAATTGGTTCATCCACTACAAAAAACAGATGAACAGGGTTGATCCAACATGCCCCAACTGTGAGAGGCATGAGGAAACTTATGATCACATAATACATACTGAAGTGGAAAATATATTACATATATTTTGCTTCACTGTCTGGTGATTCAAAACCTTGAATCATAGGTTTAAACCCAGATATATATGTGTTAAATCACTAGAGAATGAAAAGGATGCACACACAAGTTTTAAAACCCCCCTTTATTTTTTTGTTACGTTCATAAGTTAAACATTTTTATTATAAAAGATTATTTAATAATTTTAAGTCGGAAATATTTAAATTTTCAGGCCCTTTAAATAATTATGTATGTGTGTCAATATTATTAGAAATATGTTTTCCGTAATTAAATATGTATATTTATTTTATAGTTATGTACATTTTATTTTATTTCATGTATTTTTATTTTCTGATGCAATACCAAAGAAAGTTCTAGAGAGTAATTAAAATAACTCATAAAATTTATAAATAAAAGAATATTCTAGATGTTTTAAAAAAGTAATTAATAAATTAAAATCCCTTAGCAAACTAAATGTTAATGGAAATTATATCTTTTGAATCTATGTCCATTTTAAAAATAGATTAAAACAATACTCTAGAAATTGTTGCATCATCGTTGAAAATAGACAATAGGTGCATTCGAGCCATTTAATGGACATCCGGGCCATATCAAGTGGAAACAGAATATTCTAGAAGGTTTTTACTGATATAGATAGAGCCGAAATTTTAGGCTAACGCTCTTAGTTCGCCATCTTAAACAGTGTTGTAGAACGGACCCACATCACTTATATTATTTGAAATATGATTCCAGAGTAGAGATGCTAAATTTGCTTCCCCGTTCTCCAAAATCGTTTCCACGCTGCTATGCTAACCTGCTATCGCCACTTATGGACTGCCTAATTTAAATGCTATCATAATCATCTCAAGATGCCAACCATTATTTTTCAAAACTTTGCCTTGCTTAACCGTGTTTTCCTCATTTATCATTCTACACTTTCAAATCCGTACGTACGTCAAGATCTTGCCACTTATGAACTCTTTCAAAACTTTCATTTTTAAATCTTAAATTATTTGTAAAATTCTCTTTCTATTGGAACATAACATAATGCTAATTGTAACCGTTCTATGAAGTAATGACTTTCTCTGTTATAAAAATCTAATGCACGAATCTAAAACTTTTTTTATGTATTTCTTTAATGGGTTTCACAATTTCTTATTTTAATTATTTAAATGTGGCAAATTTTTTTTTTTAATATTATAAATTTCATATGATTTAATTTAATATGTTAATAGTTCAATCGAGCAAATCAATCCTAAATTTTCTCATATTAGATATCCTAGATATTATATGATGTTAAATCGTAAATGTAAGCTTTCTTACCTAACTAAAAGTTCACTCGATTGAATATTTTTAGGTATTCTATTTGCTTAGTGGGAACAATAATCCCTCCTTTTATTTGTGACATCCTAATGAATATTAAAGTTGATTTGCATACCTTTCGAGACGGATATCCGTCATTTCATTACGCTAGATCCTATTAAATTATAAGGGCCTTAATCCATATATCAGTGTTATTAAAAAATTGATTTTTTTTTATTAGCGTTGCGGGACTTACATAACGTTATGAAATTTCCTCACGTTGCTTTATTAAACTTAAAATCCGGAGAAACAGTATTATTTCACTTATGGCATATCGGGTTTGGAAGCACCGACTCTAGGATAGTCAGGTGGCTGGTAAGCTCTGCATAGGTTAATATTGGAAAACAGGCTATGGAATTCTTACGCCTTACCACCTTTTTCAAATGCTGACCTGTCATGTTAAACAGTAAGGTCTGCTTTGCAGATCTTCGTTTCATCTATTCTCACCTATTTCCTACCCTCATACCTTAGTTTGAACCACAATCTATCATAGTATGTCTGCAATGCACTTATATAATGAAAAATTTCCAAATAAATAAAATGTTATGAATTATGTGTATGTTCGCATAATTTAGATTTATTTAAAAAGTAGGTTATATAAGTTGTAATTGCGTACACACTATGATATGCATTTTAAAACATGTCAAAATTATAAATTGTTATTTAAAATTATTTTGTTTGAATCTATTTACAAAAATATATTACAGTTGTAATATATTTTGATTTAAAATAAAACTTATATTCGTTTAGTAAATAGATTATAATATTGAGATTTAAAAAGTAAAATAATTTTCTTTTGAATTTAAAATCATGCCATATATTTTCTGTTAGGATAAACAATAGTTTTAATTATTATCTAAATATACAGCAGATGTCCATTTAAGGTTTTCTTTAATTAGTAAAAGTAATTTTAATTAAATCAAGTTTGTAATTCGAATGTCGACAAAGAAATTAACAATAGAAATTAATTAAAATTTTGTTGAATTCCTTTAGACATTCGGATAGGTTTAATAACAGCTGATAAGTAAGCAAAAGTCATATTTTTGTAATGCTCCAGAGCAGTTCTATTGTTCAATTTAACTATAAAAAGGAGGGTTTTCTTTTGTTCTCCATTTTAATGTTTCTAACCGAAATTATTATAGTGATTTGCTAATGAAATGAATCTAGTGAAAATATTCAAGTAAAATATTCTTCAAAATATATTTTACTGAGATTTTAGCTACGTGCCTGCGAACTTAAATATGAAGCAGAGTTTTCATCTCCAAATTAATGGACCATGTTTACCACACCTATTGCAAACCGTGACATGACTAAGTAGAATGGCAAGAAGACTATTTCCTTTTGGGAATGGCCAGCTGCTGCTCTAGACCACCGAAAGCTATCACATAAGGAACCCCGGAACTGCTGCTGCTGCCAAAAATATTAAATTCCAGATTTTGCTGCTGAATTGTATAAAACCTGCTGACCATCAATCTACCTGCAAATGCTTCTCCAGGGGTAACCCCAAATTAACCCAAGAGCTCTTGTGATTCCTAACTAATATACTATAGCTATTTTAAATTGTTTTTCTTTTATTTCACATAACTTGGTTGTGTACTTCTTTAATGTGTTCTAATATAATCAACAGTTTTGCTCTCTATCCTTGGGTTAATATTTTCTATTTATTAATCTTTCTTTTATTATGATGTGTCAGAATAGTCTTTGACCGAGTGAATTATTTATTCCCTTTGTTGAAAGTAAGACACCGATATTAAGGCATATTTTAAATCTATAAATAATTCCCAATTTTATTATCTCGCAAATCACTCGTTCGAGGGCTATTCTAATCTTCTTTAATATATATAATAATCAAATAGTTTAAAATCTACATTTTATTGATTTAACCTAATATGAGAGTATGTGCGAGGTCAATGATTAAATGTGTCCCAAATGCATGATTGCGTAAATAAATCTACTTTTCAAATCCGCAAGCATGCATTTTCCTATTTTTAAATACTGTATTCTACTTTAATTACAAAGTTCATCATTGACGTCGAGATTGGGCGGACCCCTCTTAAATAAATTTCTGGGAATTTGATTGCGCATTTTTCCTAATCTAAGTGAGTCCATTTCGCATGTTTTATGTACATTAGTCTAGTATTGCTGATAAATGAATTGGTTGTTGAGACTGCTTTGTTTCCAAGGAATTTAAATGGCCAAGCCCATTCTCTTTTCGCTTCCTGCGGTTCCCAGGCAGAGTGTGTACTCAAATGTCACACTTGGGAATTAGATGCAGCTGTCACCCAGCCGCTAAGTTGTGGACGAGTTCAAACTTCGGCTGTCTGTGACAACACATCCCTACGGGTCAGTGGCAAGATGGTCTCCGTAGTCATTTCTAATATTCACAATTGTTTATTTATATAT
This sequence comes from Epiperipatus broadwayi, assembly GCA_028023455.1. Taxonomy (NCBI): domain Eukaryota; kingdom Metazoa; phylum Onychophora; class Udeonychophora; order Euonychophora; family Peripatidae; genus Epiperipatus; species Epiperipatus broadwayi. Next base: position 4,024,738 of record JAQFVV010006259.1, on the reverse strand, counting down.
TTGTTTTTACAAAGCATACGTGATTCAAATGTATTACAACCTCCATCCTTTAATAAATTGATTATCATCAATACCGACCTCCCATCTGCTTTAATTATAATTATCAAATAAATGCCTTGATCACATCCCCACTTTATCGTATAGTAAGCTTTTGTCCGTGCTATTCTCGAAATCAATAAATATTATATAACCTGTAATATCAAATATTTTATTAAACTTTTATAATTACTCAAAGCACCTTGCACATGTTCCCATCTCTTTAAGCACATTATCGTAATACTATTGGCCCGAGGGATAGAATATATAATTTTGCTTTAAAACCTTTTTGTAATGTAATGGAATGCTAACATTTATTTAATAAGCATCCGTCTCATATAAGCAGACAGTGGTGTTATACATATATTTCTATATAAATAAATTTCTGAAATCATTTAAAACTAAATTTGATCTTTTATTTTATTGATTCCTATCACTGTCTCGGTCTATATATCTATTTACTACATTTCTTTTGTACATCCATAGACATTAATTAGCAACCCAAACTTATCTTAGTATAGTCTTTTTGTTTCTCCCTGACCACTAGGCACTGGTAAAAGGTTACACTAGTAGTAGCATCAGATGCATTATCATGTAGGTGGCACTATGAAATTTAGACTTTAGATTCGAACTTAGTATATCTAGAAGGCAACTCTCCTAGAGTGTTCAGTTTCGTGTGGGGTTTGAAATTCTGCAGTGTGTTAGCGAGATAGACGATTCTGGTTGTTACATAGTATTTTTTTCCGGGTCCATGGTGCCCAACATGGTGTCTCGATTATTTAAATACCCACATCTCTGTAGATCTTAATTATTTAAACATCCATATCCCTGTAGCTTAATTTTAGTATTTTGTTCGTATTTAATCACTCAAATCCCTTATATTTTGATATATATATATTTCAAACTATATTAGCTATATTGTTTATTTGCATATATATTTCACATATTTTGTTTGACTCGGGCATTCAATTACGTATACTATATAATCTGAACCTGTCCAAACTTGCTATAGTGCGATATGAGCCATCTGTATTTATTGTTTCACTTAAGTCACACTATGTATGCATAGCAAAAATTACTGAAATATTGTCCCAAGTGAATATTGTGACAATCTATGTATATTTCAAATCTTGTAATCAAAATAAAGTTTTATCGGCTCAACGTGCAAGTTAGAATAATAATAATTTAGTACGGTAATGACCTAGATATAGTAGGCTATCGTAAGGAATTCAGAAATGTAATCATAAATAAAATTTTGTAATCAATAAAAATGCGAATGTTTTAACGAGTGCTCATAGTTAAATGGAATAGTTATTAAAATTAATTTTGGGAAGCTACCAGTCTATGGATATTTTTAACTGGTGACATGGCGCCCACTAAACGGAGTTCCTTCTAAAATAAATTTTGTCACCAGGCTAAATTCTTTTGTATGTAATTTGTTTTTTTTCAACGTGTATAAATTTTCTTAGACCAAATAATGAGGCGATTCAATAATTATAATGTAAATAAATATATATGTATGCTAATCTTAAATAAGAAGGAACGAAATAAGTATACCCAGATCTAGCGAATGTTAATATATATAAATAAAATTGCGTGCATTTAAAAATATATGTTAGCAAAATAATTTGACAGGTAGCATTTAAGAAATTTTCTATATATATACGGGCAGTAAAATACATATGTTAGCAGCAGATATAAACTTGAAATTTTGGCAGTAGTAAAAGAGCAGTAATTGGGGTTTTAGTGATAAATGTAAAATCAGCCATTAGGCCAACAGAATCGAGAGGGAGATAGCCGATTAGCCATTGATAAAATTTGTAATCAAACATAATAGTAATCGCAGAGTCAAACAAGGAAAATATAATAACAGTAGTATTTAACTGTATTAGATTTAGTGAGTTCAACCGTAAAACAGTTTAAAAGTTTTTTTTTAAAATCACTCCTGTTTATTTGATATATTACATAGTCAGCAATAAAATAAAAATAAAGTCATCATCGATCACGATAATCGTCCAAGGCCATGGATAATATGGGGAACAACCATGATGAACAAGAACTGGACCCATCCGAATTTCTCGAATCTCCTCCAGTAGAAATAGTCGGCAATAAAATAAAGTCATCATCGATCACGATAATCGTCCAAGGCCATGGATAATATGGGGAACAACCATGATGAACAAGAACTGGACCCATCCGAATTTCTCAAATCTCCTCCAGTAGTTAAGAGATCTGTCCAGCAGGCAGATTTCAATCTGAAATATCTGGAAAAATTGTATAGGAGAAGTGAAGAGAGGGCAAGAGAGCATGAAGAGGAAGACCGAAGAAAAGAGGAAGAGTATAAAATATTTACCAGGCTGCTCCATGACAAAATTTTCAAAATAAAAAAAGAACAAAGGCCCCTCGAACTTAATACTGAAGAACGCTACCTAGAAAATTGGAAAGAGGACAGAAACTACAAATCAGAGCTGTCAGACCTTTGACAGAAATCTACCAATTTCTCAAATCAACAATAGTATAAGAGATGCAGCCTGCAGGACATTAATTTCAGACCTCAGAATTCAAACCCAGATTGATAAAATAATCACCATTCATATATTTCGAGGAGAAATAGGAGAAAATCCCCACCCACACTTGGATAGCTTGCGGGATTTTTTTTCTCTTTATAAGCTGAACTGTCGCAAACAGTGTGATTGCTAGCCATTACTTATATGGCTATGCAAGAGATTGGTGGTGCATGTTAATTAAAAAACCGAGCGATTTTTCTAATTACCGTAACATGTTATTGAAGTATTATTGGAGTGATGATCGACCGAGTGGGATCCTTAATACAATTTGCCAGAAGTATGAAGCAATCAAAAAGACTTGCATGCAACTTTTCGTCCGTCTGGTAAACCGATTTAGATCACTCACCACGTTCAAGTTTTCAGATCCCTGCATCATCTGTACAATCCAACAGAATATGCCATTACCTATCCAATGGCTTATGGTCAGCAGCAGGATCAAAGATGTGGAAGTCATGGCGGAATTTTTGACGATCAACTCTGGCCAATGGAATACCCACTGTCAACCAGAACAAAATATGATCGGAGGAAATACGAGACCCAAAAGAACCCTGTTAGCACAACCCCACTACTCTCATCCTCCAACAAAAGGAAGCCTCTTAGGGGATATGAACCCCGTGTCAATGGTTATCCGAGAAGAGGACCCCACCCATGGAGTTCCTATTGGTCAGTGTCCAGTAATAAACATCGGAGTGGGAGCCATTGAAATTCCTGCCCTCATTGACACTGGCAGTCAGATTTCCTGCATTTCAAAAGGGTGGCTGCTACGAATGGAAGATCGGAGGGGATGTATACCCAGGATACCATCCCGTCTCATCCAGATGATACTGGCTGATGGAAAAAGAACCAAGACTGAAGCATACCAAGTATGGTTAGAAATAATCTTCGGGAAAATAACCATTGGATACACATTCCTAGTTTATAAAAGGATTGGTCCATGATGTTATAATTGGATCCGATTTTCTGACCCAGAATAAGTGTATCCTTGACTATGCCATGAATTCAATCATGGTCCAGCAAGAGAAGATAGATTTTAATGAAGCCAATGTCTTACCCAGAGTCCAAGTTCAGTGTATGGAGGCCAGCATCGATGAAAACACCATCAAAGATAAGGTCAGAGTCATCACTAGAAACTATTGAGAATCAGTCCCAATTGCATCAACTATTGATGGCAAGTCAGCAAATCTCTCCAATCCCTGGAGAAATTAAAGGTTATATCCACCGGATTCGTGTGAAGGAAGAAACCCACTTTCAGGCCCGGACATACCCCATTCCTTTCCAATATAAAGATGAAGTGAGTGCTCAGATCCAACAGATGATTGCATGGGGGGGTAATTGAAAAAGGATCATCAACCTATAATAACCCATTAGTGGTTGTGAAAAAAACAGGTCTATAAGACTGTTTAAATGCTAGAATGCTCAACAATATCACGATACTGGAACAAGATATCCCACCACCTGTGCAGGAAGTTTTCCTCAAATTATCTACGAAGAATATTTTTTCCACATTGGACTTAACTGCTAGCTATTGGCAGATGATATTACACCCCCAAGACAGAAAATACACGGCCTTCCATCACAATGGGCAAACCCATCTATTTAAGAGAGTACCTTTTGGGCTCATAAACAGCAGCGCTGGACTAATGAGGTGCTTGGACAAATCCGAAGATCTAAAAAAGAAATTAGTGCTATATCGATGATGTGGTCATTGCATCGCGCAATCCTCAGGAGCACCTGAAGCAGTTCTTTTCTGAATGTGCCCAAAAGAATATTACTGTGAATCTAGAAAAGAGTCACTTTGCTCTAAAAGAAATTGCATTTTTTGGACAAGGAATTCAGACCAATCCGGATAAGGTAGAAGGAATCCAGAACTTCCTCAGACCTATCAATAGAAAACAGATTAGATCCTTTTTAGGCCTCTGCAATTTTTACCATAAGTTCTATCCGGGCTTTGCGAAAGATACCACCCACATTGCTGGAACTATTGAAGCAACACCGTCGGTGGGAATGGAATGAACAGCACGAGCAAGATTTCAAGAAAATCAAGGACAATTTCCTCCAGACTGTGATGTTATGTTATCCTGATTTCATTCGCCCATTCTATTTGCAGACTGACAGCAACAAGAAAAGTCTAGGTGTTGTACTGTTCCAGGTTTATACCTTTTGCTTGTTCGACTCATTTATAAACGAAACAGCGCCACCTACTTTGTGTCGTAGCATACGTTTTAAATCGTATCATTATTTGCATTGACCATATTCAACTGTTTTCCACGAAAAAATCCATTTTTCGATTTTAGCACATGCGTATAGTATTCACATATTAGTTTGTAAAGTTTCGTGTAGATGGCAGTAATAATAAATAATTTATTCGATTTTCCCTGAAAGCCAACGGGTCACCCCACTTTCACTTTGTTTACAGGCCGTTCAGAGAGCACGTTAGTTTGTAAAGTTTCGTGTAGATGGCAGTAATAATAAATAATTTAATTTTCCCTGAAAGCCAACGGGTCACCCCACTTTCACTTTGTTTGCAGGCCGTTCAGAGAGCACATTCTAGATTTCAACGCTGTGATTTTACTTTTGAATTCCATTATTCTTGCAATTGGTAAGTTATAATAATTATTTATGATTTATTTCTATAAAATATTTCTATAAAAATATAATATTTCTATAAAAATATAATATTTCTATAAAAATAAGTTCTTTGACTTTCTATACATTGCAGATACCCGGATCATCTTATTCTAACATTCTAATTTCTTTTTCAAATCATGTATGTACTACTAAATATTTCTATACTATATTTCAAAAAATAATAATCGTGTTTTTCATATTATGATTTATTTCTATAAAATTCTAATAATAAACTATTTCTATAAAAATACGTTCTTTCACTTTCTATCTATTTGCAGATACCCGGACAATCTTATTTTACATCAATTTGCATCTTTTTATACTTTTATTCAAATCAAGTATGTATTTTATTCTATTTCATGTTTATTCATATTTGCTTTCGTAGATTTTGAAAATATTCAGCATCATTTTGTGAAACGAAAACTTAAAAAAATCACATGATGTTTACAGCATCGTTTTATCAACTGAAAATTTTCAAATTCACGTGTTATTTTTCTTACTTGTAAATGCTTGATTTCAATATCTATTATATTTTTTTACAAATTACATTTTATGTTTTAGAATATATATTATTCAAAACTTGATAAACATATTTCAATAAATAAATAAGCATTTTTTTTATATATATTTTGTGAGTCATAGATAAGTGCTATTCAAAACTTTTATAATGTATTTCAATAAATAAATATGCATCAATCCTTGTTGATATATTTTGAGTCACATGATATATATATGTGTGTGTCTTTTTTTTATAAAAAATATTTTACGCTTTATAAATAGTTTTTTTTTTTCATATGATCTTGCTAAATAATTATTAGCATGTAGATATGTGTTACATAAAATATAATTTGAAAATTTTGCTTTTATATATATATAGTTATGGCATGTTTCTTCAAAGCAATTGCTGGTGGGTCCTGCCGTTGTTCTTCTTCTGATGAGTCAGATGACGACTATGTGCCCTTGTTAGAGGCCAGTGAGGATGAGGACTCAAGTGGAGAAGAATCATCTGATACCGCTAGTGACAGCAGTGATGATTCTTCTGATGACATGGGAGGGTCAGGAACTTGGGTGCCAGTGAATTTGAATAGAATTCCTCCTCCACCCCCAAGGTTTCCCTTTACTGCCAACCCAGGCATGACTAAGGCAATGGCACCAGATGCTACAGCATAACAATTCTTTGAATTGTTCTTTGATGAAAAAATGCTGGAAATTGTCGTAAGGGAAACAAACCTTTATGCTGATCAATATATTCGAAAGACTATATTGAAGATACTGTCCAGAGCAAAAAAATGGACACCCACCTCAGTGAAAGAGATGAGGTTATTTTTCGCAGTGATGATGCTTCAGGGCCTTGTCAAACTGCCGCATCAGGAATGGGCATGGTCTAAAAGATGGATATTTTATGTACCCGCATTTTCTGGTGTGATGACAGGTGCCAGATTTTTATTGCTAATGAAATTTTTACATTTCTGTGACAATGAATCTGTTGACATAAATACCCACCCTAATCCAAAGCTCTGTAAATTCTATGAAGTAATGGAGCATTTGAGAGGACTCTTTAGTACATTATACATTCCAGACCAAAATGTTAGTGTAGATGAAAGCTTGATGCTCTACAAAGGCCGGTTATCATGGAAAATGTATAACATCAAAAAGAGGGCCTGTTTTGGTCTAAAATTTTTCATGATATGCGAATCAAAAACTGGATACATTTGTGACTTTCTCTTATATACTGGGAAAGGAACAGCATACAATCAAAAGTATGCAGCACTTCCAGTGACTACTAAAAGTGTCCTTCATCTTATGGATAGATATTTAGGTCAAGGTTACTGTGTAACAGTTGACAACTGGTATATGACAATTTAATTAGTAGATAAACTTCTAAATGAGAAGACTGATATATACGGCACTGTCAATATCAGAAGAAAGGGTCTGCCAGCTGAAATGACAAAAAGTAAGCTGAAAAAAGGTGACATCCAAGCTTTTCAGCTTGGAAAGATTATGGCCTTGAAATGGCAAGACAAACAATCAGTCTACCTTTTGAGTACCATTCATGATGCGTCCACACAAGTTGTAAAAAAAAAATTTGGGGAAGATGTGGTGAAGCCCACTATAGTGTGTGATTACAACAACACTATGGGTGGTGTTGATCGTTGCGATCAAGAGCTATCATTTTATCATACAACCAGGACTCGGCAAAAAAAAATTACAAAAAAATTTTTAGGCACTTCATTGACCAAGCTCTTTTGAATGCTTGCATTCTTTATAACCAGTGCAAGCCTGTTGCACTTGATCTGTTAGAATTCAAAGCAAGGGTCATTGAAGTCTTTTGAATTGTATACCGATCCTGGTTTCAAACACTCACGGGGTAGACCTAGTTTTGACCCTCCACCTGTTGGCTAACGGCTCGTCACTTTCCAGTTTTCATCCCACCTAATCCCATCAAAAAGAATCCTTCAAGAACATGCCGAGTTTGCAGTTCCAAAGTGGACAGTAATGGAAAACGTGTCCACAGGGAATCCAGATACTGGTGTGCAGACTGCAAAATTGCTCTGTGTGTGGATCATTGTTTTAAAATTTTCCACACACTGAAGAATTACTGATGGTATTGATTGTTGCTATTTGTGAATTTTGTATATATATATATAAATTTGTTGTAACTGCTTGATCAATTGTTTCAGGGTTAGGTAGGTGGACAGGAGAATACACTGGAAAGTAAAAGCCATACATTTTCTATAGAGGTATGTATAGCTTACATTTACTAAATTTATAGATATATATTTTGATAGTTGTAACTCTGTCTATTTTTTATTTTAGCTGTGTTAGCCATGAAGACAACCACTCCAGTGGGCATGTACTAACAAGACAACCACTACAGTGGGCAATTATTTGTATAATTTTTTTCTGCTTTGTTTGGTATCAGGTAGTATGTAGTTGTAGCTCTTCATGTAAAATTTGTAAAAAACAATTTTTATAACTATTACAATTTGACATTTCCAAGTTTAAACCCTTTCAAGGTTTCTAATGCAATTTTGTAAAATTAAACACTTCTATAACTATTTTCATAACAATTTTACTTGTAAGTTTTATAGAAACAATTGTTTTATATCTATTACAATCTTTTATATCTATGTATATGAACTGTGCCAAGTTTGAACCCTATACATATAAGCAACATTGTGTTATATATTGTATTGTAACAATTTTAAAAACTATTTTTACATGTAGTCTAATGAAAAATGTTTGATTTGAACAGGTCCAAGTTCAAAATCATAAGTTTTTATAGGTCCAAGTTCAAACCCTTATTGCTTTTTATAAAGTTTTTCTAAGATTTATTACTTCTATAACTACTATTTACAATTTAGAGTTTCTAAATTTCAGCTAATGCAAAAATGTTTGATTGGAACAGGTCCAAGTTCAAAATCATAAGTTTTTATAGGTCCAAGTTCAAACCCTTATTGCTTTTTATAAAGTTTTTCTAAGATTTATTACTTCTATAACTACTATTTACAATTTAGAGTTTCTAAATTTCAGAAAAATTGTTTTTTACAAATAAAACAGTACTTTTTTATAAGTATTCCTGCCAAAAAGGGCACTTGTGAGCATAATTCTAGTGACCTATATATAAGTAAAAAAAAAAATCAACCACTTTTTTATATTTCCTCATAAATGTATTATAAAAATATAAAATAAAAAAATGACCAATTTTGGTCATTTTTCTGAAAAAATAAATGAGCAGTCAAAAGGTTAATCAAGCAGGCCAACATCAGGTTTTGTACTTCAGTAGCCGTACATTAAGAGGTGCAGAGAAAAACTATACTGTCACTGAACAAGAGACTTTAGCCATTGTATGGGCATGCAGCAAATTCAAACAAATATTGCTGGGATCGGAAGTAATTATAATTACGGACCACAGGTGCTTGGAATTTCTGAATAAGTTATCTAAACAACGATCGCCTTATACGATGGAGCTTCTCACTGCAGAAATTCCACTACAAGATAATTTATTGCCCAGGCCCTGAAAATATTGTGGCCGATGTATTGAGTCGTCACCCTGTGGAAGTTAAGCCTTTTAACCCTACGATATCAGACCAGCCGTTAATAATCATGACTAACATGTTGGACCAGGAAATTTAAACTTAATAATTTGCAGTATCGGCAGGAAAAGCAGCCCCAGTACAGAGATTTAATACAAGAAGTCCAAAGGCAAGGAAACCCTGCTGAAGGATGTGCCACTGGGAGGGCAAAAAGGAGATACAGATTGCAAAAATGGACTTTTGCTGCAACAGAGAAATTCTCATACCACCTGATTTAAGAAGCCCACTAATCACTTATATGTACAGCTTGGTGGGACATTATGGTCCCAGAAAAACCGAAGAAGCCCTGAGGTGGCAGTTTCATTGAACACAGATGTATAGTGATGTATTACATACCCTTCAGAAATGTAACTCATGTGCTAAAAGCAAACCCCCAAATAAGATCTTCAGCGGTACCCCCACCTCCATTATCCCATTGGGACCCAACAACGTATTGACAGTACACCACTATGGACCACTACCATCCTATCGTAGATTTCGGTACTTTTTTTGTCACCTACGACGTATTTTCTAATTATGCGTGGGCCTACCCAGTCATAAGGGCAGATTCAAAAAGCGCAATTAAGGCATTACAGTGCAAGCAATTTGTGACCATTGGCAAGCCCGAAGCAATACTCTCAGATCACGGCTCGGCCCTCACTTCACGAGAATGGCAGACATGGATAAAGAGCCAAGGTCTTAGGCATGTGATGACATCCATTAGAAACCCCCAATCCAACCTCTGCGAGAGTCATGCGGGAAATTAATCGGCTGTTTCGGACGTACATCCACGATAATCACCGGGGCTGGGTCAACCGAACCGAAGAAATTTTTCAGTATATTAATGGAACCATTAATGAGGCTACAGGGTTAACGCCAATGCGTCTTCATTTTGGTAAGCCAGAGCAACCATTAATTAAAATACCTCTGCCCAAGGATGATCAAGAAGTTGACAGAGGAGCGGTGAGCAGTTTATCATCGTCTGAAAACCCGGGCAGAGAAAAAGCAATTAAAGGAAACAAGGTCCTACCAATTTCAAGTTGGGGATCATGTATGGGTCAGAACCCCAAAGCCCAGTAGCCGGGACCAGTGTAAATACAAGAAGTTTTTCCCACTGTATCAAGGGCCATATGTGATAAAACGGGTAAGCAGCCCAAATGCATATTTACTGGAGGATAATGGGACCATAAGAGGAACATATAATGCTAGGAGTCTAAAACCTCTTGTATAGCACCCACCAGACCCAGGAATATAGTAGGTTTAAAAATAAAAAAAGAAGGAATGGACACGTCACAGGATAAATGAGAAAAGAGATCGGATAAACCAATGTTAGACTATTAAAATGTTAAATAAAAAAATTGTTGAAGAGGATAATAGACAAAATGTTCGCTGGATGATAGATTTTTTTAGGATCCGGGTATATAATTCAGTTTCGTTCCATTATATTTATATACTGTATGTTATATGGGTTATCTTGTAAATTTTTTATGCAGGCTTCATAGGTGGACACCTATTGCAAGATTTTTTTTTTACAATTTTTTTTGTTCCATCACTGAGGGAAAGTGAAACAGTAAGGTCTGCTTTGCAGATGTTCGTTTCACCTTTTCTCACCTATTTTCTACCCTCATACCTTAGTTTGAACCCCAATCTATCATAGTGTGTCTGCAATGCACTTATATACTGAAAATCCCGCCCAATTTTAAACCACGAGTACAACACTTGTGTTATATATAAGTATAACTCATTCCCAAATAATATATAGAGCCTGCTACTAGCTCTAAACAAGCTTAATTATTTTATTTTTTTATGATAAATGCTACAAGAAAAAATACATGAAGCTTTTATCTATGATGGTCCCCATCCCCAAACCGGTTTCAAGCTATGGCTCTCATCAGTGAGGAGATAGGACATAAGATTCAAAATATTAACTCAAGCCAAGCATTTATCTAATTCATTTTAAAGTTTATTTAAGCTACCCCCCTTCTCATTGAAAAAGTGTTGAGTGCGCTAATGAGTAATGCTAAGTAAATCTTTTCAATTAGAAAATAGTATAAAATTAATAACATTGCTGTTTAAACATTTTAAGCTCCAATTACTATTGAAGAAAATGATGTAGATTGATATTTTCGTATGTGGTTCAAAGGAACCTTAATAAGGTGATGTAACTTATATCACAGGTATCTATTTTAAGGTCATTTATTTTTCATACAAAATAATCATAGCGTCCAAGTTACATAATATGGTAAAATTTATATCTACCGTTAGCATATTAAGCCGTATCTTTTGAATAATTGTAACTTGTTTGAATTGTAATATCTGATTGCAGATTTGCGCACTATTTAATCAGTAACTTATGTTCTTTTATTATGTAACTCCTTTAAAACACAAATCAGCAGTAACAAAGTGAAACCTATAATTATATTAATGTTGTATATATATAGAGATTCGCAACTTTGTTAAATTACATATATGTTTGTTCATTTAAATTAATATTAATGAATTATTAACTATATAATTATTATTTAAGCCTGCTTTGCCTCATGATTTATGCGTACACATCGTTAACTAGATTGCATTATATATAGCTGATTTCCACCGACCTTAGGCTAATTTCTAGATTTATTAATGAATTTTATGAAAAGCCGAATTATAATACTTTAGCTATTTCATTTTGTTGGGGGCTGGGGTTAGAAGCCTAACAGTATTGTAATTCCCTGTAGATCTCGTTTCTCCACTGTTGCTTCGGGACAGGTATAAATAAAATTTCATTTGTTATCAGAATGTTCGTAATGTTATAGATCTGGAAAATAGGCAAGAGGGCAGAGTTCATGATTTTTCCTGACTTATGTATCTTGCACATGATTGGAGTCGAGGTACTTTTGACTAGATGCTACCTCTTGTGAGACGAACAGACAATTCTGACCGGTACAGGTATTTTGTTTTCCCGGGTTTGAATGCCCATCTGTGGTGCTATTCGAAATTCCCTCACCCTGAATTACCCAGTAGAGCATTTAATATGTATGTATAACATTTTTTTTCTTGTTTTAAACAATAACAAAGAATATATACGTGTAAGATTTTTGTTTTCCCAAGCTTAACCGCCACAATGTGGGCTAGATAATAAATTAAGTATACCCTGAGTAATATATTTTGATTATATATAGTACAAAAAAAGGGGGAAATATGTATATATTTCTTTCCTGGACTTGTCACACCAATATGAGACTTCAAATTATAAACTCACATACCTAAGTGGTAAAAAAGTAAGAAATGTTAACGTATTGTTTTTAATTATTTTTATTATGATATTAGGACTAATATTGGATTATTTGATATAAGCAATAACATGGGATTTAGCAATCTATCGATGTGTGTGCATGAACAGGCCAAATATTACTTTAAGTGTTATTTCTACCGTGTTGGCATGGCGCACCTTGTATTTTATACATTTATAAATTTTGCCAACCGGTAAACACTTAAGAAAAGTAAAAACAATTGTGTATATGAAAATCTGAGAATGAATAAATAATAAGAGAGAGAGTCATTATATTTTGTACATTTTTTTTATGTATATATATATCAAACTAATGAAAGATATTAGCATTTGGTTTCAGGTGCAGGAAAGCAAATGGAACAGAAGGAAGGCATGGTAAAAAAAAAAAAAATTTTTTTTAAAATATATATATTGTTTAATTATTGCATTGTTTATATGATAGATAGATATAGATACATAGGCAATAAAATGGAGCAGGTATGGATAGTAGTATAGGTTGGCATTAGATAAGTACAGCATAGCAGATATATGAAAGTGGGAAGATGATGGGAGCATTAGTACGGGAGATGATCAAGGGAAGATAGGGAAGTAAATAACCCGTAGTTAAATAATAAATAAAGTTTAGTCATAGCTATAGAAGTAGGATGGAAAACACGAATTTAGACCTGAGACCAGAAGAGAGCAAACAGGCCTTCATAAGGATAATGCGTAGTATGTTTAAGGAGCACAATGAAGAATTAAGGAGACATTTCCAAGAGGTACGACAAAGTATGCAATGGATAGAAAATTGGACAACACCAAATTATAAAGAAACAATGCTAGCTACTGAAGATGGAAAGGATGAGTGCCATCAGGTACAAAGACAGGTCCAATGTTCAGAAATAATGTTAGCAGAAACTCAATGTGATATCAAGGCACAGGATGAGCAATTGAAAGATCTTCAAGATATGCAGATAGAGATCAAAAGTCAAAAACATGAAATAGCACAAAATGTAACACACTTTCAGGAAATATCAAAGAAAGAAATACAGGATGTAAAAGAGATATTCCAGGAAAACCAAGAAAAGATAACAGATTTTAAAGAGACTGTTGAAGAGCTGCATCAGGAACTTGAGCAGATCAAATTGAAACCTGAAATCCCATTACAGGAAACATCAAAGAAAGAAATACTGGATATAAAAGAAACAATCCAGGAAAACCAAAGGATAAAATCGGATTTTGAAGAGACTGGTGAAGATCTGCATCAGGAACTCGAGCAGATAAAAGTGAGACAAAACCCTGTTCTGTGATCAAAATGGGTCACTTCAAATCAGTGATATTGAGAAGATGGGAGCAGAAGACCATCATCCACAAGTATATAAAGAAAATGAAGGTACACCCGATCAAGAAAGTAAAACTATGACTGTTTAAAGAACCAGCCATAGAACCTTCAAAGAAGTCTAGCAAACTTGAAGAAGCAGGTGTACAGATGATTGGTAGAGATAATATAGATAGAGATTATGTCAGATGGACTGCAACCAAACGGCCATAAAACAAGATTATAGAATAGAGCATCTTGATGTATTACCAAGTAGTTCCTCCTCACAGCATGCCAAGAAAGATGGAGATCATGAAAAACAGACTGAAAATGCTCAGAGTGTGCATCCATCCATTAAAGTTAAAATTAGCACTTATGATGTACTTGCCTTGCTAGACTCAGATAGTTACATATCAGCTGTATCCAAAAATTGGTTTCAGACTTACAAGGATCAAGTAAAGGAGATGAGGACACTTCCAACGAAACCTATTACATTAATGTTATCAAATATGGCTAGAGGAAGCTTTGACCCCAGAACTATAGTGCATCCATTTATAGTTATGTCTGGACTTGTACAGGACATGCTTTTGGGATCTGATTTTCTTATTCAATATAATGACATCATTAGTTATGCAAATAAAACGTGCACACTGCTGGAAAAAACTTATCCCATTTCATAATGAAGAGAAAGAACCAGATGTATGTTTGATACAGCCTGGTGATGATGGAAGTATTAGTGCTGAGTGAGGTCAAGCTATCTGCTATTATTCAATGTCAGAAATATATTCATCTACAGAGGGATTATAGAGAAAAATTATGAAGCTGAAAGAAATATTGAAATAAATAGTGTTAAATTTCAAGAAGACTCAGTGGGATGGCTAAAAGATGTTAGAGAGCTTGAAGATGATACATCAGACTGGGAAGATATTTATGAGGAAGAAATAGAGTGTGAAGAGCAAAGTGAATCAGAGGTAGTAAGCAAATCAGGGAAAGGATAACATAAGAGATCATAGAAAGGAATAGACTGAATAGGGAAATGACCAATAGTTATGTTTAAAGAATAAAAGCAACCTGGATAAGGACAACCATTTCATAGTAAAAATAGTTGCAGAAGAAATGTGTATATAGTTCATGATTAAAAACATAAGTTATGTAAAAGTTATTTGACAGGTAATAGACCATGTGTTTTCCTGCTACCTGAAATTACTTGAAGTAAAATCATTTTTTTATTGTTTTTTTTGTTTGTTCCCGTATTTAGGGGAATATGAAGCGGAAAATATATTACATATATTTTGCTTCACTGTCTAGTGAGTCAAAACCTTGAATCATAGGTTTAAACCCAGCTATATATGTGTTAAATCACTAGAGTGTGAAAAGGATGCACATACAAGTTTGAAAACCTTCCTTTATTTTTTTGTTATGTTCATAAGTTAAACATTTTTATTATAAAAGATTATTTAATAATTTTAAGTCAGAAATATTTAAATTTCCAGGCCCTTTAAATAATTATGTATGTGTGTCGATATTATTAGAAATATGTTTTCTAATTTCTCCTTATATGTAAAATCAAAAAATACTTAATTGTAATTATTAATTAGAGAAAATATAACTTACTATTAAAAATTTAACGGCTGAACGTTTTCGAGGAACCATGCCTCATACTCATAGCCTTCATGAAAAGTGTAATAAATATATGCAAATGTAAATATTCAAATAAGCTACTGTTACGTAGCCCATTTTTTCGAGATCTCGAAGCATGTGTCCTTTCTGTTAATGGCATGGATGTCTCTATTAATATAGAATGCCTCCTTTATTTTTCTCCTGTGATCATTTGGCTCTGAACATAAAATAATAAGGTTGGCAGGTATGAAGTTGTGCCCAGATTGTTTACTATGTTCGAAAAATACGGAGGATGTGTTGCTGTTCGTTTGAGCTCTGTTGAATGTGTAACGATGTTGAGCCAATCTGGTATTAATTGTGGCTTTAGTTTCCCCATAATATGTAGCGTGGCATCCGGCTTGAGGGCAGGAAATAGAGTACACCACGTGTGGGGTGAGCGATCGATCACTGTGGTCTTTAGAGTTATTGATCAACCTATTGGAATTGGGTGGAGTTCTGAATATTATGTTCAATTTATTGTTTAAAGTTTTCGTTAATAACGTGCTTCGGACTTTTAGGGATAAAGGGATTACTAAATCTGAGTATTACAGGATTTATCCTTCTGCCACTAGACCCCCCCCGAATGTTTGCCAATTCAAAACTACATAAACCAGGCAAACCGCTTAGATTGATGATGGACTTCGCTGGCGTGCATTACTTTGATGCAGCCAAATTAATCAATCAATTAATTATAGATTACCTTAATTTTGGCTCTTACATGATAAATTCGTCTTTTCAATTCATCTCCAGAATTAAAAATACTCAAATCTCTCATAGTTCCGTTATGGCTACGATGGATGTGAAGGAATTATATGGATCAATTAATAGAAAAGCATCCATGCAAATTATACACGAAGAGCTGTTACGAGTATCTTGTCCTAATGAAAGAATTAAATTTATTATGGCCTTCTTGACATGGCTTGATTCCCATATATTTACACTCTTCGAAAACAAATGGTACACTATGCAAGATGGTTGGCCC
The DNA here is from genome assembly GCA_028023455.1 of Epiperipatus broadwayi. NCBI lineage: Eukaryota > Metazoa > Onychophora > Udeonychophora > Euonychophora > Peripatidae > Epiperipatus > Epiperipatus broadwayi. The sequence goes on along the minus strand of JAQFVV010006259.1, from coordinate 4,008,219 downwards.
ATGAGCCTTCTTATTAGTGGTGTTTTATCTAGTATATATTTAAATAAATACGAACAATCTATCATCCCAAAATACTTCAACACTAACCTAGACTTCACATATATACGATATGTAGACGATATTTTCATCATAACCTCTAAAAATAATATTTTAAATATACAACGTGAATTACAAAACTCAACCAAACTATCATTCACTATCAAATATGAAAATAATAAAGAACTCAAATATCTCGACCTCTCTTTATCGAGAAATCGCCACTCAATAGATTACAAAATGATTGTTAAACCATTTGAAATTCGCAGCTGTATCCACCCTAACTTTAACTCACCCCCATCGCACAAATTTGCAGGTCTTAATGCATTTTTGTTTAGAAACTTTCATCTGTGTAAATACGAAGCACATAGGAAGGAAAATATAAACAATTATACTAAAGATCTGTTAGCAGCAGGATTCAAATATAAAACCATTAAAAAGAAAATCATGAAATTTAATAGTACAATAAACAATAAATTACCTCGCACTAATCTACCCAGAATAACAATCCCTTACGTCCCTAAAATATCCAGCAAACTAACGAAAACTTTAAACAATAAATTCAACATAATATTCAGAACTCCACCCAATTCCAATAGGTGATCGATCGCTCACCCCACACGTGGTGTACTCTATTTCCTGCCCTCAAGCCGGATGCCACGCTACATATTATGGGGAAACTAAAGCCACAATTAATACCAGATTGGCTCAACATTGTTACACATTCAACAGAGCTCAAACGAACAGCAACACATCCTCCGTATTTTTCGAACATAGTAAACAATCTGGGCACAACTTCATACCTGCCAACCCCATTATTTTATGTTCAGAGCCAAATGATCACAGGAGAAAAATAAAGGAGGCATTCTATATTAATAGAGACATCCATGCCATTAACAGAAAGGACACATGCTTCGAGATCTCGAAAAAATGGGCTACGTAACAGTAGCTTATTTGAATATTTACATTTGCATATATTTATTACACTTTTCATGAAGGCTATGAGTATGAGGCATGGTTCCTCGAAAACGTTCAGCCGTTAAATTTTTAATAGTAAGTTATATTTTCTCTAATTAATAATTACAATTAAGTATTTTTTGATTTTAAATATGTTTTCTGTAATAAAATATGTATATTTATTTTATAGTTATGTACATTTTATTTTATTTTGTGTATTTTTATTTTTCTGATGCAATACCAAAGAAAGTTCTAGAGAGTAATTAAAATAACTCGTAAAATTTATAAATAAAAGAATATTCTAGATTTGTTTTAAAAAAGTAATTAATAAATTAAAATCCCTTAGCAAACTAAATGTTAATAGAAATTATATCTTTTGAATCTATTTCCATTTTAGAAATAGATTAAAACAATACACTCTAGAACTTATTGCATCATCATTGAAAATAGACAATAGGTGCATTCGAACCACTTAATGGACATGCGGGCCACATCAAGCGGAAACAGAGAATATTCTAGAAAGTTTTTACTGATATAAATAGAGACGAAATTTTAGGTTAATGCTCTTAGTTCACCATCTTAAACAGTGTTGCAGAACGGACCCACGTCACTTTAATTTTTGAAATATGACTCCAGAGTAGAGAGGCTAAATTTGCTTCCCTGTTCTCCAAAATCGTTTCCATGCTGCTATGCTAACCTGCCATCTCCACTTATCGACTGCCTAATTTAAATGTTATTTTTCAAAACTTTGCCTTGCTTAACCGTGTTTTCCTCATTTATCATTCTACACTTTCAAATTCGTACGTACGTCAAGACATCAGGTTCTGGAAGGTAAATCCTAAACTTACCGCTAATATGAACTCTTTCAAAACTTTCATTTTTAAATCTAAATTATTTGTAAAATTCTCTTTCTATTGGAACATAACGTAATGCTAATTGTAACCGTTCTATGAAGTAATGACTTTCTCTCTCTGTTATAAAAATCTAATGCACGAATCTAAAACTTTATTTTTTTATGTATTTCTTTAATGCGTTTCACAATTTCTTATTTTAATAATTTAAATGCGGCAAATTTTTATTTTTAATATTATATATTTCATATGATTTAATTTAATATGCTAATAGTTCAATCGAGCGAATAGATCCTAAATTTTCTCATATTCGATATCCTAGATATTATAGGATGTTAAATCGTAAATGTAAGCTTTCTTACCTAACTAAAAGTTCGCTCGATTGAATATTTTTAGTTATTCTATTTGCTTAGTGGCAGATTATTCGCTGCTACATTTGATGTCATTTTATTACCATATTTACGCTATTGATTTTATTTTCAAATTATTTTTTAAGTAAACTTAATGACCCACCTTTACTGTTTTTTTTAATATCGTCAATCATTTGCCTATCATGCCATTTAATATGATAATTATTTGCGAAAGTAATTACTAGTTGGAGTATTAATATTTGTTTAATGAAGGGAACAATAATCCCTCCTGTTATTTGTGACATCCTAACAAATATTAAAGGTCATTTGCAAACCTTTCGAGAGGCATTAATTTATGTCATCTCATTACGCTAGATCCTATTAAATTATAAGGGCCTTAATCCATATATCAGCGTTATTAAAAACCTGATTTATTTTTATTAGTGTTGCGAAGCTTACATAACGTTATGAAATTTCCTCACTTTGCTTTATCAAACTTCAAACCCGGAGAATCTGGATTATTTCACTTATGGCATATCGGGGTTTGGAAGCACCGACTCTAGGATATTGTCGGGTGGACGGTAAGCTCTGCATAGATTAATACTGAAAAACAGGCTATGGAATTCTTATGCACTATCACCTTTTTCAAATGCTGACCTATCATGTGTACAGGGACATTTCATATACTTATAAAATTGATGAAGCGTTCGTCCTAAAACAGGATCAATCATTTCTAACATTATTACTTTAGTCAGCACCACGATTCTAGTTTAAAATTTTTATATTTGCCTATTTTAAATCTGTAAGATGTAATGCCATGATTTCTAAATCCGTCTCATATTATCATTTATATTAAAAGTTAGGTAATGTCATTTTAAAGCTTACTTAAGCTACCTGCCTCTCATTGAGAAACTGTTGAGTGCGCTAACGAGTAATCCTAAGTAAATCTTTTCAATTACAAAAGAATAGTATAAAATTAATAACATTGCTGTTTAAACATTTTAAGCCCCAATTACTATTGAAGTAAATGATGTAGATTAAATATTTTCGTACGTGGTTCAAAGGAACCTTAATAAGGTGATGTAAGTTATATCCCAGGTATCTATTTTAAGGTCATTTATTTTTCATACAAAACAATCATAGCGTCCAAGTTATATAATATGGTAAAATTTATATCTACCGTTAGCATATTAAGCCGCATCTTTTGAATAGTTGTAACTTGTTTGAATTGTAATATCCAATTGCAGATTTGCAACTATTTAATCAGTAACTTATGTTCTTTTATTATGTAACTCCTTTAAAACGCAAATCAGCAGTAACAAAGTGAAACCCATAATTATATTAATGTTTATATATATATATAGATTCACAACTTTGTTAAATTATATATGTGGTTTTATTTTCTCCTTATTTGTAATAATAGAAATATTAATATTAATAAATTATTAACTATATAATTATTATTTAAGCCTGCTTTGCCTCATGATTTATGCATACACATCGTTATTAATGAATTTTATGAAATACTTTAGCTATTTCATTTTGTTGGAGGCTGGGGTTCAAAGCCTAGCAGTATTGTAATTCCCTGTAGAGCTCTTGTTTCTCCGCTGTTGCTTCGGGATGGGTATAAATAAAATTTCATTTGTTATCATCAGTAATGTTGTTCGTAATGTTATAGATCTGGAAAATAGGCAAGAGGGCCGAGTTCATGATTGTTCCTGACTTATGTATCTTGCACATGATTGGATTCGAGGTACTTTTGCCTAGATGCTAGCTCTTGTTAGACGAACAGACAATTCTGACTGGTACAATACATATATGGAATTACGAAACACCAAAAGGAATAATATATAAAAACTCTAAGGTGGATTTCTACCAAATCATATCACTAAAAGACTATCCAAATGAGACATCTCAACCATAAGACTTGATATTTCTTACATATTCCATCTGACTGGTAATGTGCAAAAAACTATTTATAGTTCCCCACCCAAATGAAGATCAATTCTTTATTCAAACAATTAAAAAAATGAAGGAAAAGGACAAAACAGTGGCAACAAAATTCAAGTTTGATGGATCATGAAAACTGAAGATCCACAGCAAACACGTGCTACCAGATGCCCTCTGTATTTATCCATTAAGGGCATAAAGCCGCAATGTTTTGCATGTGGTGACCATAACCATCTGATCAGAACATGCCCCAAAAGGTTATGTCCCATCTGTAAAATGAGAAACAAAAGTACCCACAATTATAATATGGAGGCAGCAGATAAGAACACAGTGCAACAAACCAAGTATGGAAATGACCAATCTGGTAGATCATCCAGGGTAGAAAGAAAAGATCGAAACACAAGAAGAATGGGCCATAAAAGTGAGATTGCTTAAGAAAATGACAAGATACATTGACAGAAACAGTCACATATACCTTGTACATTCAAAGATTTAACAAAAAATAACCATTTCTGATGGGCAATGATCATGAGATGAGCCAAATAATTCTGCAGCAAGGTAAAATAATGCTCCCTAATATCCATTCTAAAGGGGTGTTAAAGTGTAAGGCTCAAGATCTATCCACATCACAATTTGATGAAACTGCAAGCTTGTTGTCAGACTCAGAATCTATTAAGACTGGCAAGTCCCACTATAACCGCACCCAGGCCACAAAGAGTCAAACTTGACAAAAAAACAAAAAGAAGTCAAGGACTGATATCTTAACAGCAACATCTGCAACAAAAGAGAAGTGCAATGAGAATAGCGAGCCAGGAGCAAATAATCAAGATTGATGCCTGCTGACAGTTGATCGCCAACTGAGCACAACATCGTCACTTCAGGATCTCCAACTTAAATGGGAGAACTCATCAGGTTCCAGTGGGCACACTATCATGCTGGATGACCTGTTTCTCAATTAATGTGTTGGTCGCTGCCATGTGATCATTATAAATGTTATTGAACATTGGAGTTATAAACATCAGGAGTTTAAATTCCCCCCCGGCAAGGCTATTCATCTTAAAAGATGCTAGATCGGTCTTGCCTGGACATTGTGTGCCTATGCAAAACAAAGCTGCAGTGAAACTCTTAACAACAAAATCAATGACATCCTCAGCCTATTCAGAGTCTTGCAATATTTACCAGGAGATGCAGCCCAGTCGGGTGTAGCAATTCTAATCAATAAAAAACTAAATAATATGAGAACACTCCTCATGGACAATGAACTGTCATAGAAATAACTATCAGAAATTTTACTGTGATCATAGCCTACAGCAATAATATTAATCAACAAAGTCAATTCCATTGTGACATCAACAGCATCACCAATCACATTGTTTGGTTATTTCAACATAGCCTACAATAAATTTACGCTTAAATTCTTGCACTTAATCGTGTGCTGCTAAGTGGGGAGGGATGCTTCCCTGAATAATCTTATTCCTTCTACACTCTGCGCATTCCCTTATAGATTTGCTGCTTTATAGTTCAGAACTTTGTTTTCTACATGTTTCATTACAATTAGTATCTTATTCTGATCACTTAGCCATGTTGATATCTCTTAACCTAGAATAGATGCCTTTAACTATGCTACAACAGTCTAGAACCATCAGAATACTAAACAAAGCCAACAGTCCTGAGTGGATTTTCTCAGAAGTGTAAATTCTGTTCCATAAAATAGGGCTTCTGAGATTACCACCAGTCCATGCCTGTTCGGCCTTCGTGGGTGTGCTGAGTGGTCTAATTAAACCTTTACCACACGTACCAAAAGTCTGATCAGGCTACTCAAGAAGATGGTTACCTTAGGCAACCAGGTCGCTTAGCTCTCAGCCGCGAGAGCTAGGGGCAGAGAAATCATGAGTCTAAAGAGTCAATACAAAGATAGAGGGTGCTAGCACAATACATAGTGGTAAAGAGATCCAAAACACATCTGGAAGCGCAGCACAACTGGACACAATGTTATCTCTGGTGGGTGATTGGTGCCAGGAAGAAACCCACACCCTCCATGACCATGCTAAACAAGTAGTTTACTGGTGAAGCAATGTTAGACAAAATTTACATGTACTTAAGGATAAGCTGCAAAGTGAGCCATTCAGTATAAGATTTCTGGTGGGAGGAAAAAAAAGGTGGGTGATCATGGAATATCGCAAGACCTCATTATGCAGAAGCTGCTGGATTACCCTGAAAAAACAGATCCTGGCTTGCATGGGGTCCCAATTGTCCTGGTCCACCTTTGCAGGTTCACTGCACCTGTGGTACAGGGGCTAATCGGAATGCTGGCAGAAAGTGCCAGCCCATCTCTGACCTATATCAATCAACCCCCTGCCCTTCCTCAAAAAACAATCAAACCACCCGATTTTGTAAAACTGTGTCCAATCTCTGTGACACCACTCTTGATTAAAGCTGTAGGTCTATAATAAAAGACAAGATCCAGCAGCAGCTGCTCGAAAAGATTTCCAGGCATCAATTTGCCCACAAAAGTCATTCCACTGGAGATGCTGTTCACAAGTTCATGGTAATGCTTGATTATATCAGGGAGAAAAAAAAATCACTACCAGTGGTTGTCCAGCTGGACTTTGTAGCGACGTTCGAGTCCCTGGTGCCAGCTCAACTCTTCAAACACCTTAGGTGCTATGGAGTTCCCTTGGTCTAGATCGCTAATTTGGTGCACAACAGAAATATATATGTATCTTTGGATGGCTCTTTTGTTCCTCAATTCCAGCCGCACATTTTCATACCACAGGGGTCACCATTCAGCACCCTGTGCTTTATAACATATATTGATCCCTTCTTGAAAAAAGAGAACAGGCTGCCCGGAGTATTTGTTTAGGCTCTGAAGGAGGTGATTCACGCCATATCATACATAGACAATGTAACCATCATCCTACCATCTGTAAAGCATCTTTCCCAAATACACTTGCTTCTAGAACAGTGTGCTATCAAGTATTGCCTAAAAGTGCATCTGGAAAAACAGCAGCCTGGAAGGACAGCAGTGGAAATTATTACATCCAACTTCACAGGTGCCCCACAAAGTTTTCTGGGGCTGCGGGTGGTGATATCATAATCAGCAATAAGGTGTCAGAGTCCATGTTAGTAGAAAAGACCAGAAAGGTGGCCAGCACCTTGTCATTGATCTCCCTGTCACTTCCTGACAAGGTGACACTATTGGATATGCTAGTCTTCTCTAGAATTGCATATTATCTGTTTATCAAGATAACCAAGACCTTCCAAAATAAAATCAAGTCACAGTGCACAAAAGTGCCATGGAAACTATCACCTGGTAGAATGTTTGTATAAGCCTCAACAAGGAAACTCAAGGACTTAAATGGTCTTAGTCTGCAGACATCCAGGAACTATTCATGCAGAGGGCGATAGCTATTCTAAGGATAACTAAAGATCTAGAAGGTAGGAACAAACACTCCCCTTCAGTTGAACCCACTGACACCCCACCGTCTAACAAGTGCAGGCTGTTGGCAGAAATTGAGGATCACATGGCAAGGCTCATACCTGCCAAAGATCTTTTTGATAGCAATATTAAGTACTGTGACATGTACAAATTTACACATCCCAGTCAGCAAAGTAACTCAGTCAGACTAGAATCAATGTTAAAATTGCTGATAAAAAAAAATGTAAATAGTGGTCGTTAGATATCAAGCTAATAAATTTCATTATCAAATTCAGTCTGAATGCACTTCCGACAAACCAATTCCTGGTAGATCACAGGGGATTTAAGAGCATCTCTCCCACATACCCATCATGTGGCCAAGAGAAGAATATTGATCACCTTATTTCTCATTGTTCAAAACTCAGTGACATGAAAATGAAATTGAGGTCTAGTATTAGATCAGAATGACCTGGGAAACTGAATATCAACAGGGCTCTGAGAACTGGAGAATTTGCTGTAATCTGAATGGTGATCATGATTCTCTTTGCAAAGTGACAGACCAGATGTCTGTGTTTTCTGAGGCAACTTGCAAACCAATGGCTGGTCTTCAAGAAACATCTTTGCAGTCTGAAAACCAGAGACCATCTTATAACTTCCCCCAAAATGTACATTGACAAGGGGGAACAGATTACTCTGGATGAGCCAACAATTATACCTCTTAAACTGATATCTCAGTTGTAAACAGAAATGTCAACGAAAGCTAAAAGAGAGAAGAGAAAAGAAGACAGAAAAGAATCAAGAATGAAAATAGGAAGACAGATAAGGAAAGGAAGAAAGGGAAAAAGAGAAAAAAACAAAGAGAATGGAAAACAGTTACAGCCAAATGACAAATGGCTGCTTGAGTGGACATGGTGAAACTAAAGACAAAGATATAATGTAAAAATGCAGAAGATAAATGAGACATACATTCTAGCTAAATTGTAACCAATGTGAATAAAGACTAAAACAAATGTAAATGAATAAACCCGTAATCTAATGTGCTCCATATAATCTGTATTCCAATAAATGAGCCCGAAGAGCTCATATGCGCTCATAAAAAAGTTTGCAATTTCGACCGCAATAGCGTGCAAACTATATACGTCACAGTTACGGGTCTTTTTTCTTTCTCTTCGCCATTTTGATATCTTTTTGCATGTGTAAGAATTTTTTCTGTACGGTGAAAATTAGATTTTTTATAGCAATTTTTGTAAAGTACATTATTAAAATTTTATAAATTTTTTTTCTTTCTAGGTGAAAATTAGATTTTTTTATAGCAATTTTTGTAAAGTACATTATTAAAATTTTATAAATTTTTTTTCTTTCTAGATTTTATCAACGTATAAAATAATTACTGGCAAATATGACTTCTTTATTTGATTATGATTCTGACGAAGACTTTCCTGTTGACGATGTGTTTGATTCTGAGGTTTCATCATCTTCTTCTTCTGTGGATTACAGTGACTCATCAGATGATTATTCAGATGATCGAGAAGCTGTGGTTTCAAAGAAAAGGAAGAAAGGTGCAGTGAAGTCATCTAGAAGGGTGGCAAGGAAGAAAGGGAAAAAGAGAAAAAAACAAAGAGAATGGAAAACAGTTACAGCCAAATGACAAATGGCTGCTTGAGTGGACATGGTGAAACTAAAGACAAAGATATAATGTAAAAATGCAGAAGATAAATGAGACATACATTCTAGCTAAATTGTAACCAATGTGAATAAAGACTAAAACAAATGTAAATGAAAATGAATAAACCCGTAATCTAATGTGCTCTATATAATCTGTATTCCAATAAATGAGCCTGAAGAGCCCATATGCGCTCATAAAAAAAAGTTTGCAATTTCGACCGCAATAGCGTGCAAACCGTATATGTCACAGTTACGGGTCTTTTTTCTTTCTCTTCACCATTTTGATATCTTTTTGCATGTGTAAGAATTTTTTCTGTGCGGTGAAAATTAGATTTTTTATAGCAATTTTTGTAAAGTACATTATTAAAATTTTATAAATTTTTTTTCTTTCTAGATTTTATCAACGTATAAAATAATTACTGGCAAATATGACTTCTTTATTTGAATATGATTCTGACGAAGACTTTCCTGTTGATGATGTGTTTGATTCTGAGGTTTCATCGTCTTCTTCTGTGGATTACAGTGACTCATCAGATGATTATTCAGATGATCGAGAAGCTGTGGTTTCAAAGAAAAGGAAGAAAGGTGCAGTAAAGTCATCTAGAAGGGTGGCAAGATGGCAACTGGTCTGACACCGGGTCCTTCATCTCGGCCTGATCCAGTTATGTTTCATGATAGTGAATCATGCATGCCAATAGGAACTTTCACTAAGTCTCCAGGACTAAATTTCCCCATTACCTGTGAGTATTCAATTCCTGATCTATTTTACTTATTTTTTGATAGAAAATTGTATGACCACATTTGCACTGAAAGCAATAGGTATGCTTCAGAGTGGAAAGTATTACCGAAGTGGGTAGATCTATCGCCTGCTGAATTGAATGCATTTTTGGTATGGTTATTCATGTTTGTACTATATCATGCATATCAAAACTAAAATTTATTTGGTCTAAAAATGAATATTTGCATCAAGCGGTACTTGCCAGAGTTATGACCCGAGATCGAGTTTTTGGTATTCTAAATAATTTACATTTCAATAATAATAAAAGCATGCCCCCAATTACTAGTAAAGAGCATGATAGGATTTATAAAATAAGGCCAATTATAGATCACTGTAATGTTAACTTCAAGGCTGCATACCAGATGCACCAAGTAGCAGTTGACAAAGCAATTACTAAATTCAAGGGTCATAACGCGATGAAACAGTATGATCCCTCCAAACTGTAAAGCGAGGTTTCAGACGGTGGCTCTGTGCAGACAGCCATAATGAATATGTGTACCATATGGAGTTGTATACAGGCAGACAGCCATAATGAATATGTGTACCATATGGAGTTGTATACAGGCAAAGATGCAACTGCAGATGCGAGCCTAAATCTGGGAACCTGAGCAGTGCTGTCAGTGGTTTTACCATATTTAGCTAAACAGAATCATGTTGTTTTTTGTGACAGATTTTTTACTAGTGTTCAATTAGCAGAAAAGCTGTCTCCTAGTAAAATTACTGTATGTGGCACACTGAACACTAATAGAAAGGGGATTCCAGATAGCATCTGTGAAAAAGCAAAAAAACCTAAATATGGAGAGAGGAGACTTCAGTTCTGTATCTGACAGTGGTCTTGAGTTTGTAGTTTGGATGGATAGAAAGGCAATAATGCTCAACAATGCTTATCCACCAGCTACAAGCGGTATTTTACTAGTGTTCAATTAGCAGAAAAGCTGTCTCCTAGTAAAATTACTGTATGTGGCACACTGAACACTAATAGAAAGGGGATTCCAGATAGCATCTGTGAAAAAGCAAAAAAACCTAAATATGGAGAGAGGAGACTTCAGTTCTGTATCTGACAGTGGTCTTGAGTTTGTAGTTTGGATGGATAGAAAGGCAATAATGCTCAACAATGCTTATCCACCAGCTACAAGCGGTACTGCTACTATAACACACAAGGATAGTACACGTCATATATATCCATATCCCAATGCTATCAGAAAATACAACTGCTTCATGGGTGGGGTTGATTTAGCTAACCAGAGGCGAACTGTATACGGCTGGGATAGGAAGTCTAAGCGTTGGCCTATGCGCTTATTCTGGCATTGTTTTGATACAGCTGTCACTAATTCCTACATTATATACAAACTATACATGGTCCAAAAGCAAATGCGGCCTATATCACATTTGGAATATAGAATAGCTTTATCATCCAGCCTTATGGGTGACTTCATAACCAGAAAGATGAAGCCTCCAATCAATCACCATCTTGTCTCCTTCGTCTGCATGCCATAAAATTGCTGATCTGCACTGTCATAACAAGCCTATCATAAGAAGGTGCACTGTGTGTCTGAAAAACAAAGTCATACCTGAATCTTACTTTGGCTGCGTGGAATGTTGCTGCATCCCCCTGTGTAGGAGTGAAGATAGAGGCTGCTTTGCTGCTTACCATGCCAGAACAGCACAAGTACATTGCCTACATAAATCTTCTATCCTACACAGCTGCAACACCTATGGCGCACATACAGGATCATAATCATAATCACATCATTTCTGATTTTCCCATAGGTAAGATATAACATGATTTTATTTATAATATTTTGATGATTATAGTAACTATATATTTTGTTGTAATTTTGTAGTTACATGATTCAGCACTTGCAATTCAAGCCACCCTGCTTTATGTGTTGACAATGAACCATATCTCCACTTGGTTCTCCAATAGGTAAAATATATCATGATTTTATTTATATTATTGTACATTTGTTGTATGATTATAGTAAGATTATATATTCATTTGTTGCAGATTTGTAGTCACACTGCACTTTATTTATATTATTGTACATTTGTTACAATTTTGTAATTCTTGATTTTTTCAGTTTTAGGTGAGACAATTTCAACTCTACTTCAAGGTCTCGCACTACTTATGGTTTACAATATGTATGTATCATCACCAGTTGCTGTATATCATCATCACTGCTACTTTTATTTGGATTCATGTATTTATATTTTCAACAGTTTTGACCAAAATTTCACCTTGCACTTTCTGCTCAAGTCATGCTATAAAATTTATTCAACATGTGACTACAAATCTGAAAATTAAAGCCTCCCAATGCTGAATTAACAGTCATCAGTTGCTACATATCATCATCACTGCTACTTTTATTTGTATTCATAGATTGATTTCCACACCTCCTCTCTACCTAGTCAATTTCATCCCTGTGTTTAGTAATATATATCAAATGTTTTGTTTTTCTTTTATTTCCAAAATTTGTAAGTTATAATAGAATCTTATGTACATATGTAGGTACTTTATCAAATTATTTGTAAATAATTACATTAAAGGAAATATAGTCATATACTAGCAATAAATTATAATTTATAGCAGTAACAAAGTTGTATATATCCATTATTTAATATGTAAAAACCAGATCAGTCATTTGTCTCAGATTCCTAAGTTTTGTCTCTATCTGACTACTGGGCTGAATTAAGAAAATCCTCTTCATGTGAGGTTAAGGGGGTTAGTCACTTGCTTATGATCTAGAGGGCTGTGAGGTTTGAAGCCCCTTTACCTACGTTTCTAGATTGTGTTAAAGCAACTATACTCTCTGACAAATACAATATATGCCATTTAATAAAGTTAGCTATTGAAACGGTTACACCTGTTTCACCTATTATCTTTGATAATAGTATATATTTGTTGTACTCAGATGGCGTGTATTTCTTAAATTTTAAAAACTTTGCCCTTATAATATTGCGAGTATGTGCGTATATAATCGTCCTTACTAATATACGAGCATATTCCATTAGATTTGTTAAAACTGAAATAAACATAACTGTAAAATTAATTTATCTATATAGCAGCATAATAAGTTAAATTTATAATATTATTTATTTTTCAATATTCTTCCTCAATAATTATTTAAGTCAGTATTCATTTTAACTAATTCCAAGTTTTCAATTCTTTTGTTTGCTTAAAATTACAAGCAGAAAGTTTTATCAGTTTTAACACTTCATTCTAAAAATAAATCTTTGGCTAAAATTTGACCTATTTAAAAATTATAACCAAGACCAATTATAATATTCAGTCAGGCATAAATCTATACAAAATCTATACAAATTGCCTGTGACCATTCTCTTAAAAATATATATCTTTTAAAACTGACGTCAATTAAAACAATAGAGCCTTTCCATGTCCAGATTTAGATATACTTAATATTTTACTAACTGGATATTTGGTTAAAGGCTAGTTTGAACTAGTCATCTTGTGATGTGGCATGACTCAAAGTAGGAGGTTACTTCTGTCAAAAATACAGCATAAAAAGGGGCCCAAAATAGCCACCAAGCCTCTAACCTAACCTCTTCCATCATCTATCATCATCCGTGTTAATTTTTTTTCTGTTGCTGAGAAATTTGTGCTTGCTGCCAAATTTTATTTCCGAAGACCCGAGTTAACTAAGAAAACTGTTCCTGCCGTTTAGACTGCTAAATCTAAAAAAAACCATCATCCAAGCTGCTATAAAATGACCGTTGGCTAGAAGACACAGAGACAGCCGTTTGCTCTTCCACGAGCGGCTACCGATGACAGAAAACCTCCACCATGCCCATCACTGTAAGAAAGATGTACCCGAGAGACCAGATAGTTCCTGATCAGAGAAATGGAGAAAGCTGCCACCGAGATAAATTCACGAAGTTACATCCCGACTAAAACCTAAGAGAAGCCCAGCCTGACTGAATATAAAGAGAAGCGCAATGAACAAGGCCTTAAAGACTTTCCGGTAAATCCTTTCTACAAAATATTACATTCCCTAACTAAAACGTATACTAAATGAAAGCTAGCTAAATAAATCACATAATTTATAATATTTCTAAATGTTCCACTAAAATGTTTATCGTAAAATGGTTTAAATCTTAGAACACACTCAATTCTTGCTTGATCATTAATAACTTTAAGTAGGCGTTGATCATTAATAATTTAAATAATCACACACATCTAGTTTCTATAAAACCATACTATAAATTTTTATGTCTAAATTATTATCTTATCGATCATTTTATGCAATTCTTATATTTTAAGTTCATGTTTATTGATTTATGCTGTGTTTTTATCAGAACGGAGTCTGGTGTGTTAATAAATTATTGGGGGGAAGGGAGTGAGCAATTACTTTTATTATATCAATATTGCGATATAAAGAATATAGCTAAGACTCTTTTCTGAATTATATTTGTGATAGAGTGAATCGAACAAATTATTTAAAATCTTTTACTAAAGTTATTTAAAAATGTATATTTGCTTATATTATTTAAAACGCATCTTTTCTCAAATTATTTAAAATCTTTTGATAAACTTATTTAAAGATGTATATTTGCGTATATTATTTAAAACGCATCTTTTCCCAAGTTAATTGAAAATGAAAATGTTTCGCTAAAGTTATTTAAAAGGTATCTTTAGCGTCTATTATTTAAAACGCATCTTTTCTAAAGATTATATAAAATGAAAATGTTTACTAAAGTTAGTTAAAACGTATATATTGCGTATGCTATTTAAAACGCAGATTTTGCCCAAGTTATTTAAGAATTATATTTGCGTAAGTGATTTAAAATATGTATCTTGTCAGTTATTTGAAAAAGTATATTTCACGCAAGCTATTTAGAATATAGATTTGCATTCGTTAGTTAAAACTCATTTTTCATTATTAATAAGATCTATTTTGACGAATTATTTAAGATGTGTAATTTACTTAAACATCAATAATTTGCGTGAGCTATTTTATAACTCACATTTTATTATTTAACAACCAGTTTGCTATAACTTCGTTTAATTAGAGGATAAGTAACTATACAGAAAACCTTAAATCAGATTCTCATTATCGCCTTTAGCGCATAATTTAATAAGCTCATTTATGAACTGACCGGTGGTAGTAGCACTGAAGAAGCTAAGATTTTGGCGTAATTAAATTTATTAAATATTAATTTAGCGTTGCGAATGTATTGCTAATTTGCATAAAAATGCATATCTACTTGCTATGTCTATAATGGCTCATCTCAAGATTGTTCCACGTCCAGGCACGCCTCGAAAGTTTAGGCCACTGCGACAGTTCTTCGTATTTTGTCAAGTCACGCCTCGAAAGTTTAGGCAAATGTGACATTTATTCTTGTATAACGAAACCAAAGCGTTTCCAAAGGGCTCATAAGCCAATCTTCTGTTCTTAATAAAAAGGCCTCTTCCATTGTAGCAAGCAGATCGGTTAGGGAACCGTTTACTAGGTAATAAACCCCATTAAGAATGCATTCGAGCCGCACTTATCTGATAGTATAGTTTCTAACGCACTAGAATCTGACGTTCCCCTGCCACCACATCTCAGTTCAGTTTCCCTAGAAAGTGACTTCGGCTTTGATCCGACCTAGAATCTGAGTTAATGCGTTTATCTGTATAACAATATTATATCACGCAAATATCTATAATATGATTTTGAATATATTTATAATATAATCTTAAACTTAGTCATTATAATATTTTAAACTTAGCAACAATGATATAATCTTCAACGTATTAGTAATATCTAGCATTTATCCATCAACTCGATTACTCTAGCTAACTATAACCGATTTCAAACATATAAAACATGGCATGAATTACAACATGAAAGGTGACATAAGCTTACTAAGAGTCTATTGCTTTGTAATATCATTTTATACCCTGAGAAAACATACTCAATGCTTTGTAATATTATTTTATAACTTTGAGAATCCACTCAATGCTTTGTACTATTATTTTATACCCTGAGAACACACTGAATGCTTTGTAATAATATTGTTTTATAACTCTGAGCATGCATTCATTGCTTTGTATTATTATTTATAACCCTGAGAATCCACTCACCTGCGTGTGAGCTAGCTGTACACAACCTACTATGCTTGAGTATTTATTGTTATATTAAATTTATGAAATATAAATTTGTCTCAGTCTCATTGCTTGCTCATTATCTTATGAATCACTAGTTAAGGTATATAATAGAATATGTAATAAGGGGGGAATGTCTCATGTTTTACTGCTTTGCTATTGCTGGAACGTGATCAAAGAGGTATCGAGTGTAACCTCAGGCATGTCATTCGCGATGGGTTGACTTGGAAGCACGAGTGAGAGAGTTAAGGTATGATCAGACGTAGGGTATTACTATCCCGACTTGGTCAGCTTTTATTCTCTGGCTTGGACTCTCAGTCTGTTGAGCAAATGTACAAACCTGACCGTTACACTATCATAATTAATATAAAAAAACAAAGAGAAATCTTTGGATTCTTAAAATTATTCAAATAGATTTATATTTGATAAAAATATGAAAAAAAACATGTTACTTTAAAGATTTTTTTTTAATAAAAAACTTTAAAACAGCATTAACAAAGATATTTTTTATATTTTTATTTTACTAGTAAGTTTACATGAATAAAAAAAAAAATTCAAACTGACAGAATAATTTTTAAGTTAATATATTGTGCACATTCCAATTTAACCTTGTGACTCCATTGCAATCGTGTAAAGCATAAGATGGGGGGGAAATTTTTTTGTTCTTAAATATATGAGTAAAGTGCTTATGTTTCTGGGAACGATGTGATTATATTAAGTTGTAGGGCATCGAGTTCAATCCCTACATGATCAATTCCCAAAGACCTTGAAGAAAAGTGGGAGAAATATTTTTCTTCCATTCAACATATTTTGTTAGTGAAAGAGGACAATATTTATATCATTGAATAGTTTAATAGTTGCATTTAAGAAATAGAAATATAAAGCATGTATAAATAATCGTCTGTAGACACAAAATCCATCTACAAAATCCATCAGATATTATTTTTCTAAGTCTACTTTTAACTTTCTATGCTTAATGTATATCTACTGAATTATAATATTCTTTCTTAATAATGTTTTGATTTTAATAGTTTTTCATTACTAATTTATTTTATGACGTTTAGATTGTTTTTGATAGGCAAGTTTTATATACTTGAATATGTGCATGTATGAATAAACACAAACTTAAACATTTACAGATATATTGATAAAAAAATCAAATCAGATGTCACATGACTTAATTTTAACAAAGCTCGCAAAACAAGCTTTGAAAGTATACTTAACCCCAGACCATTTTCTGCTTCTGGTGTCATCAGTGAGGTGCCAGGATATTCGTTAGACTAAAAATACTAGGACAAGCGCAGCACTTTATCTAATGTATAACTATTGAGAAGAAAATCTGAAATCTTCAGACATCCATATGTCTAAAAATCCAGCTACCTAACTCAAATAGCCATATGGGACTGAACTAAGTTCAGATACACCATATATTAATAGCTTTAGCAATATAAAATCACCAAAGCCTTAATAGCAAAAAATAAAATGATAAAAAAATCCAAGTTAGATGTCATATGACTTACGAGCTTTATTAAAATTAAGTCATGTGACATCTGACTTGATTTTTTTATCATTTTATTTTTTGCTATTAAGGCTTTGGTGATTTTATATTGTTAAAGCTATTAATATATGCTGTATTTGAACTTAGTTCAGTCCCATATGGCTATTTGAGTTAGGTAGCTGGATTTTTAGACATGGGTGTCTGAAGATTTCAGATTTTCTTCTCAATAGTTATGCATTAGATAAAGTGCTGCGCTTGTCCTAATATTTTTAATCTAATGAATATCCTGGCATTTCACTGACAATGCCAGAAGCAGAAACCAGTCTGGGGTTAAGGATATTCTCAAAGCTTGTTAAGAGGTTGTTTTGGAGCTCTATATATAACAGTACAGATATATTAAAAAGTTTTCAAATAATTTGTATTTTCTGAATGAAAATTTGTTTTCTTGTATGGTATTGAAGATCAATTTGTCTAACTTTATGTGAAAGGGGTCAGGAAAGGTTTCAGCTAATGTATAACTGATATTGAGCTAATATCTACAGCTTGTGAGAGGGATAAAAAGTCAATTTCGGACACAACTTCAATGTGAGAAATGTGGGGTAACGAGAAGCAGTTATAATTACCAAGCTACCCAAATCATTTTGGACCATACCAAATAATAAATTTTGAAAAATTAGAGATAAAAAAAAAAAAAGCAATGTACCAGCTATATTGACCAGATGTTTCAGTAACAAAAATGTGTGATGTTATCAGACAGGCTAGCATATATATAATCTGAAAAATAAGACAGTTTAGGAGAATAAATCTTATTGCCTTTTGGAAACCATGCATTAGTATTTTTTTTTATTTGAAAGTTTCTACAATGGTATGGCGGGTTAAGAAATTTTGTTAACGGGTCCCTGTGACTCGATCCCAAAGAACTCTTATGCACATCGGAAGAGTTAAAATCTAAAATGGAAAAAACAGATATCCTGTGGCTGATCTCCAAGTTTATTGTTCCGTCTATGCAATTGCTGAATCCAAATAAAATCACAAAGTAAAAGAAAATGCTGAAATTTTATTAAATCAGTCATATCTAGAGCAGAAGAAATGTAGAAACCATCCTAGTGCTAAAATGGTCTCTAAAGAAACAATTTATTTCACAGCATTATCGCAGTAAAACAGAAGAATTGCCAGACCAAGCCGAAAATAGAACTATTCCAGTAAACCACTGCAATTAATAAATCTACAGCTATTAAACATTGTTATGTGGCTGAATTAAAATTCTCAACCTTAAACAAGCTGACTTCAAAGTAAAATTAATCAAAATCATTGAAACTGTCTACAGCAAGAATGAAAGAAGTCATTAATTTTAATTTTATTTTATCAGTGATTATTAACAATTCTTTTTTAAGTAAATCCATTTATCTCTCTCTCTTTAAAGATTAAAATGAAAATCAATTATTAGAGAAGATTTTCAATATTAATAAATATTGAACCTATTAATATATTATGTATTATTAGAATATCATTACATGTAATCACTTATATGTGTATTTTTTTTTATCAAATGTCTGCATTATGTATTAATTTGGGTATTATATAAATGTTTTATTTATATTATATGTAAAGGGTTAAATACAATTTTATTGATAATGGGAAGTGACATATATACACACACATCTAGTAATATAAATGTGCTTACATATATATTTGTCGAGTATAGATGTACTATCGATAAAGGTAGAAATTTAGCATCATGAGAAATAGATTTTAAAGTAGTTAGTGACCTAGAT
Source organism: Epiperipatus broadwayi (assembly GCA_028023455.1). Taxonomy (NCBI): domain Eukaryota; kingdom Metazoa; phylum Onychophora; class Udeonychophora; order Euonychophora; family Peripatidae; genus Epiperipatus; species Epiperipatus broadwayi. The sequence goes on along the minus strand of JAQFVV010006259.1, from coordinate 3,988,835 downwards.
TAATGGAAATTGAGATAAGTAATTTTAAACCGATATCTTTGGATGTTCTTATCTTTGTAATTTAACTAACCTTTCTATACCTATTTGTCAATTATTATTACTAAGATTATAAATATAAAAATGTATGTTATATGCAATATGTGAGTATGTGTGTGTATCGGGTGTTAATTTAAAAAGTTAAGTGTTTCTATAATATAAGATTTCTTTTCACCCATTAGAGATATGAATATACACAGGGGAGTGGGGAAGATTTTTGGTTATTATCATTATTTGAATGTAGTTAATTTTATTTATTAATTATGTAAATTGTCTATTAGTATTACAATTGATTGACCAATAATAAATTTTAATTTGTTTTTGTAAATAGAAGTTTGTTTCTTAGAGTTAATCATTGTCTTATAAAGTTAGTTTAGTTATCATCATGGATGAATGTCAATCATATAAACAGTTTAAATATAACAATATTTTGGTACATAATTGTAGATTGATAAAAGATATGATTTGTGTTATGAGTTAGTTCTAAAGCTGTAGCTGGAAGCATCATTGTCATCATCATGTTAATTAATAGTCTAAATAAATATAATAAATGGCCATAGATAAATAATGGTTCTCACATTGTTTCCATCATAAGAGATAAGGACTACCATCGAACTCAAGGTTTGGTGAATTTTCACTGATAAATCTATAGTATTAATATGAGCTAGTAACCCTTATGAGAATATCAAATATGAATTTATGATGTTAGACTCTTAAATGATAATTTATTTGCAAGACTATAGAATAAGGATGTTTTTTCCCCTTAGTACAAGTGCATATGATATTGTTATCAAATGGACAATCCTACAGTCATAAATAATGTACCAACTGAGGTTCAAACCTAGTAGAATATAAGTAGGTATTTAATGTAACTTAGCCTAGTGATGCCCAATACTTATAAGAAAATTAATAAAAAGAGAATATTGGATTATTTTCATTCCTAGATGATTTGCAATTAGTTACAAAAATCTATTTTATTTACTTCATATTTTATTTAGTTATAAATGACAACCCAACTGAGGGCTCTGAGATGTACTATCTACCTGAGAGGAGAAGTAGTCTTAATAAAGATGAAAGAAAGGTGTAGTCAAAAAAAATAATTTTTTTTAGAATTATTTTGGCCTTGTGTTATTTTTGGACTTTTATATGATGGTGTTTGTTATTATTTTATTTCGCAATTGATGTCAATGAATAAATACACCATTAAACAGCTTAGTTGTTCAATTCTAAATATTATATATTGTAGGGTATTCAGTTTAAACCCTACATAACCAATTCCCAAAAGACGTCAGAATCAGAAATAATTTTTTTCTTTACTCTGCTGACTTTAATAGTAAAAGAAGACTAGACATATTTTGTCTTCAATAATTTATTAATTATATTTAAGAAATGAAATAGTGAGCATATATAAACAGTTGTCTGTGGACATAGGCTTCATAAGATATTATTTTTCTAGGTCTACTTATTAACTTTCTATGTTTGAGCTACATCTACTGAATTATAAGTCTTAATAATGCTTTGATTTTAATACTGCTAATATAAATAATCTGTAGCTTTTAAATCATTTAGATTTTTTTTTTCAAAAACAGCTAGTTTTATACACTTCAATATATATGTGGGAGTGTGTATGTACAAACACAAACTTAAACATTTATATTAAAGAGTTTTTTTTATAATTTGTATTTTCAGTGTGAAAATTTGTTTTCTTGTATATTATTTAAAATCAATTTGTCTTATTTTGTGTGAAAAGATTAACGGATTCATGCTAATGTCCAGCAAATCATGAAAGATAAAAGGTTAATGTTGACATAACATCAATGTGAGCCATGTGGGAGAATGAAAACAAAGACTCATTGATCAGTTATTATAATCATCAAGAGATCCACATCATTTTGGACCATACTAAACAATAAATTATAACAATTCAAAAAAAGATTTTATCCAGATGCACTAAAGGAATGTAATTTATAGATGACCAGATATTTCAGTAACCAAAAATGTGTGAGGTCATCAGACAGGTTAGCATATATAGTCTGAAAAACCAGACAGTTGGGTAGAATAATTCTTATTCCCTTTCAGAAACCACCCATTATAAATTTTTTTATTTTATGTCTGAGGATTTCTACAGCATTAGGCAGGCTAAAACTATTAGGTTGGCAGTTCCTGTGATTGATCCCATGAACTATGTGCATCAGAAGAGTTTAGATCTAAAAAGTATTTAAAACATCCTATGACTGATTTCCAAAGATGAAAGAAGAAACCAACTTTGCTAATGCTACTATTTCACCTATGCCAGTTGCTGAATTCAAATAAAGCACAAAGTATATGCTGAAATTTATATTAAACCATGCTGTTGCTGAATTCAAATAAAAGAGCACAAAGGAAAAGAAAGGCTGAAATCTATATTAAACCAGTCATACCCAGAGCTGAAGAAACCATTCCAGTGCTAAAATGGTCCCTAAAGAAACTATTTCGCATCATCATTGCAGTAAAACAGAAGGATTGCCAGCTCAAGCCGAAAATAGAACTGTTCCAATAAACCGCTATAATTGATAAATCTACGCATGTTAAACATTGGTATGTGGTTGAATTCAAATTCTCAACCTTAACCAAGCTGATTTCAAAGTGAAATTAATCCGGATCACAGAAACTGTCTCCACATCAGAAAATAACTTGGCAATATTAATTTTAATTATATTTTTATCAGTGACTATTAACAATTTTTTTTAATAAATTCATTTATCTCTTTTAAATATTAAAACAAGAATCAATTATTAGAGAAGATTTTCGATAATAATAAATATTGACCCTATTGATATATTATGTATTATTAGATTATCATTACATGTAACCATTTATGTGTGTATTTTTTTTTTATCATTATGTATTAATGCGGGTATTATATAAATATGTTTATTTATGTTATATGTAAATGGTTAACACAGATTCTATTTGATTATGTATTAATTTGGGTATTATATAAATATCTTTAACTGAAATACAGGCTTATTATATACCTGTATCAATATATGTAACATATAGGGTATATGAACACAGACTTTTCATATGACCCACCACTTTCCACTTTATCTCATAACACTGATACACTTGAACACATATATGTCGAAGAGATAAATAATCACCACTAGAGATGTCTGTCCATCCCTTGCATATGTATTAAATGGATTATGTCCTGTACATGAGGGATCAGATTGACTTTAGGTTAACATAGGTGTGACAAGAATCTTTGCCTCAGGGTGGCCTTTCAGCGTTCCATCATCAGATTTTCAACTGGATGGATGGTTGAAGAGTTGCAGTGTGGAGTGGATTGAAACCTGACCATTAAAGTATGAAGATTGGCTATCTTAATATATATATGAGCACTTATAGCATATATGAGTGGACCAACTGATGATTGCTGGTTTAGCATGAAATATGTATATTGGTGATTATTTAGCTTTTTGACATATATGTGTTCAAGTGTATCAGTATTAAGAGATAGAGTGGAAAATGGTGGGTCAGGTGAAAGTCTGTGCTCGTATACCCTATATAAAAATGTTCATTTATGTTATATGCAAATGGTTAAATAGATTCTATTGATAATGGGAAGTGACATATATACACCTATACCTAGTGATATCAATGTGCTTACATGTATGTTTGTTTAGTATGAATGTACAAATCAGCAAGGGTAGAAATTTGGTATAATGAGATAAATTTTTAAATTGATAACCTGGATTAATGAAAATTCAGATAAATAATTTGAAGCTGATTTCTTTAGATATTCTTATCTAGCCGATTTCTTTAGATATTCTTATCTTTATAATCTTTCTTTAGATATTCTTATCTAGCCGATTTCTTTAGATATTCTTATCTTTATAATCTAACTAACTTTTCTCTATTTATTTCTTGATTGGTATTATATTTAAATTTATAAATATAAAAATGTTATATACAATAGGCAAGTATGTGTGTGTTATCTGGTGTTCATTTTTAAAATTAAAATGTTTCTATGATATGAGATTTTTACTAACCCACTCGAGAAATAAATGTATACACATCACACTACATGATATTAACATTGAGTTTACATTTCATTAAGGGAAGGGGTGAAGATCTTGGGTTATTATTATTTAAACGTAATTTTTCATTATTAAATGTATATATTTTCTATTGTTATATTAATGATTAACCAATAATAAAATTTAATTTGTTTTTGTTAAATGAAGTTTATATATTTCTTAGAGTTAATCATTGTCTTGTGAGATTAGTTATGATTATCATCATCACTGATAGATTTCAATTATTAAAATATAGTTTAAATATAACAATATTTTGGTTAAGTAATTATAAATTGATAATAGATATGATTTGCGTTGTGAATTAATTATAAAGCTGTAGCTGGAAGTATTATCATCATATATAGTCTAAATAAATATAATAAATGGCCATATATAAATAATGGTTCTCACTGCATTTGGTTTATTATTTGTGAGCCATCATAAGAGATAATGACTACCATAGAGGATCTCTAAAGATTTAGTGGTAAAATCTATAGTATCAAGTATGAGCTAGTAACACTTATGAGAATATTAAATGTGAATTTATGATGTTCAACTCTTATAATTTGTCTGATAATTTATTTGCACGACTAAAGAGTAATAAGGATGTTTTTCCCTTAATACAAGTACACATGATATGGTTATAAAATGAAAAATCCTATACACTGTCATAAATAATGTACCAACTGAGGTTCAAACCCAGTATAGTATAAGTAGGGATCTACGGTAACTTTATCTAGGTTTAGACAGCCTAGTGGCATCCAGATATATCATATACACATATATACAATGAATGAAGAGAGAATATTAGATATTTTCATTACTAGAGATATTTCTTTAGTTACAAAGGTTATATTTCTATTTTTTATTATGTTATAAATGGCGCAACAGTTTGCGGCTATGAATTATTTCTTCATAACCCTGAATAGTGTTTTGTAGATGTGGAAAGAGCAAAGGAGGATTTTTTATTGTTGGAAGACATCTATGTATTATATTATACTTTTTATTCCATTACAATATATATTTGAATCAGTGTTTAAATTATCAATAACATTTTTGTTAAATATTTTGTTATTAATAAGGTATTACTGTGAGATAGAGACAATGGTATTGATGGTTATAAATTTTAAAATATTAATTACATGTATATTTGGAGAGTTCATGTTACAGAAAATGTATGGTTTTGGAAATTGAATTGGGTATTTGATTGTTAGAGTTTGGTTGGCTATATTACAGTTTAAACTACTAAACATTACACGATCACCATCTCTTAAGCTAGCACATAACTATTATTAAACAGGCAGAACTCTCCATACAGTAGTGTCACCCTGTGCCAACCAGAGTAATCAATGGATGCCAGAAGGCTTGTGCATAAAATCCCCATCTAGTGTCTACTCATCCAATATCCCCAGACTAGTTTCTGGCTGCTGGAGGGTTGTATAAGATTTTAATATCTAGATGCAGTGCTCTCAGATCCAAGGCTCCTCACTGATGAAGGCCACAAGCAAGAAACTAGTCTGGGGATATTGGATGAGCAGGAACTAGATGGGGATTTTATGCACAAGCCTTCTGGCATCCATTGATTACTCTGGTTGGCACAGGGTGGCACTACTGTATGAAGTTTTGCCTGTTTATATTACAGTTTCTGATGATGGATGGAATTTTGTCATTGCCATGAGGATGTGATGTATTCATGCAACTCATGACTGATCAATCTCATTCACTGCTCCAACCCAGGTTATGATGTGTTAATATTTGGGTTATTATTTATCATGAAGCAGTTAACTAGTCCTGCCATGATATCAGCCTCTAAGTCTCCTATGAAGTGAGCAAGACATTGTTTTTAAATATTCCAGCCCCTAAGTCTTGAAAGAAGCAGGACATTGAATTGGGATGGCTTTCTTGTGTTCGTGGTGCATTGTGTGCTTAAAGTGCTGTGAGTGAATTCTTTTATATGTCTCAGAACTGTGAGCTGCTAGTCATTCTGTTAACTGTCAGTATCTGTCAGATCTCTAGAAGAATAGATGATTATATAATTTGAAGTACGAACTCTGTTATGAAGATATGCATGTACTATGTAAACTATTAGATGGGTAAGTAAATAATGGATATAGAAAAGAAAAGATTTTTTTTCGGAAGAAAGGAGAGGCAAGGTGATATGGATGTAGATCAATCAGCAGAGGATATGTTTTCTGAAAGAGAGGATTGATGTGCAGGTTTTCGATGGTCAGGAGACCTGGAAACAAAGTAATTAAATTTAAGTATTGGAAAAAACTGTTCCAAGTTGTTTTACTAAGGATCCATAAAAATAGTTATTTGATAAAATGTGTAAACTTCAAGATACTCCTGAGAAAATTATGGAGGAGGAAAGCTCCCAATCCCTGAGGTTGACAATTATGTTGAAGAAGAGGATGGTGAGATTTTATTTAGGTTAGCGGTTGGGAGAGAGGAAGTTGTTGATGAAAATGCGTCTAAAGTACCAATGGCGACAAAAATGCAATAACAAAAATTGAAACGGTAATTAAGGAGAAAGAGAATTTTCAGGCTCAGATAAATAAGGAAATACCATCAGTGATGGAAGTAATGATGTGTATGTTTAGATCTGTGGAAAGTCTAAAAGAAGATTTAAAAGATAGTAAAAAATCTGTGGAAAGTCTAAAAAAGAAGATAGATATGATTGTTGAAAATAAGAGACAAATGATAACAGCTTTGGAAAATAAAATAGAAAAATCTAATCTAGAGTGTAAGAATATATTTACATCATTAGAAGATAGGATAGAAGGTGTGTAAATCTATGGAAATCGTAAAACAGGAAGATGGTAAAGGTTTGCAGGTATTAAAAGTAGAAAAATCTATGAAAGAAAATAAAGAAACAATTGAATTATTAAAAAGTAAGTTCCACGGTAAAGTGTATGAATCTGTATTAGAATAGAAAAGATTGCTAAAGTAATTTATGAAAAAATTAATAGAGGATTAGATGAGGTAATAGTCAAATTGGAATCATGTCAAGAAGCTACCAATATAAAATTAGGAGTCATAGATGTGGAACAAAAGGAATATAAGCAAATTGTTTTGAGTTGTGTGGATAAAATCATTAAAATCGAGAATAAATTTAGTCTTTTAGAGAGGGAAATTATGGGAGTTAAAGGAAGAATAATCAATGATTGTATTCAAATTAATTAGAAAGACATGGTAAATAAAATTGATAGTCAATTTAAATTAGACAGGTTTCAAGAAAAACGGGATAAGCCCCAAGAAATAGAGACTAAGATTGAGAGCATACAGGAAGGATGTATAAGGACCAAAAAAAAGTATGATGGAGAGCAAAGAAAAGACCAATTTAAGAAAGATATAAAAGTATAAGTGAATGATCTCAAAAGAGAAATTAAAACCCAAATGAATAAAGGTCATGATAAGGTAGATTATGAAGTGAAGAGAATGTGAAGGGAGTTAGAAAAACAAGATGAGAAAGATCAGGTGGTTAAATTAAAAGGAGAGATAGAAAGAATAAAACAAAGTCTCCAAGAAAGAGAATTTATAGAAATGATCAAGATCTTAATACAAAGTTAGCCACTTGGAAGATGTTTATAAAAGTACCTAAGTTTATGAAAAGCATATATATTATCCAGATATCTTTAAGTAATATTAATTTTTTATTTGGTATCAGGACAATGTATTTTTAAATAAACAAAACAAATGTGAAGACTTGTTGAACTTGGGTGACTCATTTTATAAATATCCTAATAGAATTAGAGACTTAAGACCAGATGTCATAAAGAACAGTTATGTATGGTATCAAAAATCTATATTTCTAGATAGAATAGACCTGCATACTGATCAAGACTTTCATAGCATAAGTCGTAAACAAGAGTTGTACTATAAGTGTCCACTATGAGTGTCTTATGAAGATGAAAGAATCAGACAATTCTGAACATATTCTGCCTACAATAATATGACATGGCATAGTCAATTTGTTTTAATAGTTATATGATAAAAAAAATCATCACCACCGATTTTTTCTTCTTCATGAGAGGGTGAAAATTGTATGCATTCCAATTTAGCCTTGTGACTCCAATGCAATTGTGAAATGCATAAATGTAGGGAATTTGAACTCAGATTTTCAAGCCACTTCACTATCCATACTATCTCATACTACTGATACACATGACCACACACATGCAGAAAAGATAAATAATCACCAATATACATATTTTGTGTTAAACCAGCACTCATCAGTTAGTCCATATTATCTCCCATACATATATACAATCACTGCTCAATTTATATTAAGATAGCAAATCATTACATTTTAATGGACAGGCTTCAACCTGTCATAAAGTGAAAAAAAATAATTTGTTAAATGTATAAGTATGGTGCTTATATTTCTTGGAACACTGTGGTTATATTAAGCTGCAGAGCATCGAGTTCAAACCCTACATAATCAATTCCCAAAGACCTCCGAAGGAAAGTGGGAGAAATATTTTTCTTCCATTCAACTAATTTTTTTAATGAAAGAGGACAAATAAATATCATTGAATAGTTTAATAGTTGTATTTAAGAATAAGAACTATTAAGCATATATAAATAATTGTCTGTGGACACAAAATCCATGAAATATTATGTTTCTAAGTCTACTTATTAACTTTCTATGCTTAATATATATCTAGTGAATTATAATATTCTTTCTTAATAATGCTTTGATTTTAATACTTTTTCATTACTAATTTATTTTGACATTAATACTAATAATATTAATAATCTATAGCTTTCAAATTGTTTAGATTGTTTTTGATGGGCAAGTTTTATATACTTGAATATATGTATGTGGGTGTATGTATAAACACAAACTTAAACATTTATAGATATATTAAAGGGTTTTTAAATAATTTATATTTTCTGTGTGAAAATGTTTTCTTGTACATTATTTAAGATCAATTTGTCTTATTTATGTGAAAGATCAGGAAAGGTTTCAGCTAATGTCCAGCTAATATCTAAAGATCATGAGAGGAATAAAAAGTCAATTTTGGACATAACTTCAATGTGAGAAATGGGGGGGGGGGGACACAAAGACTCATTAATCAGTTATTATAATTACCTAAAGACGGAAATCATTTTGGACCATACGAAATAATAAATTTTGAAAAATTAGAGATAAAAAAGAAATATACCCAGCTATAATTTATAAATGAGCAGATGTTTCAGTAACAAAAATATGTGATGTCATCAGCCAGACTAGAGTATATATAGTCTGAAAAATAAGACAGTTTAGCAGAATAAATCTTATTGCATTTTGGAAACCACGCATTAATATTTTTTTTTTATTTGAAGGTTTCTACAATAGTACGGCGGACTAAGAAATTTTGTTGATGGGTCCCTGTGACTCGATCCCAAAGAACTTTTATGCACATCGGAAGAGTTAAAATCTAAAATGGAAATAACAGATATCCTGTGTGCTGATCTCCATGTTTATTGTCTCGCCTATGCAATTAATTGCGAATTCAAATAAAAGCACAAAGTAAGGGAAAATGCTCAAATTTATATTAAACCAGTCATACCAAGAGAATGCTGAAATTTATATTAAATCAGTCATACCTAGAGCAGAAGAAATGTAGAAACCATTCCAGTGCTAAAATGGTCCCTAAACAAACAATTTATTTCACATCATCATCATCAACACATCAACACAGCAAAACAGAAGAATTGCCGGCCCAAGCTGAAAATAGAACTGTTCCCAGTAAACTGCTGCAATTGATAAATCTACACATGTTAAACATTGGTATACGGCTGAATTCAAATTCTCAACTTTAAACTAGCTGACTTCAAAGTGAAATTAATCAAAATCATTGAAACTCTCTACATCGACAATAAAAGAACTCGGTAATATTAATTTTATTTTATCAGTGATTATTAACAATTTTTTTTTAAATAAATCCATTTATCTCTCTCTCTCTTTTAAATATTAAAATGAGAAACAATTATTAGAGAAGATTTTCGATAATAAATATTGACCCTATTAATATATATTATTAGATTATCATTATATGTAATTATTTATATGTGTATTTTTTTTTTATCAAATGTTTGTATTATGTATTAATTCGGGTATTATATAAATGTTTTATTTATATTATATGTAAAGGGTTAAATACAAATTTTACTGATAATGGAAGTGACATACATATACACACCTAGTACTATAAATATGCTTACGTGTATATTTGTTGAGTATGGATGTACAAATTGATAAGGGTAGAAATTTAGCATTATGAGAGATAGATTTTAAAATAGTTAGTGACCTAGATTAATGAAAATTGAGATAATTTGAAACCGATTTCTTAAGATGTTCTTATCTTTATAATTTAACTACCCTTTCTATACGTATTTGTCGATTATTATTACTAAGATTATAAATATAAAAATGTTATGTGCAATATGTGAGTATATGAGTGTATTGGGTGTTAATTTAAAAAATTAAGTGTTTCTATAATATAAGATTTCTTTTCACCCATTAGAGATATGAATATATATCATGTTCTATAATATTAAAGATTGAAGTTAAGTTTCATCATGGAAAGAGGGGAAGATTTTTGGTTATTATCATTATTATTTGAATGTAGTTAATTTTATTTATTATGTAAATTTTCTATTTGTATTATTACTGATTAATCAATATTAATTTTTTTTTCTTCCCCATATGTCATAGTATCGGCCGGGACGTGAACCCACAATCGTCTGCAACCAATTACTTGCTTGCAAGGCGGTTGCGATGACCTCTCGGCTAACAACGCTTGACATAATAAATTTTAATTTGTTTTTGTTAAAAAAAGTTTATATGTTTTCTAAGAGTTAATCATTGTCTTAAGAAGTTAGTTTAGTCATCATCATCATGGATGGATGTCAATTATATAAACATAGTTTAAATATAACTATTTTTGGTACATAATTGTAGATTGATAAAAGATATGATTTGTGTTTATGAGTTAGTTTTAAAGCAGTGGCTGGAAGCATCATTGTCATCATCTTGTAAATAAAAAAAATGTTACGAATAGTTATATGGGTAAAACAAAGAATTCAATTTATACAAGATTGACACAACATAGATCACATGTTTATTTACATTCATTGGAGACAAGACATAAGTTTGAGAAGGAAAATATTAGAATAAATTATACGAGATGGGATGGATAGAAAGATAAAGGAGGCTATTTGATTAGAAGCATTAGGCCATCTCTTAATAAAAATCATGTTTTGAAAACATTGATTTTGTAGGAATTTTTATTAATGAATAGATATGTGTAATATTTTAAAGAATTGGAACAAGATTTAGTTTCAGAATGTGTTCATAGAGTGCATAGGGGTGAAGAGAATAAGGAAATAAAAAATTTAAAATTTTTTGAAGTTATTTCAGTTATAGGAGAAAGGGTACTGAGTTTTAAAAGGTAAGATTAGTTAAAAGTTGCAGAAAGAACTTACTGACTAAATCAATCCCAAAATCCACCCTGGCTAAATGTATTCATCAAGCTATTGAAGGTGTGGAGCATGATATGGGCTTCAGCGATGATCCCGACTCATGCTTCTCGAAGCAGCAGTGATAACTTCGTAATAAACAATGGTCAATCTATAATTAGATCTGAATAAAAATCATCAGTACCAGCTTTTAAACACGTAAACCAAAACCTACCATTTAATGAAAGTATCGAAAAGCATACAGCAGCCTGTGCAAACTCGTAAACACAATGACATAGCAGAATTCGGCTATAGTGATCGCTGTGCAGAAAAGGTTGAGTTATCAGTCGAGTTCTGTTCACAATAAAAGTTATTCGTACCTGCAAACACCTTTTAAACATAAAGTTATCACTACCAAGATAATTCAAAATAATAATTTTGCTAATAAATCGATAATTAATAACAAAAAAGGTTTCGTTATGGTGGAGAACAATACAGCAACTGATGCTTCGGAAAAACCAACGCGCTACCTACTGGCATTAAACGGAAACTCTCAACAAAACGTAAACATTAGCGATAATTCTAACTCAGATCTAGTACTTTATAAGAATTACTCTAGTATTACTCCTATTAATAAACATTTAGACTCACTGATATGTAATACTACTCAGCCTATGCCCACATTTGCAAATATTACCAAAATTGACATAAAACAAACAAATGAAGATAGTTCGACATCTGATAATTCTTCTATAGTAAATAGTGAAATACCCAAGTCTGAATCTTTTCGTTTAAATAATCCCAATGCCATTCTCTTGGACCTGATTGATCCAGAGGACTTACCTCAAGAATATAATATCTTTCCTAGTGGCACTACCCAATCTTTTACTACACTAAAGCACAGTGAGGAACAATACCAAGACCTTACATTTAGGTTTAACCAGACGATTTCTTAAATCACTTTCCCATTACAATAGTGATAAAAATATTATAGCGATCACTGATGCGAATTTCCAGTTGATGTGTTGTGTGATTTGATTAGGGAAAACAAATTGAGATGGAGTTCACCACATACTCACCCACCCAAATGACTGATATTTAGCAATTGAATTTAACAGCTGGTCAAACAGGAATCATTTTAAAAACACTTGTAAGACCTTGGAGTCGAATTTCCTGTGCTACATTGACCTTCATCATCCCACTGGGTAATAAGGAAAAATTAGAAACTGCATACATGGCTTTGATGAAAATCAACTTAATGACATCTTAGGATCGTTTGGAACAGTCAGCAAATTCAGATATCTGCCACGTGAGCATGCTGGACTTTCAGTACGCTCAAATGATGCCATCTTTTACCTTAATCTAAAGCAAGGAGTGTGCTCTACTGACATTCCCACCACCATTACACTTAAAGGCTGTCCCATGATATTATCATTTATTGGTGTTAGGCTACAGTGGGTTTTTTTTTGTGACCAGAGGTCTCACTTAATTAAATGCTGTATGGCTAGACTGTGTAATCAGTGTGGGAGTAGGAGAAATAAATCTCATAAATGCAGCTCAACTCCTAATAAAATTATAGATAACATAATTCTATCTACAAATCAATTCAATGGTTAATCAGCATTCCAATGAAGATCTGGACCAATTTAAAGTTATGCAGAAAATTCTAGGGAGATCTACGCCTTTACATCCTCGAAACAACCCCCCAAAAGTCAAAACCATGCCCAAGAAATCAAATTCACAAATTGAAACTGACATACAACAAAAATACACTGGAGATTTTACTCTACAGCATCATCCTAAACCTCACCATATACCAAATATTTTTCAAAAACCCAGAACTGATATGCATAAGGTTAGAAATATTAATACCAAAATTTTGGGTCATGAATTCCAGTCTGATGTCAAGCCAGCTGATACACAGACTTTAAACTTGCAAATGGAATTGGATGAAACCTGCGGTTCAGATTATCTATCTGAAATGGAACATGTCAGTTCCGCTGCAATCAATAATAAAAGAAAATCATCCAGGCTTGCAATTACTAGCTCAGATGAAGATGACAACTTGAACTCAAAAATCACCCCAGTACATAACTCAAAATTGAGTGCAGTTGTAGCAGTTAATGTTTCAAAACAGAACATGGATAAGCGTAAAACTACAACCTCTGGCTCCTGTAATGATCAAGATGAGCTGGAAGTGGATCTTTCAGCTGAGACAATACAACATATTCCTACAATAGTGTCTGAAGACTTTCAAGACTTAACTTTTAAGTCATCATCAATCAAATATACCTTTTACAGATGGGCAAGCGGTTAATCGTAGTCTTGTAAATCAAGATGTCTAGTACAACCTGCAAGATACTTAGTCTGAATGTCAGAGGTCTTAACTCGCTTTTGTTTCATGCTATAAGACACTGGTTTAACAGTCTCCCCACACATTTTGTTTATTGGCAAGACCAAGTTTCATCATAACTCTAGCAGCAACATTATAACTATTTATAATCAGCTTGGCTATACTCATCTTTCGCTAAATCAATCAGCAGCTGGCAGAGTAGGCATTCTAATAAACCACAAGCTACCCCCCAACCACTTCAAAATTATATACTCTGACTACATTCTCTCTATCAGCCTATCATATGATAGCAATTCAATTATTGCTTTCCATTAACAATCCAGCATGCTACTTGCACATTATAAATACAATAAACATGGTTACAGCCAGTAATAATCACCCATCAATCATCATTGAAGATTTCAACACTATCTATGAAGTCTTCAATCACAAATATATTCATCTGCTCAACAGATGTTTTATTAGTCACAGAGGTTTCTTTCCATCAAACACCTTATTTTATACAAGAAATTGCCGATCTCTGATTGACCTGTTATTTTATATATAAGAGCTTCATTACAGCCTGGAAGCCACCTTACAACCTGTAGTATTCTCCGATCATCATGCCTTGATTGCATGCCTTCAGATGAATAACTAGTCCAATTAAGCTCAATAGGTCTATCAGGATGATTACCAAGGCCAGAATCACAAGCTATCCCTTCGGAGGCATATATCCTTTTTCATAAAATTAATATCTTGTCGACCTCCGGAGGAAGCATGGTTTGCCTTTATTCACATCTTGCAAATCCCTGATAAGCTTTCACACTCTTGGATTAAAAGGCCCAAGCTCAATGATGAGTGATCTGGATAGTATTAATAATGAAATTAAAAAGTTCACTGATCATTCTCCCATTCACAGCCTTATCACCCTCAAGACCCAGTATAGGTCCAAACAAGTTGCACTGGCTGAATATGTTGCAACAAAGAGGGCAAAAATATATCTTGCTGCTCAGCATTGCTGGACCAGAGGATATCTAAGATCTTCTTAAATCTTAAAAGTATCAAAAGTTAATGTTTATTGTAAATACCTAATCGACTCTTTAACTCTTTTCTTCTTAAATTATTTATAATCTGTTTTTTTTTCTCCTATAACTCAAGCTCACAATATTTTTTTATTTGTTATTGAATATGAAAATATTTATTGCTTTTATATTCATTTCAATATAAATTTTGATGCTTTGTTTTTTGTTGTCTTGACAACTTCATTCGCGGGGGTTCAAAGAAGGTAATTTGCTAAAGAGTGAATTATGTTCACAAGGAGGAAGGGAGTTTAGCAAAAAAAGAATTAATTTTAAAATAAATAAAATTGCTTTATCCTTCTTGCAAGTGAAGTTAAGTCAAATTTATGTATATTAAAATATACTTATGTCAATCATTAAAGTAATTTTACTATAAATTTCCCAGGATCAGATTCTATAAATTTAGATTTTGTTAAAATTGAAATAAAATAGAATGATATATATTTTGACCTAGAAACAGCACCACTGGAAAAGGGTCAGTTAATTATAATGCCCTTTTTTTTTTTTTTAAGTTAAAAGTTAGGAAAGTGGGAATCTACCGGATAAATATTTTTCCTTATTCTTTAGATATATATTTTGTTAGTTAAATATTTAGTAGAGTAGTTAGTTGCGCAGGTTGATCTCTATGCAGTATTAGATCATTTAAGGTTATTTAATTATATTATTCACATTTGGTGATTATAATATCTGGGGATAATAAGGAATGCTCAGAGTAGTTTGGACAGACCTAAAATGGTCATTTATATGCATACATCTGTGGGCCAGAGAATAATTGAGATAGAGTTGGGCAGCCTACATGATATCTGTACAGGCAGTCATGGGGCTCCTGTAATTCCTATCTCCATTCGATATTTGTTTCGCAACATGGCGGACATACTGAATCCTTTTTCTTTGTTGGAGTAGGCATGAGAGTGTCTCAAGCGGCTCATATGACCCTACAGGTGTTTTCTTTCATTCTTATGTTTATTAACCCGACACTGTTTCGCTTTTATTTTATTACCTATCTAATATGTAAGCCATAGAGAAATGATTCTACTCAAGAATCTTCGGCCTGAATAACCGATTCTTTTGCTTTAATTCGTGATTAGTTACACCTTTTAATTTGGCTAATTCACATTAAATTTATAAAGAATGATTTAGTTGAAAGTCCAACTAAAGCGGCTTATGTGCTCGATAATTAACTGTTCCATTTTTTTTTATAATAGCTTACAGTTTTAAACACTGTGAGGTTATTTTAACGCTGTTCCAGCAAGGTCCTCCTCTTACAAAATTAACATGTTACTTCAATTAAGATTTAATTGTTATTCACAAAGAGAAGTAAAATAAATGATTTTCTTTTCTTGTGTCATTGGAGTAAGACATCATATCAATTTTATTATAATTATTTTTTCTTTGACATCAGTTTAATATAAAATGTTTTAAAATCTTTAAATAAAAAAGAAAATGTTTATTCTTTTTACACAATCAGTTTGTCAAATGTTAAAAATGCTGATTTATTACCTTGTAATAAATGTGAATGGAAAATTTAGATATATTCAAAATCCGTGGTCATTTAATTTTAATCCTTTTTTGTCTTTTTTTAAAAAATAACGCAAACTAAATAAATTTAAAAAAAATAACCGCTAATGTAAATCTGTCCCACAGGACGCGGCCTCAGATAAACCTGCTATGTAAATCTAAAACTGATGTAAAGAACTTTGTTTTTAATGAGCTTGAGTCAAATGTAAATTTAAATTATTAATGAGTTTAAAATATATATATCTAAAACTAAATTTCCAGTGTTTTTCGAATCATTTCATTTACTTTTATTTTAATTAATATTTGACTTTAAGTTATATATATATCTAAGTGCAATCACCCAAGTTCTCATTAAAATACAATTATATTGAATCTTATGCTCAAAGGCTCTGCTCTGGGACAGTGAAAATGAAGGAATTCGATGTTATCATTGAGAAATGTTATTGATTAGATCTTTGACCTGGGGATATAGGTAAATAGGGCAGAATCCACGATGTATCTGACTTATATGTCTTGTACATGGTCGGATTTCGAGGTACTTTACCTGTATTCCGGTTCTTGTTGGATTGGTAGATGTTTTTCGACCGGTACAATGATAATAAAGAAGAAATGAGAGAAGATATTTTAAAATTTAGGGAAGAGTTGAAGAAAAAATTAAACGATGATAAAGAAGAAATTAAGAATAATATTGATGGAATGAAAACTAATTTCAATGAGGTAAAAAGTTGGAAAATATGAAAAGTATTTTTGATGGCAGATTTGATAAAAATGAGGAGGAATGGAAAGCATTAAGAGAGGATATGGATTTTAAAATGGAGTTATTAAGTGTGAAAAATATGGAAATGATAGATGATAAAATTCATGAGTATTATAAATTAACTCAGAAAGAATTAAAAATTCATAGAGATGTTTTAGATAGCAGTTGTAAAAGAGCAACTGGAGATATAAATATTAGAATAAGTGAGTTAAATCAATTGTTGACTCATAATGAAGGAGATAATAAAGAGAGGTTTTGTCAGCCAGAAAATAAAATAAGAATTTCTAATGATTGACTGGATGAGAAAATAAAAGTTTCCAATGAAAATATCGGTAGTTATATCACTAATCTTGATTCTCAATAATCTTGATTCTCAAATACAGGATATTAGGAAAGAATGTATTGAGAAGAGTGGAGAAAAGGATTTTAATTCTGATAAAGTTAAAATAAAAATTAAAAATGAAATGTCGGAAGATATGAGTATGGTAAAAGGGGAAATGATAGCCATAAGTTTAGTTCGAAGATGGGCAAACAAATAAAAAAGATGCAGAACGAAATTAAAGATATCACTGATAAAAATCAAGATGTCATAGAAAAAATAGAACAGAAAAAAGCAATTAACTTAGAATTAAAAGAATTTCGCGAAAACCAATAAGATTACATTAAAAAAGTAGTAACTCATTTGGAATGGGATGTTAAATTTAAAGATATTTGTAAGAAAATAAACTATATTAAACAATAAAAGGTTTATGGAGATAGAAAATAATAAAATAGTAAAAACTTTGGTTAAAGAAGAACTGGAGCAAAAAAGTGAACTTGACCATATAGATTTTCAAACTAATAAAGACATTAAGGATGAGTTTAGGTGTAAAGAAGAAGCTGAAGTTCAAAGAGGAAGGATTAGTGAAACTGTTGATACAAATAATGTGAATCCTTTAGCTCTGAAGTTTATAAGGATAGTAGTATCTTTCAGAGGTGGATTCACAGAAAATCCTTTAGAATTTTTAAATAGTCTAGAAGAGCTATTTTCTCTATGTGTGTTGAAAGAAAAAAAAAATTAGCTATTGCTAGCAACCATTTGTCTGATGATGCAAAGAATTGGTGGCAATCATTGTTTAACAAACCAATGACTTATGGGGATTTTAAGTAATTAATAATGTGTAGCTTTTGGAGTGATGATGGACAAGATAATGTTCGCTATCAGATCTCCCAGGAAAAATATAATTTTAATAAAGGCAGTTACACAAAGTTTTTTAGGGAACAAGCAGTTAAACTGAAAAGCCTTACTGCCTTTCCTTTGTCAGAATCACAGATAGTCCGTATTATTAGGGATAATCTTCCAAAACCAATCAAGCAGATACTTATTGCTACTGGTTGCTTCACTATAGAAAAAGTGACTAAGATACTTGATGCTCTCGAGATAGCTGATTCCTCATTTGATAATAGAAATCTTAAAGAGAGGGTAAACTATCCTGTTTCAAGTATACAGGTTAATCCAATGTCGATAATCCAATGATTTATAACCCTAGGGTTAGAAATATAAAGGTTTTTAATAATACTCAACTAGGGATGTTCATCAGAATTGTTCGAAATCTAAATCTAGGCATACCCCTGATAAACTTTCAACTTGTGGGTTACCACTATATTACAGAAGTCTGGGGGAAAGGTAAAGGACAAATTTGTGGCAATAAACTAAACTGGTCTTTGTATGTGAGTTCCCTATACAGGGACTTATTGCTAACAGTAGGAGGAACAATGAGATGTGTTTTTAAATACTCTGGAACTAGATGTAGATTATCTAGAGCTATTTGACATCAGTGAACCACCTACATCCCAGTTGTAAAATTCATTATAGAGGGCATGATGACAGATGCGCTAATTGACTCAGGCAATCAAGTCTCTATCTTATCGGAAAATACTTATATTAAAATAGTAGGTTTAAACAAAAATATACCCTCATTGCCAATTAAGCATATTCAGGTCACTCTTGTTAATGGGAAGAGAATTAAGCTTTCCAATAGGCAGGTGTGGAAAAGTTTTTAAGTTTAATAAAACCAAATTTGGGCATGTCTTTTTAATAATGCCTGGACTAATTCATGAAGTCATTATAGGTTCTGAAGATATTAAGCCAAGGTAGTATAAATTATACGGAAAAATTATTTATATGTCAAAAAGAAAGGCTTGAATTTGAATTTGGATTGCATAACGTTTCTAGTCAATTACTATGCATCCAAGATACATCAATTGAAGTTAGCATTAAGATTAAAATAGAATCTATTTGTAATTCTGATTTAAAATTAGGGGAAATTTTCTACCAGTTGATGTGTGAATATAAAAATATCTTTTCAAAAGTCCCAGGTATTATAAATGGAGATATCTACAGAATTAAGATAAAAAAATAATGACCCTTTTCAGCAAAGAATGTACCCAATTCCATATAATATGAAGAAGAGATACAACAACAGATAGACCGAATGCTGAAATGGCAAATCATTAAGAAATCCCTTTCTGCTTATGTAAATCCATTAGTGATTATGGGCTCGAGTGTTTAGATGCTCGAATGCTCAATCAAATGACCATTCCTGAACATGACATTCCTCCACTAGTACATGAGCTCCTGATTAAATTTAAACAGATGTCAATTTTCTCTACATTTGATTTAACAGCCAGTTACTGGCAGATACCACTGCATGAAGAAGACCAAAAATACATAGCTTTCTGTTTTAAGCGCCAATCATGCATTTTTAAAAGAGTGCTGGCTTAATCAGATGCCTGGACATGATTTTTTCAAAACCATTAAAAGAAAAAATTATCATGTATGTGGATGATATTGTCATTGCATCGGGCAGTATGGCAGAACATTTGGAACATTTACGAATGATTTTCCAAGAGTGTTCCTCTAAAAATATAAAAGTTAATTTGGAGAAATGCATTATAGCTGCAAAAGAAATTACTTTTCTGGGTCATTTAATTAATGAACATGGAATTAAACATATTGAAAAGATTGTAGCTATACAAAATTTCCCCATGCCAAAGTCTAAGAAGCAATTTAGGTCTTTCCTCGGTCTACGCAACTATTACCATAAATTTTATGAGAACTTTGCTGAAGATACCTTGTATTTATCAAAATTATTGAGAAAAACTTAAAAGTGGATGTTGATCAAAGATCATGACGAAGAATTTACAAAAATTAAGATTAAATTTTTAAATAAAATTATACTAGCTTACCAAATTTCAATAAGATATTTTATGTACAAACAGACAGTAGTTACTATGGTCTAGGAGTAGTATTGTATCAACTTTATGATAATCAGATGCTCCATGTATTATATTTCTTAAGTAGGCACTTAAGAGAGGTAGAGCTGAACTACCCCATCACAGAAAAAAAGATTAGCTATTGTCTGGGCATTCCAGAAATTGTGCCAGTTTTTGCTAGGCTCTGAAATGGTTGTTTTATCAGACCATTGAAGTTTTTAAACAAGAGTTATCTCAATTATGAGAGGCTCATCAGGTGGAGCTTATATCTCCAACAGTTTAACTACAGTAGCCTGTATGTCGAAGGGAGAAAGACTTCTGCAGATATTCTTAGCCGCCACCCTATCTGTGTTCATCCAAAGCATCCTGCTATTAGTGATATTATTAATAATTTTCCAAGTAGATTTGGATACTGGCATCATGAAAGATTATAACCTTACTGTTAATCAACATCAGAATGTTAAATTAAATAAGATAATATATTAAATAATCCTCTTAGCGTAAATAGTAGAGATAGACAACTTTAAAAAATCTAGGATAAATATAAAATATATCAAAATATATTAATGTATAATATTAATTCAGTAGGTAA
The DNA here is from genome assembly GCA_028023455.1 of Epiperipatus broadwayi. NCBI lineage: Eukaryota > Metazoa > Onychophora > Udeonychophora > Euonychophora > Peripatidae > Epiperipatus > Epiperipatus broadwayi. Next base: position 3,967,759 of record JAQFVV010006259.1, on the reverse strand, counting down.
TCCTTCATGGAGGATAACAATTCCTCAAAATATTACAAATAGACTAATCAAGTATACTCATATTAAATATGGATACTATGGAGCTCCCAAAATATATTGTGTTAAAAGCTTATTTTGACTTCAATCAAATGTACGAGAAAATTAGAAGAGAAATTCAATCATGTGAGGTAAGTTTAAAATCTAAGTATTGTACTAAATCATTTGTAGGGTTATTAAAACCGATTCTACCTAGTAAACCTAATGAATTGTTAACCATAGATTTCTATGGGCCTATTCTACCCTTCAATCGGCAAAAGTTCATACTAGTTGCATATGACATGTCTAGCAAATATGTTACAGCGTATCCTATACCTAAGACAGGTGCCAAAAGTAATATACGGAGCCTTACTAATTACCCAATTCCCATTAGTAGGTAAACCCAATTTAATCTTAACTGATCACGCCACAGCATTTATATCAGACAGGTATAATCAGTGGATACAGGTTCAAGATATTAAACGTTATGAGCTCTATAAAAAATTCACAGTCCAACCCGAGCGAGCACGTAATGTGTGAGCTTAGTAGACTCTTTAGAGTTTATGTCAAGAACAATCATAGGTAGTGGATTCGTAAACTTCCAGAAGTGATTAATTATATGAATGTAACTTACAATGAATCAACAGGATTCACTCCAATCAGGCTTCACTATGGGCGACAGGAACCATTGCCGACTGGACTCGGTTACCCCCTATTTTGGAGGAGATAAATCGTGGTGATGATTTAAATATAGCTAAAAACAAGTTACAAATAATGGAAAATAAAAGAGTAAAACAATCTAAGAAAAAGCCACATTCATTTAAGGTCGTGATTTTGTACTATTGCATACTTCTCATGTTAGGGAATGTGCAGAAAAATCAATTTAAAAAATCCTTACCCAATAATTGCTCAGGTTGGTGAGAATGGTTTTATGCTCTCAACCCCTGATGGCCCAAAAGAAACGTGCAATGCCTGCAGTATGATACCATACCCATCCATAAATTAAAATATGTCAACTCATGTAATGTAATACTAGTAATTTAGAGAACAGATTTATAAAGTACACAATATTTTACTGATTATCTTGTTTGATTTAGAGAGAAATGCTTATTAAATTTTTTTTCTTGTTCAGGTAATGATTATATGCTGTATAAAGATTAAATGTAAAAATTTTAAGTTTTACTTTGTCAGTACGGGAATGTTGTAACCGTATGATAGGGCTCAAGAATATCAATCCTTATTTAAATGATCATTGCTCGGATTGGTGAGAATGGTTTTATGCTCTCAATCCCTGTTGGCCCAAAAGAAACGTACAATGACTGCAGTATGATACTATGCCCATCCACAAATTAATATGTCAACTCATGTAATGTAATACTAGTAATTTAGAGAAAAGGTTTAGAAAGTGCAGAATATTTTACTGATTATCTTGAGTGATTTAGAGAAAAATGCTCATTAAATTTTTTTTCTTGTTCACATAATTATTATATGCTGTGTAAAGGTTAAATGTAAAAATTTTAAATTTTCCTTTGCCAGTAAGGGAATGTTGTAACCGTATGATTGGGCTTGAGTATATCAATCCTTATTTAAATGATCATTTCTGAAAAATTTTAAATTTGAATTAATAACAATTGCAAAATATTAAAATCAGTGAATTACATCAATGGTATGTTATAGTAGTTGCTAGAGTGTACCTTTAAAATTCAATAAATTATATTCTTAAATATTCTGAGAGTGAAAAAAACTTAAGACTGTTTGAGATACACTAGAAAATCTGCTTGAGTGTAGAAGAGATTTCATATGCATTATAAGGTTTCAATAATATAAAATGATAATTTAACAATATTATTATTAATTTGGGGGTATAAATATGTTTGGTATTTTATTATTATTGAATAGTAATTGGAAAAATTAAATTTCTAAATCTTGTAATCAATTCCTTAAGCATACATGCAGTATTCAAGGTCAAGAAAGGTATAAATAATAATAATTGTATAATAATAAGAGTATGTAAAATAAAAATAATAATTGTATAATAATAAGAGTACAATAATGTAGAATAAAAGTAATAACTGTAAAATATAATGAATATGTAAAATAAGAATAACTGTATAGTAATTACGTATAATGATTGTGTAAAATTGCAATGTTGTTAAATCATAGAAAGCTCAGCTGACCTTATAGGGTCAGAAAACTGTAAAATACCAAAACGTATGTGAAAACACCATATATGGTTAGGAATGTAAAAGACTCCAGAAGTCTTAAGGGGTATATAAACCCCCAGAACCTGATCTAATTGTTCTGATTATTGACTCCTGCCTCTAAGTCCAAAAACAGGACTAGGGTTATTATATCGCACCCGGGCAAGAAAAGTGACTCAAGTCAAAAAATGGCACTTTTGAGATTGTGTCATTGAAAAATATGTATGAAGTGCCCCAACGTGCATGAAAAGCGTCACATCTCTATCTCGCAATTTATCCACCAGAGGACAAGTTGTGTCAGTTTTATTCTAGGATAGTTCATGATTCATCACTGTAAGAACAGTGTCTCTTCAGCGTTGCTACTGGAAGGTGTGCATGAGTCAACCAAGAAGAGCAGCACATTTTGAGTTGTGACACTTTTCATATATAAGGTAAGTTGAATGTAATTTTTAATAGCGTCATAATAAAAAGTGACACTTTTCTTGAACTAATTATCTCTGAACGTATTTTTTTACTGTGTTATTTCGACTTGTGCCAGTTTACCTAAGCATAATAAGAAATAGTTCAACATAATAAGCTCAAATTATATTTCTAACAATGGTGTTTTCACAAATTTGATTTTTATAGGTTCATTATGTACTCACAGCAAGGATTCAGAAGTAGGAAATTGCTGGCATTGGCTGCTGCTGCAATTAAAAAAGGACAAACCGCTGAACAAGAAAATGCAACAAAAGAAATAGAATTGAGCAACACAGTATCAGAAGATCAATGTACGCATTCTACATGGCAATGCACTGAAAACCTGCATACACAGCGTTTGAAGATACAACGGGTTAATTCAACAGCACAACAACAAGAATCATCAGATGAAAGCATGGACGATTCAGACGCAGATCCAGATTTTCGCATGCAATCATCTTCTGATTCTAAAAACTCATAATCAGGATCGGAAGAGAATGAAAATATTATTAATACTAACAAGACAGAGGGCGCGGAATCAGACAACTCCCAAGTAGATAACAATAGAAAATGTAAGAAAAGGAAAGCAAATCCAGTTGGGTGGAAAAAGACTGAAGCAAAACTTTTACGAAATACTGGAAAACCTTATACATCATGATCAATTCGTAAAATAGAAATGCCTGCAAGAAAGATACATCCAGCTTGTAATGAAAAATGCAAACTAAAATGCTCAAGCAAAATAGACGAAAATAAAAGGCTTGAAATATTTAACAAATATTGGTCACTTGACAGCCTGCAATCCCAACGAGAATTTATCTGTAGAAATATAACCGCTGATAGATCTCAGTATCAATATAAAGAAGGAAGCACGCGCCAGTGTAACAATGCGTTTTATTTTTTGATCAACAACATAGACATGCGTGTTTGCAAATTATTTTTCAAGGCAACGTTGGACATCAATGACCGACCTATTAGGACTGTGATATCTAAATTAAACGAAGGATTTTTTCAAGAGGATCACAGAGGAAAACATGGACATCACTCTAAAGTAGATCCTGCTATAAAATATGGTGTTATTGATCATATTAATACCATCCCAAGAATGGAAAGCCATTATCTGTGCGCACAAAGTACTCGGGAATTTATAGAAGGCGGGAAAAGTTTGGCTGATTTACACCGCGACGACAAAAACGAGTCCATTAAAAGAAATGTTCCTTATGTAAATCTCACAATATATTCATGAATTTTCAAAAACAATTTTAACATTTCATTTTTCACTCCAAAAAAAGATATGTGCAACTTATGCAGCTCTTACAACAACGCTACAAAAGAAGAAAAAGAAGGGATACAAGAAAAATATGATAAACATTTAAGGGAGAAAGTTTTATAAAGAGCAGAGAAAGAGGAGGATAAAAACAAAGCAAAAGAAAGTAAAGGAAAAATTATAATTGCCACTTACGACCTCCAAGCGGTTCTGCCTGCACCAAGAGGGGATACACCTACATTTTATTATAAAAGCAAAATCAATAGTTACAACTTAATTGTCACTGAACTTCAGTCAGATTATGTACAGTGTTTTTTTTGGCATGAAGGTGAAGGAGGTCGAGGTGCCATAGAGATAGGCTCCGCGTTCTGAAATACTAAGAAGAAAAAGCTACCAACAACAACAATGATAATCTTGAAATTATACTCTATTCAGATAATTGTTGTGGCCAGCAGAAGAACAAATTTTAATGGGACTGTACCTGTTCGCTATGCAAAAATTTAAGATCAAATCAATCACACGAAAATTTTTGATTACAGGTCACACCCAAAACGAAGGAGACAATGTTCATTCTGTCACCAAGAAGTCGATTAAGTGAGCTCTTAAATCAGGTCCTATCTATATCCCAAATGATTACGTGAGATTAATTAGGTCCGCAAGAAAAACAGGAAATCGGTATAAAGTAACAGAATTGGGTTACCAGGATTTTGCGGATTTGAAAACACTCTCTCATCAAATTGGATCAAACTATTACAAAACAACAAACAATGAACTGATCAAAACAAGCGACATAAAAATACTCAAAGTGCAGAAGAGTGACCCAGGTATTCTTTTTGTGAAAACTACATACGAACCAAAAGAATATGCACAGATCAACATCAATAATACCAGGAGAAGACAAATGAGCTCTCTACAATGCAGTGTGCTGCGATATACACGAAAAAAATGGAAATTTCTGTTATAAAGAAAGCTCATATAGAATCCCTTATCTCGGCGAAAATTATTGGTACATTATATAAACCCATTTATGAATCTATGTTTTCGTAAGTAGTGTTCCTTAAATTGTATCTTGATAATTGTTCCTTATTAAATTGTATTAATTTTCATAAATTATATTTTTGCATTCTGTATTTTTCTAATAAAACAATCTCAACTTGTTTTTCATTTTTTATTCTCACTTAAGTAGTGATTTTGCCTGAGGGAGGTCCGAAAGTCGTTTTATGTAATAGTAAGAAAGATATATTATTTGGGGTTGAAAAGTGGTATAAGTATTATTACATGAGGGGTCTTAACAAAAAAAAACGTTTTCAGAAAAGCAAGAAAAGTGACGAACCAACTCTATAATTAGATAGGATTAGTAAAATTATAGCGTACTAAAGTTATTTAATATTTCTAAAAATGTTTATTATATTATTTAAGTTAAGAGTAAATTATTAATTTTGTTGTTTAATATTGTAATTTCGTATGTGGATATATAATCTGTGCTATATAGAAGAAAGACATGATTTAAAATATGTAAAAGCCAGTATCTAAAAATAATATTGTCTTTAAAAATTGTTAAAAGATTTCTTGTTTTAAATATATTTCAGGGAAAAGTTTCTCGAAAATATATTTAAAAGCTATATCAAAATATGTTTGTAAATTATTTTAAATAAATATGTTAAAAATGTTTTCGTTTTAAAAAAAATGTTAAAAGGTTGTTTTTAATATAAGATAAAAATAAAAGCTGGTCAAGTAATTAAAAAGATTTTTGATTGTAAACAAGTGTCATTAACGACCACACCTGGAATTCGTAAAAAGTAAAACTAGTTGAAAATTTACTAATTAAAATCTCCTTAGATAAGAGTAAGTTATTTTAAAATCTAAATTGGACAATTGTTTGCAACGAAAAATCTTAATTATAATAGCTTATAGAATGTTTCTAACATAAGTTATCTAAGATCTGGATTATAAATTGAAAAATATTTAATTAAATTCCTGAGTTTAGTGAGTCTTGAGGCGAGAGATTCCGATAAGGAAAAGATATAAATACTCTGTATTTTTTTTGAACAAAGACAGCCATATTGTTAGTGAGAATTGCAGCCTTCTTCACAATTGTTAATGTTTAACATGTCCGAGCTAAAAGCGGGCATCTTGTTGCTATTACTCCGCGGGAGAACGGGGTTTCTCTCATCGAAATGCCTAAATCACCATCATGCCGATGGAAGAGACGAGCCTAACATAATGGGAAAGATGATGCCGCCCAGTCAAACTAAACCAAACCTACAGCAAGAACTTGCAGTCCAGATAAATAATACCGGTACTGTTTTTATTTTTCAAACCGCAGAGCTCTGTGTAAATGTAAATAATATCTAAGTTAGCTAACTTTCTTTTAAAATAATGATAAAGCTAAATGTAACCAAAACTTAATCCATTTAATTAATATTTTAAATATGTCAATTGCTATCAAAATTTCATGTTGTTAAAGTTAACTAATCTGAGTAATTTATATTTTCCTTTCATTTAAAGTACTTTATAAGTGTCTAATTTAAAGTTATATCACTGCGGTTGTGTCTATATTTCTTTGCTTATTTTAAATGCTTATTATATTTTATATGCCAATATTTCGAAACAGTGAGCACTTAATTTCATGTATATTTTAAGAAGATATTATTTGAAAATCTTCGTATAATTTGTTTGTAGCGTCAACTTTCTGCGCTGTTTCGAAATCCTATTTTTTTTATTATTTAAATGATTTAATATGCGAAATGTGGCTCTTTTGATCAACCAGTTAAAAACTTAACCTTATAGTTTTATTTAGAATTAAATATAGCCTTGATCATATTTATAAGTATATTAGACATTTAAATTCTTAAGTCCATAGAAATATACTTTCCCTCCTTAAATATTTATTATCTATAAGTAACTTAATAGATCAAACATGTCAAAGTACAGATGTAGTAATATCCCCTTTTGTAGCATAGACGTTTATTACCAGGCTACACAAGATTTGGTCCCAATTTGATAGAGCTAATATGCTATTAACACGTATTTCATAGTATGAAATATACTATTCTTTGCTTGACGGATGTGATATTATTTTATAAAAATATTCTCGTTTTGCTGCTATACGTAATATACGTATCTTAAGATGGAGCCACGGCGTTGCCAGCACATCTTTTATAGGGTAGAGCAGTAGCGAAGCCTGAGCCAAGGCCAGGTTAGCACGTAAGTCCCCCGCCATTCCTGAACAAAATGTTCCTTTTCACGCAGCATTGCGACCGGTTACAGGGTACCGGCGTTTGTCGCAAGAACCCTGCAGTTATTTCATCCATCCGCAGAGCGACTTTTCCTATTATTGTTTACCTGTGCCATAGCGCATTGGTAACATCTTATGCAGCCAACTCTCCCACCTTAACATAACGCTTTCAGCATTCTGAAATTTTCTCTCGAAAGCCATGTTCGATCGATCATTACTTGAGCTGGTTTATGCGCTCGTTATTAAGTCATATTGTATATTTTAGTAAATGAATTCATGATCAAAGTTTAATATAATTATTTATATACCAGCCACAAATGTAATAGGATTTGGCTTATCAAGATTTATAGACTTAACGTAGTGATTGATTATGTATTAATTGAAAAGCAACTCATAAGATGGGCACATGTTAAACCCATTTATGAAAATTAAATAAAAATTATTTATATAAAGCTATTTTGAACTGTATATAAAAAGAGAATGTGTTCTCGTAATTACCAAATGTTTGCGTACATTCTACGCTGAATGCTGTTGTAAATAAGTGATATATAGCTATGCCAATTGTAAATAAATATATAATTAATTTAATGTATTTCGTTCTCTGTCTCGTTATTGATAAAATTCAATCCAATTCTAATTATTATTTATAGCCTATATATGTGAAAACTATGCATTAAGTTAAATTAGATTAGTGATCTATTTTAGTCAATTAAGAACCTCTCTTAATTATCAGAGTCTCATTGCTTCTCCATGACCTACGTCGGCCGTGTGGAAAGAGGTATACTACGTGTAATTTCAAGGTGGTCATTCGTAGGGTCTTGAGTCTTGGAATCCTGGCTTACGAGTTGAAGTGTGGTCGGACTCGGGATGTTACAGTCCTAGTCTGGTCAGCTTCGGTCTCTTTTGCTTGGATTCTGAATTCTGTTACGGGAATGTACAAACATGACTGTTACATAGTATTTTTTTTTCACCGAGTTTGGACGCCCATCGTGTGGCTATTCGATATTCCCACACCCTGCAATATCCTGTAGAGCGTTTAATATATACATATAATGTTTTTTTTGCCTTCCATTTTAAATAATAATGAATAATATATATGTAGTATTTTTTCCCCGGGTTTGTACACTCAAAAATCATGGGGCATGTAACTTATTTCCACCCCTGAGGAGATTGAGTATAGAGATAAAATTCTTTTGTTTAAAATTAATGATTTTGAATTAATTTTTTTTTCGTTTTCCAAAATAATGTATATGTATAGATTTTTTTTTCCTGAGTTTGAACGTCAATTAATTCCATACTCTGAATAGATTATTTTATTATATAAAAATTATTTATATAGATGCATAGTAGAATTTTTAAGGGGATTTATAATATATGCTGTGTAAACTTTCTTGCTCACTGTGACTGGCGCCCGAGGATGATTTGGAATAAATGTCAAATCGTTCTCACATAAATTTTGTCATCAGGAGTAAAGAGAGAAAAGGGGGGGGGCTATTATTTGTTTTATGTTTTATGAATTGGATTGAACGAGAAAGAGAAGGAAATAAATGTAAGGTCAAATCAAATCTTAAAGGTTCGAAACTGGCACAGACGTGTAAATTAAATTATAACCATGAACCGTGAAAAATTTAAAAAAGAAAAACAGCTGCAAGAGGCCAAGGGTGAGTTGCATTTTATAATTTTTGTTGTTATATATGTTAAATTTATTTCACTGTTAGTTAAATGTTGGGTGGGCATCAAGCGAATGTAGAGCGAGAAGTTAGGTGTATTAATAGAGTTAGGCATAGGTGTTGAGATGAGTAGGAGACAGATCGTTTTCTCTGTGGAGTGCAGCAATTAGCCGAGTTAGTAAAGTAAACAAAAACCAAGAAACTTTAGCAAAAACAAATTGAGCCAGTAAAAAGAGAAAAATTTTTTTTGTTGATAGTATATTAAAATGGATAATAGTATGGAAGAAGAAAAGGAAGTAGTGAGCGAAGGGGAAGAAGGGAAAACAGGAAAAGGAATGTGTAGGGGTATTATATTAAGATCGGGAAAAGAAATTATGGAAAAGAGTAGGAGCACAGAGGGAGACACGGAAGGTGAGGCGAGTACGAGCCAGATTAGGGAAAAGGCATCGATACATCAAAGCGTGGCCATGTAAGAAAAGTCAGACACCACGGTAACTGAACAGAGACCTATAGAAGAAATTAAGAAAGAATGCTGGAATATGAACTCAATGAGGGAGTCACTAGTGAAGCAACTTAGACAGGATGCAGAAGAGAGAGATAGGAACAGTAGACAGGATGCAGAAGAGAGAGATAGGAAAAGTAGATAGGATGCAGAAGAGAGAGATAGGAAAAGTAGACAGGATGCAGAAGAGAGAGATAGGAAAAGTAGACAGGATGCAGAAGAGAGGGATCATAGAAATAATCTAGAAATGGAACGACGTTTTGAAGTTTTGGGCAGGCGATGTGAGGAAGGAACAGCACAAATCAGAAAAGAGTTAGAAGAAATGCTGTGTAAAATCCTGCAGGGATGCCAGCTAAAAAGTGAGGAGATTCCAGTAAAACTCACAGAGAATACAGAAAAAGCACAGGATGAAAATGGCAAGGAAATGCAGAATACTGTAGATGATGAAATAGAAGAGTTAGTGTCAGATCAGGGAGAAGAAGTGAAGTCTGATAGCACAATGCTAGAAGAAGAAAAGTTTAAAATTGATATAATAGTAAAAGAAGAGCTAAAACCACTGGAAAAGGAAGAGTTTAGGAAAACTGAGCTGGACAAAATGAGCAAGCCAGAGATTAATGAAGGGGATGATGAAAGTCGCCATTTCCTTTTGAAGAAGACCGAATTGGAAACGTGGGATAGCAAGGACACGCTGGAGAATATAGTAGAGACAGAATAAAGAATCCAAATGTGTGGATATTGAGGCGATAGAAGATAGAAAGCGGGAGCTCCAGCAGGACAGAACAGAGTTGGATAGAGAGTTCTGGGGAATAGGTGGACTGTATGGGAAGTACGAATCGAAGAGTACCATAAAGGGCAAGAAGAAAAGGAAGAGAAAGGATCCATACACAAGTAAGAAAGCAAGGCTGGGATGGATAGAGATAAGGCAGGAGACAGATGCAGAGGTTCACCAGGGGAAGAACAGAGGGAGAGAGAAAGAACAGGTTCAAACCCTACTATTCGGGAATAACAGATCTGGAAAGCACCCAAAGTATTTCCCTAGCTATGAAGGAGTAGACTCAAATAGATCGGATAAGGAAGTTCCACACAATGGAAGTGAGTTTCCACACAGTCTAGAAATGCATCCGGCACGACCGCCTGTGAGATGGGAAGATGAGTATGAGGGATATGAATGGACATCAGATGAAGAGGATGACATTATATTCGGGTGCTGTTTTAAGTCAGATAAAGAGGAGTTACTTAATGTACCACCAGATCCTATCTAAATAAAATATATATATTTGTTACGATCTACCCTCCCTTATCATTATATAGTTTATAAATTATCCTTATTATATATATATATAAAATTAACAATCCCATTGCATATTGACGTATATCGAGTAGGATATAAAAGTTTGTTTAATGTAAATATTTGACAATATTCTATTTTGTGTGGTTTGCTTTTAAACTTTTAATTTAGTCGTATTTTTTTTGTAATAATTGATTGTCTAATATGTATGAAGTTCCTCGGTATAGAATATAGCAGGTAATTGGGTTTATATGTTTTCATCTCTATGTGGTAGCTTAATTGATTTAATATTACTAGTAAAAAAAAAAAAAAAGCTTATAAAATTATTTAATAGCCAACTGTAAGTAAATTCCTTTTTTTTTTGTTATTTTTTTTGTCCCAAGTATTCGAATATGAAACGATAACTTTCCAAGCCCCTATCGTTTCACCATCAAACCTAACCGACACTCTCATCTGTGCTAAGTTTGAACCTATTTAAATGTTAATAAATTTAAAATTCGTTCATGTCTGTATAAACAGTATTATATATTTACGTGCGAACCAACGCTATAATTAGATAGGATTAGTAAAATTATAGCATACTAAAGTTATTTAATATTTCTAAAAATGTTTATTATATTATTTAAGTTAAGAGTAAATTATTAATTTTGTTGTTTAATATTGTAATTTCGTATGTGGATATATAATCTGTGCTATATAGAAGAAAGACATGATTTAAAATATGTAAAAGCCAGTATCTAAAAATAATATTAAATGTCTTTAAAAATTGTTAAAAGATTTCTTGTTTTAAATATATTTCAGGGAAAAGTTTCTCGAAAATATATTTAAAAGCTATATCAAAATATGTTTGTAAATTATTTTAAATAAATATGTTAAAAATGTTTTCGTTTTAAAAAAAATGTTAAAAGGTTGTTTTTAATGTAAGATAAAAATAAAAGCTGGTCAAGTAATTAAAAAGATTTTTGATTGTAAACAAGTGTCATTACGACCACACCTGGAATTCGTAAAAAGTAAAACTAGTTGAAAATTTACTAATTAAAATCTCCTTAGATAAGAGTAAGTTATTTTAAAATCTAAATTGGACAATTGTTTGCAACGAAAAATCTTAATTATAATAGCTTATGGAATGTTTCTAACATAAGTTATGTAAGATCTAGATTATAAATTGAAAAATATTTAATTAAATTCCTGAGTTTAGTGAGTCTTGAGGCGAGAGATTCCGATAAGGAATAGATATAAATACTCTGTATTTTTTTTGAACAGAAGACAGCCATATTGTTAGTGAGAATTGCAGCCTTCTTCACAATTGTTAATGTTTAACATGTCCGGCTAAAAGCGGGCATCTTGTTGCTATTACTCCGCGGGAGAACGGGGTTTCTCTCGTCGAAATGCCTAAACCATCATCATGCCGATGGAAGAGACGAGAATAACATAATGGGAAAGATGATGCCGCCCAGTCAAACTAAACCAAACCTACAGCAAGAACTTGCAGTCCAGATAAATAATACCGGTACTGTTTTTATTTTTCAAACCGCAGAGCTCTGTGTAAATGTAAATAACATCTATCTAAGTTAGCTAACTTTCTTTTAAAATAATGATAAAGCTAAATGTAACCAAAACTTAATCCATTTAATTAATATTTTAAATATGTCAATTGCTATCAAAATTTCATGTTGTTAAAGTTAAATAATCTGAGTAATTTATATTTTCCTTTCATTTAAAGTATTTTATAAGTGTCTAATTTAAAGTTATATCACTGCGGTTGTGTTTCTATTTCTTTGCTTATTTTAAATGCTTATTATATTTTATATGCCAATATTTCGAAACAGTGAGCACTTAATTTCATGTATATTTTAAGAAGATATTATTTGAAAATCTTCGTATAATTTGTTTGTAGCGTCAACTTTCTGCGCTGTTTCGAAATCCTATTTTTTTTATTATTTAAATGATTTAATATGCGAAATGTGGCTCTTTTGATCAACCAGTTAAAAACTTAACCTTATAGTTTTATTTAGAATTAAATTTAGCCTTGATCATATTTATAAGTATATTTGACATTTAAATTCTTAAGTCCATAGAAATATACTTTCCCTCCTTAAATATTTATTATCTATAAGTAACTTAATAGATCAAACATGTCAAAGTACAGATGTAGTAATATCCCCTTTTGTAGCATAGACGTTTATTACCAGGCTACACAAGAGTTGGTCCCCATTTGATAGAGCTAATATGCTATTAACACGTATTTCATAGTATGAAATATACTATTCTTTGCTTGGCGGATGTGATATTATTGTATAAAAATATTCTCGTTTTGCTGCTATACGTAATATACGTATCTTAAGATGGAGCCACGGCATTGCCAACACATCTTCTTTTATAGGGTAGAGCAGTAGCGAAGCCTGAGCCAAGGCCAGGTTAGCACGTAAGTCCCCCGCCATTCCTGAACAAAATGTTCCTTTTCACACAGCATTGCAATCGGTTACAGGGTACCAGCGTTTGTCGCAAGAACCCTGCAGTTATTTCATCCATCCGCAGAGCGACTTTTCCTATTATTGTTTACCTGTGCCATAGCGCATTGGTAACATCTTATGCAGCCAACTCTCCCACCTTAACATAACGCTTTCAGCATTCTGAAATTTTCTCTCGAAAGCCATGTTCGATCGATCATTACTTGAGCTGGTTTATGCGCTCGTTATTAAGTCATATTGTATATTTTAGTAAATGAATTCATGATCAAAGTTTAATATAATTATTTATATACCAGCCACAAATGTAATAGGATTTGGCTTATCAAGATTTATAGACTTAACGTAGTGATTGATTATGTATTAATTGAAAAGCAACTCATAAGATGGGCACATGTTAAACCCATTTATGAAAATTAAATAAAAATTATTTATATAAAGCTATTTTGAACTGTATATAAAAAGAGAATGTGTTCTCGTAATTACCAAATGTTTGCGTACATTCTACGCTGAATGCTGTTGTAAATAAGTGATATATAGCTATGCCAATTGTAAATAAATATATAATTAATTTAATGTATTTCGTTCTCTGTCTCATTATTGATCTAATTCAATCCAATTCTAATTATTATTTATAGCCTATATATGTGAAAACTATGCATTAAGTTAAATTAGATTAGAGATCTATTTTAGTCAATTAAGAACCTCTCTTAATTATCAGTCTCATTGCTTCTCCGTGACCTATGTCGGCCGTGTGGAAAGAGGTATACTACGTGTAATTTCAAGGTGGTCATTCGTAGGGTCTTGAGTCTTGGAATCCTGGCTTACGAGTTGAAGTGTGGTCGGACTCGGGATGTTACAGTCCTAGTCTGGTCAGCTTCGGTCTCTTTTGCTTGGATTCTGAATTCTGTTACACGAATGTACTTGACTGTTACAATATTATAAGTTTCTATTTGCGAATTTAATATAGAAAATCCGAGTGATTGGCCACAGTATGTTCAGAGGATCAAAAACTACTTTATACTAAATAGTATTACCGAGAATACTGTAAAAGTAGCCTCATTACTTTGCTTGCGGGCCAGAGTGTAATCGAAATAGTGAACTATGTGGAAATTCGCCGGAGATGCAGAAATACAATGAGCTTGTAACACAGCTAAATGAATATTTCAATCCCCAGCTATCCAAGTTTATTGCTCAATTGCACTTTAGAGGCAGAAGGCAAAGAAAGAATGAGAAAATAGAAGAATATGACATTGGTTTAAGAGAGATGGCAAAGCCATGCCCTTATGGTAAAAATTTAGAGGAAGCTCTTCTAGAACAGCTATTATATGGAATAATAGATGACCAGTTTAGGCAGATCCTACTAACAATAAAAGATCTAACTTACGAAGAAGCTATCAGGCGTGGAATAGCTTATGAACTGCTGCTTGACCAAGTGAGAGTTCAGAAGTTTCACGAAACCAGAACCATTTCAAGCTACAATATTTAAAACGTTTGGAGTTAAATCCGAAACAGATAAACAAATTAAATGTTTCCAATGTGGAAAAATCCGTCACAAAGCCCGTGATTGCAATATGCCAGAAACTGGAAGTTATCGGAAAATAACCGAGTATCCCCAAAGATGGCAACACCATACAAAGCCGAGCAGAAAATTTCCATGCAGAGCGATGGAAAGTAGCTACATAAAAAATGCTACTATGGATGAATCTGATCAAATTACAATAAACGTAAAATTAATCGACACAGAATCGCAGAGAAAAAACATCGCATGTAGCCGCATCATCTAGATGCCCAGATAAAGCTGATTTGCATAAAACAAAAAAATTAGTAAATTGCAATGATCAGTTAGGACCTAATAATATTAATAGAAGAATAATAGCAGAATGGACTAATGCAGACTCTGGCTACAGTGTGCTCAAAAATTGGATAAGAACCAAATGGCCTGCTAGATGTCCTCCCTATCTAAAGCATTGTGGAAAGTACGCAAAAGGCTATCCGTAAACAAAGGCTGTATATTGATGAACAACAAAGTGCTTACACCTAGCGATGGTCGCATAAAAATACTTAGATTACTACATCAGACTCATCCTGGGATAGTTAGAACTAAAAACCTGACATGCAATTGTGTATGGTGGCCAGGTATAAATAGACATTGAGCTATATATTAAAAATTGCAATAAATGCCAAATCCCAGCTGAACTTCTGTTTCAAAAGAAAATATGAAATAAATTAACAATCTTGCTGCCTCCCAGACAAAAAAGTAACGAGAGAGTAATGGGAGGGAAAGGTTTTGAAATAAGTGATAACGTTTGGTCAATGAACAAAAATAAAAAGTCTTTTGAAAAAGCAACCGTAACAAGTAAAATTCAATTGGCTGAAATTGAAACTGATGAGTGTGTAAAACTGCGGAAACCTTAAAATCAGTTGAGAAGACGAGATCTGCCAACAGTAAATAATGGAAACGTGGAAGCAAGATCTACAGCATCAACCAGTCCAGAGATTGACAATCCCGAAGTCAAAAAATTGCCAACAGATGAAAACTCTTCCGAAGCTGAGATAGCCGCATCGAAACCACCATCAACAAACAGCAAATTGGCGAAGCACAGTAAAGACCACCAGCAACCGGCAAGAACTAGAAATCCACTGACTCATCTCAAACACTGTTAGGTGAAAAACCATACTTCTGGAGTGGGGGAGGAGTGCAGTATTCAAGGTCAAGAAAGGTATAAATTATAATAAATTGTATAATAATAAGAGTACAATAATGTAGAATAAAAGTAATAACTGTAAAATATAATGAATATGTAAAATAAGAATAACTGTATAGTAATTATGTATAACGATTGTGTAAAATTGCATATAACAATTGTGTAAAATTGCAATGTTGTTAAATCATAGAAAGCTCAGCCGACCTTATAGGGTCAGAAAACTGTGTAAAATACCATATATGGTGAGAAATGTAAAAAGATTGTGTGTATGTGAAAACACCATATATGGTTAGGAATGTAAAAGACTCCAGAAGTCTTGAGGGGTATATAAACCCCCAGAACCTGATCTAATTGTTCTGAGTATTAATTATGTCAGAGACTCCTGCCTCTGTAAGTCCAAAAGCAGGACTAGGGTTATTATAGGCAGGTCACCACGACCTTTTATTATTTTATTACGCCTACAATAGGCAATGTATATAGTTAAAATTATTTGTATTAAACTATAATCTTACCATCTCAATTCTGCCTTTGTCCATTTATTTACTTGCTGGTCATAAGTCACAGCATACTTTTATAGTGAATTAAAACAGTATTGAATATTCTGGGTAATTATCAAAAATGAATGTAGATGGAGTAATACTGATGATATTTACACTCTTCTATCATTGATCTAATTTTAATACCACAATTCAATATAATACAAAGTATAAATAACTTAACAGAGTTTGTAGAGGGGGGGGGACTATCAAGAAAGAAAAATCAGAGTAAAGACTTCAACATCTAACACCTACAAAATTAAGGAAAGAAAGAAAGAACTGAAAAAAAAGTTAAAACACTGGGATTGAATTGAATATGAGATTAAAAGATAGTGCATTCTTAAAACCATTGAGTAAGAAATTTTACTTATTGTGTACATTTTATCTCTACTTCTCCATCGATTGAAAATTACTGCCTTCATACTGGAAAGGAAAATGGGAGCCATATTGGGAATTGTCTGACCAAATGCGACTTCAAACTCAGGAATAAACAAGAAATTGTAAGCATGAACTTTTATTTTACCTATTTTAGTCAGTTTATATATTTAAAACTGATGCGTGAATTATTTAGTGGCAAAAAAAAAAAAAATGTTTTTGTGTGCTTTTTATAAATCAAGAAGAAATATATATTTTCTTGTGAATTATATAGTATTAATAAAAATCTGCTAAAAAAAATAATAATTTGAATAAAACTTTTAAGATTTAAGTCAAACAAACTAAAAATCACTTCAAATAAATAGTATAAAGTTTAATCAATTTAAAAAGAAAAAATGTGTGAACTTATTTCCTATTCATATTAAAGAAGAAAAATCGTCTGATAAATTTTTTTAGTGCTATTTTGCTTTCTTATTGAAAATGAAAACATTAAAGTATTTATCAATGCTGTAGGATGTTGTATGTATAATTGCAAACGATTGAATAAATCTTGATAAAAGAAAATAATTAATAATTCTTCCTAGTATTATTAAAGAAAATATTAAAATTTACTGATAGAAATAAATAAATAAATATTTACTTCTTAATTTCTATTACGGAACATGGGAGTTAACAATAGCATTAAATGGTTTTTTTTAAAAAGGGGGGGGGGTGCCAGGATCATTTTAAAATTATTCCAGATATTACTACGGATGGATAAATCAATAAATGATTTTGAAAAATTTTATCATGCTAAACCTGTAGCTTAATTTTAAGGAAAATTGTCTGCAGAAAATATGAATAAACATTATAGTATTATGATTTTGTTGCTACATAGTTTTTGAAGTGTTTGATTTTGTTTCATTGTACCAGAATGAAATATAATAATAATAAAATATATGGATGTGTTAATCATAAAATGTTTTGCCCATGATGTCAGTTTCCCTTGTCAATCAGCTCATAAGGGAACACACACTTTGAATAAAGGAGACAAACTAAAATGGGATAAAATGTTTGTTTTTTTTACTCATGTTTAGTATTATAATATACTGGTTGTAATATGTTATTGAGTTATATATTTTGTTTGTATCTGTGATATGAATATATAATTACTTTAAGGACAGATGAATATAAAGGTATATACTGAAACGGTCAGTTTCACCCATCTGCCTGTTTCATTTATTTTACCCACACATCTTCCATATGCCAGGTTTGAACCCTCTCAGAGTACCCATGTACATAACATTAAATTATTACATATGCAGAATCATATATATATATGTGAGTGATATGTCTGTAGTTTGGTAGGATATGTATAGATTACAGATATATTCATTTTATAAACATTTCTGATTTAAGAAATATTTTATTTTAAATTATTGTTATGTTAATTGATATATTTTACAGATATGTATATTCGATTTATGGATATTTCTAGTTTAAGAAATACATTTTGTAAATATTTCTAGTTTAAGAAATATTTTAGTTAAATTATTTAGCAACTTCATTGTTGTTTATTGAAATCACATACGTATATTTCCTGTTATTCTGCATTTATTCTGCCACTTGTGATTATAAAATAAGTCTTCTACTAATTGTGAAGGCAATGTTGTCAAAATAACATTTGATCTTGTAAACAATTTTTCAAGTAGGTCACGCATTGTGCAGGAAAACAAAATCTAAATTACTTTGTTATATTTTAAAAATGTGTCTCTAAAATAAATAAATGAGTTTATCTACCGGTTGTAATTATTAAATGTTTTGCTAAAATAAATAAATGGACTTTTCAGCTACATTCAAGCTTGTAAAAATTAACAGGTGGACGGAGTTTAAAAAAGTATAAATACTTGAAAGTTTTATTAACAAAAAGAGGAGATATATTAAGTGATTTGTAAGCAGAATCCACGTCAGTTTCACCTTAAAATGAGGGAGTAGGAAGGTGCTAAAAATCACCACTTTTCTCAGCGGTGAATGGAAAAGAACTTTGTGGTCCGATGAAATATAATGCCTAAAATATAATGCTGTACACCAGCCAAGCAAACTCCATTAACTTTCAATCATCATCAAATGTCAACTTATTATCGTTCCAAATGCTTCAAAACTAACTGCAATGGAAATCAACTGAATGGTAAATTTTCTCAGAGCTCTGTTTATAAACGGTGACTTTTGTTTCTTTCTTTTAAAAGCTAGCTATTTATTAAATATGCCTTTCCCAAACGCCTTTACTAAAATCTACAAAGAAGATTGTTAAATGCTAAACCTTGCTGATTGTAAAATGCTAAATCTTGTCTCATTGCAAAACTTGAATTCTCTTTTATAATGTAAAACTAGAATTCTCTTTTAAAATGTAAAACTCCTAACAATATATTTTAAATGTATAATTTTCTGCGGACTTTTTATGCTTATTTCTAAAATCTACTCAATTTATTCTATGATTTTATCATTTTAATATTATATATGTATTTAATATGCCAAATGACTCGAAACCGCGAGTATTTATAAATATAATTTTAGCTGATCGATTCGCGAAGCTAATTTCTAATCTTCGCTATAATTTAATATTAACTAATTGAATTATTATTCTTCATGCTCACTCACTGTTTCGAGATCATATTATTATTTTACTGATTAAGTTTCGGGTATTAATATTACAATAATCAGTTATCTAGTTAATATGGTAGTTTGCTAATTCTAGTTATGAATTATAAATGTTATATATGTAAATCGTATATCATCGGAACTAGCCATAGAGATAGACTTTTTACTGAAGAAAAATTACATCATGAAACATGGTCATTGGGTAACTTCCCTGATAATGTTTCGTCAACCTCTGCAAACAACAATGCTGCAATATTTTATGTAGACTTTTAGTTTCTTCATGCTGTAAATTTGTTTGTTTTTATCAATAAATTTTCTTGAAACATTAGCTAAATTATACTGAACTTATTAATAATATAAAAAACAGAGATAGACTTTTTACTGAAGAAAAATTACATCATGAAACATGGTCATTGGGTAACTTCCCTGATAATGTTTCGTCAACCTCTGCAAACAACAATGCTGCAATATTTTATGTAGACTTTTAGTTTTTTCATGCTGTAAATTTGTTTGTTTTTATCAATAAATTTTCTTGAAACATTAGCTAAATTATACTGAACTGCAATGTTAAAGTATTCAAATTCATCAATTTTTAGAAATTTGTAACCTGGCTAGGTTACTAATTAATTTAGTCCCTAAATAGTATATTTAAAATACTAAATTTGAGAACCGGATTATATAGATATGCAAATAGACGCTATCTAATTTTGAGGCACGGTAATATAAGTTTATGCAATTGCGTTATATATATATGTATAAGTTGCGGATGTGTCCTTACAAAGTACGCAATGTAAACTTATCAGCTTGCTGCATGATTCTTGACGTGCTGGTGGAGGCCACACTCATCCACTTTAGTTCGGGTTCAAGCACACTTTTAGAACTAGGGCACAAGGACCTAGATGATTCAGAATGCTTATCCAACTACCTGAACTACTAATGTTCTTATTCGTAGGAAGGTGAGCGGTCTTAGGGCAAACCGAGTCTTTGGAGACTGAAGCCCGTGAATAATGACCCATTCGCACCTTTTTGCTTAACTGATATTTTAATATGTGCCATAGAGGATATAGGTAAACCTATCATAAGCCAGTTTTCTCTCCCTTTATAATAAATACTTATCTAGCATTAGTGTACCTGCTAATCTAGGTTAACACGCCAACCTGCGTATCTCTGAGCCTAACTACATGCTCAATTTTACTTTGTATTAAATAGACGCCATAGGAGCGCTATGATAGTTAGTTATATAACTTTGGCTATAAAGTTCCGTATGATTTGGCAGACTACAAAAGAGCTAGAAATTTGGCATATTAATTAATATAGGCATGAAATTCCATTACCGCATCACGCTTTATTAAATGTTTATAGTGAGATATGTAACATTAATCTCATTAGTTATATACGCCTGCAAGCATATTATCTCACGTTCCCATCATATAATTTGGTATGTTTTGATTTGTTTGCTATTGTTTATTAAATTAATAATACTTAAAACTCTAACTCGTTTGCCTATTTTCCAACTCTAGTTTAATTCGCACATATATCATTATATCTATAGATAGATTATTCTATTATATTTTATAAGCAATCATTGATATTTTAATTAAATTCTTATGTGTGTATATCCGACCAAATCAGTGATAAATTAGTTAAATTAGGAGTCTTGTTCTACCGGGAGTGACTGCCAGACTGAGGGTTAATTGAATGTCAGTGTACGTTTAGAAATGTCATCCATAGGGTATTAAATCATTGAGCAGAGGTAAAAGGGTCGAATGTTGGTCAGATTCTGGATCCCAGTATCCATACTCGATCAGCTTTAGTGTATTTTGCCTGTGTTGCATGGAGGGACAATTCTTACCGTTACATAGGTTTTTTTTCTCCGCGTTCTGGCGCCCAACATGGGGCCTTCGAATATAAACCTGCATACCTGAGAGGGGAGGGTGACAAAGGAGTGTAACCATATCACTTATTATATATATGTATGTGATGTTTCATGAACGAATATATGTGGAGAGAAGAGATAAGCATATATATGTGTATACTTTTTTTTGTCCAAGTTCTGACGCTGTAAATTGGGAATTTCGAATAGTATACACACACTCCCTTTGATTGATATATGTATAAATTTTTTTTCTCTCCAGATCCTAGAATTTTAATGATGTAATCACACATATATCCTAAGTAAAATATTTTTTCCGAGTTCTAACTACAAAGTAGAATAAGTTTTAAAAGTTTTTTTTTGCTTCCTCAAAATATATATATTAAGTTTGTTTTTTTTTTTAATCGAGTTCATTAATTATTTCCATAACACTAAATTGAATGCGTGAGTGGAAAATATATATATATAGGTATTAGTTGTTTTTTTTGCTCGATTCGTTATTTTCCACTACTAGGAGTCGAATATATGTGGAAGTAAGAAATATATATTTGTACAATTTTTTTTCTCTCGGATTATAAGCGCCCAGATGTTAGATTTCGGTAATTGTTTTACACGACAGTTAATTGAACGCAGGCAGTTAAAGAAAGAAATAGCTAGAAGGGGATAAATATATATACATGTGTTCTAATTTTTTTTTTTCCAAAAAAATGATATGTATTGATTTTTTTCTCGATTTTTAACGCTACATTATGGATTTTATAATGTAAACACAGAACATACCATAAATGATAATTTCGGGTTTTAAAAAAAAAAAAGGAAAACAAGTTTTTTTTTATATATATATGTAGTAGAATTTTTTTAACACGATTCCGGATATCTAAGCATTAGGTCCTCGATCTAGTCCACACACTGAATAGGCGTGTATATGTGTGTAGAATTTTTTTTAATTATTGACTCATTAATACATACAGAATTTTTGTCCAGGTTTGAATACTTTATTGGGGAATAGTAATCTATTTCATACACTGAGTTGGTCCATATCTTCACACTCTGTTTCAGTGACTATATATATGAAATTCTTCCAGATTTTTTTAAATATGCCATAATTTTTGGTATCTATATATCCGTATGTTTGTAATATATTGACACAGGATAAACATGTACAATAAAAGTTTTTTTTTTTTGATTTCAAACTTTGTCAAATTGTCCATCCCATAGTCGAAGATTAAAATTATAAAATAGTATATGGATACAATATTATTTTCCCAGACTATATATGTAAAATAATTTTTTTTGGTTGGTATATAGTTGCAAATGAATTTTTTTTTTTACACTTTTGCTGGCGCAGAGTAGATATATACGCATAAGACGATTAAAGTGAAATACTTCATTGTTATTTGAGTGGTCTAATAAACAATTTAAAAAAAATTTTTTTTTGATATATGATGTGCATAAGCTTAATGTTACTTACTCACTGATGACTGGCGCTCAGAGAAGACTATATGTCTCTCATAATAAATGTCATCAGGAGTGAGAAAAGCATATTAGTGATAAAGAAATCCAATGGGTTTTTTTTGTGTAAGGTTTTAGAGAGTTGGATACGGACAATGAAACGAGTTGGGCAAGATCAATAAACTATGTTATTGTATGGGTACTCAAATAAAGTTAAAACTGGCATAGTAATAATAATAATAATATTGAACACAATAATAAATATTTATAAATCTTTTTTATTAGTAAAAACAATTGCAGTTGATTTAAAAGAGAAACAGGCACTTGGTAAGAATAAATTTTATTTTACTAAATATTGATTCATGAATTTTATGTAACTTATATATTTTAAATTTCTAGTATTATAATTTATGTACTATATATGTCAGGCAGAAAAATTAATAACCATATTGGGCATAACTATTGTAATTTAGCCAATTTTTTTTTAGTTAAGTATGACACTACTTATAATGGAGATAGGGCATGTTAGAAGTAGGCTGAGGTAATTAGAGTTGGGACCATAGGTAAAACCATTTCCGGAGGGGAAGATGGTGATAAGCCATGTTTATATAATATTGTAAAATAATATAAAAGTAAGGATTCACAGAGACAATATAACCAAAAAGAATGGATAGGGGGACTGAGGAAGAAATAGGAGGGGGAAGTGAGATGGAAGACATGGAAGGGATGAACAAAAGCTTAGAGGAACAGGGGATAAGCTCTATTACATCTGACGAGTCTGGAGAAATGCTGTGTGAGGAGTGTAGTTGGGGATAGTAGTGTAGTAAAGGGAGCGGTATTGGAACATCAATCCAATGGAAGGCATGATTCAGAGGGGGAAAAAGAGGAAGTAAGGCTTGAGCAAGACCCAAAGGAGAGCTACCTGGAAAACCCCATATATTTCAAAAACCCAAAGGAGAGCTACCTGGAAAACCCCATATATTTCAAAAACCCCTCTATAGTACAACCTGTTAGGAATGCAGACATGATTGCCTTGCTCTTCCAACTGATAGAAGACAATAAGAGGTCGAGAGAAGAGTCCAGGGAGGCGAGAGAAGAGTCAAAGAAGTCAGAAGAGAGATGTGAACAAAATCTAAAAAACATGTGCCAAGAAAATAACCAAAACATAATGGCCATGAACCAAAGTATGGAAGCAAGGATTCTAAGGAGATTAGAAGAGAATCAGAAGAACATGGAAGCAAAAGATAAAGTGATAGAAGAAAGATTGAAAGAAAGCTAGGAGGGTTTGAGAATAGACTGTAGGCAAAATTTCTAAACTATCAAGGCCGAGGTTACAGCGCTGTTAGAAGCTCATAAGGAAGAGACAGGCCAGGCTATTCAGAAACTAGGAAGTGAATGCGAAACTAGGAAGATGGTTGAAAACCAGAAAGATTCATGAGGGTAGTGGTAGAAGAAATTAAGGGTAAATTGGAAAGGAAACTAACCACTGCCAAAGAAGAACTAAGGATACAAGGGGAGGGTATAAAAGAATTGCAGTGTTCAGGGGGATATTCTGAATGGCCTGCACGAACTCAAAGAAAACCTCACCCAAGTTCAAACCCCTATAATACTGAAACAAGCTTGCCAAGGGGATCATATTAACCCTCCAATGGGACAGATGCAGACATCTCTGGGGGCCTTGGTGGGACTCTGACAGCAAATCCATCTACATTTGAGAGTTACCGAGCCGCCTGACAAAAAGCTTCTGGAGCACAGAAAGGGAGAATGGTATTTATTACGCAGTCTTACAGGAAAATTATGGGTCGATCCCCAAGGAGACACATGCTCAATTCTTTATAAGGCAGGTGTCAAGGCTGAGTTCCTTATCTGCCTTTACCTTCACCGATGCCCAGATAATTTTAGCTATACAGCAAAACATGCCCTTACTGGTCCAGCAAATGACTGGGTGTCGGGCTAAAGCCATCGAAGGGATGGCCGAGTTATTAACAATTGATTATACCAGATTTTCTAAAGAGCCTCTCGAAAAGGTTCGCAAAATCGAGCCATCAAGGTGCCAGACAGTAGCAGTTGATCAACAATGGTCAAGAAGAAATTCTGTCCAAACGAGTGTAAAAAGACCCTATCAAGGGCGAGCGTTAAACTGGAGGGCACCCCATTAGATATTTCCCCCTACCAGAGTCCCATTGGCGCTGAAGGGAACCCTGACCATGTTACTACCACGACAGTGGAGGCTGGTGTTAAGGTTTACCCAGATCCCTGTCCAGTGGTTCAGGTTATGGTGGAAGCTGTACCAGTAACCACTTTAGTTGATACAGGTAGTCAGGTATCTATCACCTCTAAAGAATGGGTTAAGCAACTGGAGGCAAGCTTTCCCACAGTAATGAAGTTACCAGCCAGGCGTAAACGAATGATCCTGGCTAATGGCCAAAAGACCATGACCGAGAACTATCAGGTGTGGTTGGTGGTCCAGGGGGGTCAGACAATACTTGGCCACTCCTTTCTGATCATGACCAGATTAATCCATGTGTTGGGGAGCGATTTTCTGAGCAGGCATGGTTGCATTATCGATTACATCAAAGGTACCGTGACAATGTGCCAAGAGGGGGTGAAGTTCGGTGCAACACCAGGTATAGATAGCGATGATCCAAGGGCAATTCCCCAAAGGGGGTCCAACCACACTAAAAGATGAGAAAAAGAAAGGGGAGACACATCTTGTCACAGCCACTGTGAAAAGCGGAAATGTAGGTAAAGTTTTCTTATGCTATCCCTAAGACCAAGCAGTAAACCCAATATCCTGACATAGGAAGAGACCAAGGGGGAAATTAAAGAGACTGCCATGTGTGGTGAGCCTTATTTTGATGACTTGAACACCATTTATGTACTGAATATGAAGAATATAGGGGGAGCAGGGAGATTCCTTTCGAAGGGAGTGCTTTTGTCAGTTGTCTCAAGGCAGTTAGGGATAATCCCTCCCTGTTTGATAGGCTGGATGAGAGCGGGTACGATTGGATGTCAGAACACGACCTAGGATTTTTTGATACCGTATCACCCACACCAGATATCAAACAACCCCCTGATCCTACCTAAGCAATAAACAGTACATGGATCAAACCCCTACCTTTTCCCCTTGTATATTAAACTAACCAACCCTAGGGTTCACTAACAACATCTAATTACTTTTACATTTGTTTTTTTTTATACCACTTTAGAAATATAGTTTTTTTTATATAAATTTGCATTATCTAATTAGTTTAGGAAGTTTTTTTTGTTGTTTTATATATCTATTTCTAATCTAAGTTTCGTTATGGTGGGGTGCATGAGTGTAGTAGCTAAGCAAGGTGTGGGATACATTGAAATATGTTATGACAGGAGTAGAGTTTTGAATTTAGTTGTTTAAATGAAAACCAACGTTTGATCATTGATCATTAATAATTCAGATTAAGTAAAGGCATTTTTTTATTGTTTTTTTAAGTAAGTTGGGGATATGAAATGGTCAGTTTCACCCATCTGCCCGTTTCACATTTTACCCACATATATCCATATGCCAGGTTTAAACCCTCTCAGAGTACCCATGTACATAACATTAAATTATTATGCATGCAGAATCACATATATATATTGAAACAGACAGATCGAAGGATCGATCTTAGTTTCATAGTTTTCATTTTGAAGTACGGTAATTCTAAATCACTATTTACCCGCAATGAGGCTTTTTCTATTCCAGGCCACATAAATTTTAAGTTAGTTATTTTATGCTTTGTTTAAAAGAATTTAATGTAAATATTACAAGTATAAATATTACAAATCATGATAAATAATATTCGTGTGTGGTTTGTAGGTTTATATTCGCTCAATTTAAAAGTTTCATTGCGTGTATATTTTTTTTTAATTTTAAATCTTTCAAAATTATACAAAGTCATTTAAAAATGCTGATCAAAAGTCACATTCCTTTGATCGGTATTTTTTAGTCAAATCTTACGTGTACAAAATGTATAGAATAATTAGTTTGTACTTTGAAAGTTAAGATAATGAATTTCAATTTTGTATTCACGAATTCCTATGTAATTATTTAGTTTGTCAATTTAGAATCATGTATTGAATTTAGAAATAAATGTAAATCAAACAATGGAAATGAGAAATGTAGGACTCTTATCAAGAAAGGCGAATGCAATTGTATAGTCAAAATTAGATATTGCTGGAGGACAGAAAATCAAAGGAGGCGGAGTCATGAACAAAAACTATGCAGAGTGATCAACCGTAGCCATCTTATATTATAATATACTAGGGACTCTACTTTTTGACTTTGCTGTGGGTAGACCGTCTCGGGCTACAGCAAAGTAGTTGTGCCAGAGAAATCATCTCAACTGTGATTAAGATTGCAATAATGTTGGGCTAAGTCCAAGAAGCTGATCCCTGTTCTGCCGATTTAAATCTTTCGAGCCGCTGATCCATAATGTTTCCTGTGCTTCCAGTTTTCTCAATTCCAACCTTTAAATTAATCATGCCGTTCTAAGGAATCCAAAATGCGCGCCTACGTTCTGCATAAACATTACTGCAAGGAGAAAAGCCGGACAAAGAAGAATGGTAACTCTTGTTACATGAACTTTTTAACTTTCCTCTAAGCTTAATAATTTTATTATTTAATCTGTTATGAATTAATCTAGGTAATTACATGTAAATTTCTTGCTTTCCTTCGTTAAAATGTTACACTAAAGCCTGTCAGTAAATTTCTTCTCTAATACTTCTGTGCTCTAGTCTTTAGATGATAATTTACTAATATTTTGTGCCTAATAGTAATTCATTAGAGAATATACTTATATTTTTATTATTACTTACATTTACAAACAAAGCGATGCCAATAATAATATTTTTCAATTCTAGTTAAAGCCATTAAAGTTTATTTCATAGTATTATTAGTATATTCATTTTAAAAGTAATTTTCTTTTATCGAACTAAAAATTGGTTCGTTTATGTTGAATTGAGAAATATTCAAGTACCTGTATTGTTCCTTTTATTTTGTCAAAATGATATTGTAATCTCTGCTCCAAATAACAAATATAAAATAAAGTCTAAATTTTTATTATGTTATTTTTTATATATGAACGGAGTAATAATGTAAAGTGAATATTTTTGTTACTATTATTACCTTCCGAACAACCTGGGGAGTTATGGGTTTCAGAGTGAAATTAATTAATCGTTACTTTTGTGATCTTTTGATTTCGCCATGTTTTATTTTGAATAGTCATATCAGATTGTTGCGTAGAAAATGTTACGGAGAGATAACCAAGGTTTTATATAGTTTCGCTTTAAGTCCACTTACGATCACTCTTCCTCGATGTTACTGTGGCAGTGCCTTTTCCTTCGCCTAAATTGGCGTCTCGTTTTTACTACCAATTGGAAAGAAAGAAATTCTTCTCCAGATAATCTCTTGGATCACCGGGGTTCGAAAATGATCCCGGCTGGTTGTAGTGTCCCGGATCTACTTGGGGGCATTAAGACTTGTCAAAGTACAAGCCGCCCAGTCTTCCGTCAATGCACCGCAAGTTATTATTGTAGTATATCTTAAGCTCTGGAACCATCAGTACATCATTATATTATATTCTTATATAAAGCCTCCTCCAATTATCCGTATACGTAATGGTTTGAATCTATTAAAATCAAACAACTTAATATAAAATAGGAATCAAATATTTTAAATACTCAAATTACTCTGATTCTCATATCAACTCGTACGACCATTTAAAACATAAATATTGGCATGCGTTTTGTTTATCAGTCTAAAACAATTATTAAGGACTAGTAGCAAATTATTATAAATATACGTATGAAAATTTTACCGTATCTGTACATAGTATTCAATGATTTCCATAATTATTAAAAATTTATCTAATCTATTTTTGTCTCTCTTGTCCTATTACTCTCGAAATCTAGTTAAGCACCTGCTGTCTGTATCGATAACTTAAATATATATTGAATTATTAACTGTACCAATATCTCGAATATAAGATATATATGAATAACTGATTGTAGGGTAATTTAGTCTGTGTTTTCCGACGAGCTAGTAAAGGGAAAACCACGTACCGTTGTTGCGTTGTTCATCGGTTGGTCATGCCAGGGTTTTGGGTTTGAATTTGGTTTGCATTTTGGAATTTATTCCTAGACGTGGACTGGGTTTGAATTTGGATTACTGTGCGTAATTAAGCATGGTGATTTTACCGGTACAATATATATGCGAGTGATATGTCTGTAGTTTGATAGGATATGTATAGATTACAGATATATTCATTTTATAAACATTTCTGATTTAAGAAATATTTTATTTTAAATTATTGTTATGTTAATTGATATATTTTACAGATATGTATATTCGATTTATGGATATTTCTAGTTTAAGAAATACATTTTGTAAATATTTCTAGTTTAAGAAATATTTTAGTTAAATTATTTAGCAACTTTATTGTTGTATTATTGAAATCGCGTATGTATATTTCCTGTTATTCTGCATTTATTCTGCCACTTGTGATTATAAAATAAGTCTTCTACTAATTGTGAAGGCAATGTTGTCAAAATAACATTTGATCTTGTAAACAATTTTCGAAGTAGGTCACGCATAGTGCAGGAAAACAAAATCTAAATTACTTTGTTATAATTTAAAAATGTGTCTCTAAAATAAATAAATGAGTTTATCTACTGGTTGTAATTATTAAATGTTTTGCTAATTTTGCCTGTGTTCTAGATTTTGTTGCATGGAGGGACAATTCTTACCGTTACAATACATTTATTATATATTGTAGACCTTGGGTTTGCCCAAAACTCCATTAGATTTGGACTTAGCTATGTAAGTCGGTGTTTAATGAAAATTTTCCTAATGAGCTGTATATATTTTTTTTAATAGACAAACTTTCTAGCCAATGCTAGGTTTGAACCCAAATCTTATTCTTAGGGATTGCATAGTTTTACTTAGTAGGCAAACTAAACATTTTGTTATAAAAGATTACTAAGCAAAAAATTGTTTTATTTAGTATTGATTCATAAGACAATTTAATGGCCAAAGATATAATTGAGAAATTTATAGATTAGCAATATTTATACATCATTTTAATAGTTGAAGATTGGAAAGAAGTGAGGGATTGTGCGATTTACAAAACTACTTTGGATAGTGAAAATAAATAATTGTAATTTTACATTAATAGCTTAAAACTCAATAATTCATAAAATCAAATTGTAAAAAAAAAAAAAAAAAGGAGAGCAAGAATTAATCAGAGTATTGAGCAATCGGTCTAATTAAATTGTATATGTGAGAGATGCATGCATGTATATGATTTAGTTGTGAATTTTAATTATAAAGGCCATGATTGAATAATTATCACTTGTTAACTCGTGGGGAACTACTTTAAAGAAGAATTAATTCCTTTTAATAGTTCATTCATAGCAACCAAAATTTCAGCCAAGATTCTGGGTTTGAAGTTGGTTGCTATACAATTATTAAAGAAAGAAGAAAAAAGAGGGGAGAAGAGTTTTCTTTCATTTGTTCTTTGAGATTTCCACGAGCAGAAAATTACTATAGTAAATCGCGTGATATATGTGACACAGGAATGTATAAGTTTAAAAACAATGGGTGGTCAATCACATTGGAAAGCAGACATGAATTTGGCAGGTCAGTCGGTCAGGAGGGAATTGGTTTAAAACAACAAAAAAGAAAAAAAACAATAGGCAATTGATCAAGGAAAACAGACATAAATGGTTTGGAAGGTCAACCATTCAGGGGGGAGGGATGAAGGAACCCAGACAATATAATAGCTTTATTTGTCTTTAGAGAAGAGGCTCGATGTCTCTCTTTCTGGCTCTCTCATCATCGGTTATCCAGAGAAGCCTCGTTGTCAGATTAAAGGTAAATATTTTTTTTTTAAAAAAAAGAGAGAAAATAAATCGTTGTTGTTAATTTTGTTCTGTCTCCTGAATGATAAAACTTAGCCAAATTAAATAACATTCATAGAAAAATGACTGTCGAGTAAATTTATATATTAGATGCACATCCCATTCTATCCTGAAATCGATCAACTTCATGATTTGTCTTACACCTAAATATACCTAATTTATCAGGAATCGGCGAGTGATGAAACTTAAACTATAGAGGAAATTTTGCTCAGGAAAAATCGGAGAAACACTGAGTTATATGAATTATTATTTTACATTTAAATTTATTAAGTTTAAAAGACTAAGCTATTTGTACTATTCAAAATTTAGAGAGAAAATTATTTTGATTTCGCAGACAGAGTGGAACTAAACACTACAAACTCATATGAAGCATCAAATCAGTCATAAGTGAACTGAGAAGTACATCAATAAATGGACTTGTACATGTCAAAAATTAAAAGCAAGTTCTTTTCAGCTGTAAAAGTATAGTTAATCCCCAGAACCCAAATAGAGAAAATCTTATAATCAGCGTGAAAACTTTGCTACATTTTGGCATAGGAATTGAACTTATATAAGTGACTCTTTCACATAAAGCCATGTGTGCACACGAACAAACAAAAGAAGGGGAAAAATGGAAACCAGAGATCAAAAGGATAATCCAGGAGGACTGTTTAAGTATATTTTTAATATTTGTTATTTATTCCTAACATTTAATCTAAAAAAAAAATTTTTTTTATCATATATCTTCGTTTAAAGTTAATCTATGTTAAAATTATTATTACTATCATTTTTTGGGGGGGTAGATAAGTGAATATCAAATCATTTTGTATATGCCTGTATTAAATGCTTTACACTTTTTTTTATTATGAAGAAAGTGGGAGATATTGTTAAGTGAAATATTTTTAGATCGGATCAGGTATTATTATCAAATGCTTAGACTTACTGATATGTTTTATAAAGGATGTGTGAATGTTGGGCTAAAACATCATCATTATGGTGTAAAAGTGCAGAGAGATAGTTTTAAAAATTTAATATGCATTTATTACTATAATCGTAAAGTTAAAGTTAGATATAGGCTAATTAAGGCTTTGACAAAATGTTGGCTAATGTTCTGGTGTACTATTTCGAGAGAGGAATGTAGATGTGAAAGTTTTACTCATACAAATTGGTGTTAGACCTGCATATACGTGGATGGACAGTCCCCACCAAGCTAGTGGAGTCGTAGTTTAGCTCGCTCACTAAGATAGTTATTTCATATTTTATAAAGTATTTAAATACGGTGGAAGAGTTTCCCACTTGGTTACTTTCTACAATGTAAGGTGATTTCTGTATTGATAGCCAGAGGTCTATAGGTATACCTAAGTCTCTCTGTATGACTAGCAATAAAATCCTAGCATACCACACCCTTAGTGAAAATGTATTTTCTCTTATTTGGGTCACTGTCTACCTCATATTAATGTTGATATTCCTTATGGGTGTATGAATTACAGCTATTGCTAAGTATTACTTATAAATGTTGGTTACAGGGTAGCAAACTCAATTTGATGTCAGGGTAAGTGCGGATAGTGTGTGTGCGATTAGTATACTTGAACATTGTTTTGTTGATATATTTTAAATGATCAATAAGAGCCAAGAATAATAACATAAATGAATATTAAACTTAAGGGTTAAATAAAACCTGAGAACATCGTAAGCAATGCGTATATAAAATTATCTAGAAAATATATCCACAGCCAGCTGAGAACTTCGTTGGAATGATAAGATTACTTAAATATTATTATTGTCACAAGAACATGAATATAGATTGTATGCACATATGATAATGATTAAGCTAGGTACCGATTTGTTGACATTTGAAAAGTAACTAAAATTAACTTAATGGCGAGAAGTCCCACCATACATAAAATATCTCCATTGTAAAGCATAGGGTGAATGCATATTAGATTAAAATAATTAATGGAAATTATTAAATTTTATTATTGGAAGAGTTATCCTTAGAAATAAATCAGTAATTGAAAGCATTAGACACTGGGGGGAGAAATTTAATGTTCACTATGTCTTAGTTAAAAGTAAGAACAAAACATATATGAAGGTAACTATTATCTTTATCTGTCTGTTATTAGTATTACTCCATGGCAATCGTGATTCCCTAATAATTAAGACAATATTTATATTTTAAAACCTCTTAAAATTATCTGTTGATTTAGAGATTTTTTTTTTTTTTCTATCATATGGTTGTAGAACAGCAGAAAGCTATGTGAACCATAATAGAATTAATGTACATATTATTTTATTGAGTTATAATTTGTTAATAAAAGTTTTTTTTTTTTTTTAATAAAAATTTGCATACATCTCAATGTTTTGTGGGTTATTACAATCTAGAAATCTCAAATCGAATCATACATCAATACATTATTATTTATATTTGAAGCATCATTTTGGTAAATCATGTCAGGTAAAACTTATTTAAATGGTTAATTTTCCAAGCTTAGGTAGCACGGCAATACTCCGGAAATAATTCAGTATAGTTGAAGTATAGATTATGAATAGGGATGGTTATTGGGTGATAGTGGGTTCAGTGGGTGGGCATAAAATACTTTCCCCATCCGCCATATTCAAACACCTCTCTAGATGCACTTCCTTATGATTTTAAATTAATTATGAAAGTGTTTATAATATATTATTTCTAAAAGATTTAATGTAAGCTTCATCATTCGAGCTTTAATGTAAGTGGACATTGGCTACATTAAAGTCAGCCAAGATCAACCTTGGAGGTGATCATGAGAAGGGTGTTTATCACCAATAATCCATAGCAGCTTATTCGATTTCCAGACCTTATTGTTCTAAAACCCTGAGAAGAGATTAACATAGGAGATAAACGAGCTAGTACGATGGAAAATTTGAGAAGAGATAGTAGTGCAATAGACTTATGAATATGAGGATGATGGAGGGATGGATCAGGAGGGTGGGGATGGACATAGAATTATTTGTAATCAGAAACAAAATTTTAATTGTGACTTTAGTGATAGGGAATGGGTAGTGTGCTGAGAATATAAATCATAATGGGAGTTGAGCTTAAAGTTTCTCCTCTTTAATAACCACGAGTTTCCAAGAGTATTAGTATTATTTTTAATAGATTCCCTTAAGTCTATTGATTATTCATTAACCCATTCATTAGATATCATTATTGAAATTTATTAATAAGTTATTGAAATAAGGATTAGCATCAATATTTTCATTGAAGTTGCAATTTGGCACCCTGTCAAATATGATTGTGAATGTTCTATCCCATCATCATCGATCCTGAGAGAGGTTTTAGAAATAATGTTAGCTGAGAATGGAGAAGCATCCATCGATCCATCCAAGCAGTGTCTAAGAGCTGGGTAAAAGCTTATAAGTGGCACACAATGTGTCTGCAAGTGTCTTAGAGCTGTTGAGAAGGTTATATATGGCGCATGTGGTTGCACGCCCAAAAAGGTTATAATTGGCATGCCAACTAGGGCTAGAAATATGCCATATAACTGAGAAGTCAGAATAGCCTCAAGTTCCATTTTGTAACAGATATTGTATTGGTTACAAATTATAACAGCTATCATACTCATATTATTACGAAAAGGTTAGAATTGGTGGGAAAAGGTTAGAATATATATATATTGAAACAGTCGACCTTAGTTCAAAGTCAAGTTTCATGATTCTACTACAGTACACATGTCATCATACTCCTTTTTTTTTTTTTTTGCTAATGTAAAATGTATATATTAGATAATGTTGTATCTTCTAAAACTGTATGTTTTTATTTTAATACATTATAATTTTCTTTTTCATAAAACAAAATATAAATTCAAGATTTGTCTCATGATTTTAAACAAGAAAATTGTAAATTAAAAATAAAAAAGTAAAAACTAAAACAAAGCTAATGGATTTTAGTTAGCTATAAACATTGTTTTATTCAAATCCATTCCCAAACAGGAAATAGATTTGAATTGATTTTAGACAGTTATCTTAAAACTGAATCTTTACTAACAATAATAGAGTAAAGATTCTCCTAAAATAGAGATCCATTAGAGGCAGGAAATCTATTTTAGAATAAATATTCTCTACAGGGCCAAAAACTGATATAAATAAAGCTAAAAATCTATTACGTTAGAGTTGGGTCAGAATTGAGTCAGTCGTTGCTATGTGACTCCACGTCCGTTTGAAATTTTGGAGAGCCAAATTGCCATCTGCTGTCTTCAGCCGATCCTTGCCACAATGTAGCCCCAAAGAATGTTGCCTGCTGCAGCAGATTCGCCACTGCTTCCAAAGAATCCTGAGGTAACCAGCCAAAAGACTGTATAACTGCCTTATCCACTTTTAACTATGTAATTTAATTTGTAAGCTAATAATTTTGTTATATTTAATGTTTTTCTTAAAGCTTTGTTAACCGTTTATATCAATTCTTTGCTGCCTAATTATTATGCAATCCAACTCACGCTTATTATTATTTTTATTAGTTAGTGCGGTTATGATTTAAGTTTAATAATATTTCTATATTTTCTTCCTTTATATATAAATGCACTAAAAACTTAATCTTACGAACTTCTATTAAAAAGGGGAGGTGTGGGGAATTAAAATGAGTTCTTATTAATTATTTTAAATACTTCGTAATTTTAAAACCCTTTGAGACCGAAATGCGCATATTTACGCAAAAAAAAAAGTTTGCAATTTCGACAGCAATAGCGCGCAAATCGTATACGTCACAGTTACGGATCTTTTTTCTTTCTCTTTGCCATTTTAATATCTTTCAGCACGTGTAAGAATTTTTTCTGTGTGATGAAAATTAGATTTTTTATAGCAATTTTTGTAAAGTAGGTTATTAAAATTTTATTTTTTTTTTCTTTCTAGATTTTATCAACGTATAAAAATATTTTCAGCAATTATGGCTTCTTTCGCCGCTGAACGTGATTTTGATTATGATTCTGACGAAGACTTTCCTGTTGATGTGTTTGATTCTGAGGCTTCGTCGTCTTCTTCTGTGGATTACAGTGACTCATCAGATGATTATTCAGATGATCGAGAAGTTGTGGTTTCAAAGAAAAGGAAGAGAGGTATAGTGAAGTCATCTAGAAGGGTGCCGAAGATGGCAACTAGCCAGATGCCGGGACCTTCATCTCAGCCTGATCCAGTTACGTTTCATGATAGTGAACCATGCGTGCCAATAGGAACTTTCACTAAGTCTCCAAGACTAAATTTCCCCATTACCCGTGAGTATACAATTCCTGATCTATTTCATTTATTTTTTGACAAGAAAATATATGACCACATTTGCACTGAAAGCAATAGGTATGCTTCAGAGTGGAAGGCATTACCGAAGTGGGTTGATCTGTCACCCGCTGAGTTGAATGCATTTTTTGGTATGGTTATTCATGTTTGTACTATATCACGCATACCAAAACTAAAATTTATTTGGTCTAAAAATGAATATTTGCATCAAGCGGCACTTGCTAGAGTTATGACCCGAGATCGATTTTTTGGTATTCTAAATAATTTACATTTCAATAATAATAAAACCATGCCCCCAATTACTAGTAAAGAGCATGATAGGATTTATAAAATAAGGCCAATTATAGATCACTGTAATGTTAACTTCAAGGCTGCATACCAGATGCACCAAGAAGTAGCAGTTGACGAAGCAATTACCAAATTCAAGGGT
This sequence comes from Epiperipatus broadwayi, assembly GCA_028023455.1. Classification (NCBI taxonomy): domain Eukaryota; kingdom Metazoa; phylum Onychophora; class Udeonychophora; order Euonychophora; family Peripatidae; genus Epiperipatus; species Epiperipatus broadwayi. Next base: position 3,931,464 of record JAQFVV010006259.1, on the reverse strand, counting down.
CGTAACGATGAAACAGTATGATCCCTCCAAACTGGTAAAGCGAGGTTTCAGATGGTGGGTCTGTGCAGACAGCCATAATGAATATGTGTACTATATGGAGTTGTATATAGGCAAAGATGCAACTGCAGATGCGAGCCTATATCTGGGAACCCGAGCAGTGCTGTCAGTGATTTTGCCACATTTAGCTAAACAGAATCATGTTGTTTTTTGTGAACTGCCATTTTGAATTCCAAGAAAAAATTACAGAACATACAATTTTAAATGAAATGTCTAATTTATTACAATAAATAATATATATACATTTTTATAAAATGCAAATATGAAAGAATGTAATGAAGCTGATAAAGTAGTCATTACCACAAAAAAATAATGACACTAAATATTACAGGAATTAATATTCCAAATAACGTAAATTACATTTTATACTATATACAGTAACAGAAAAATGATACAATTATACTTACAGAAACAAAGATAAATACTAACACCATATTGCCTTATATTATCCTAATTAATTCAGATTTAGAAAGGATTCAGATTTTAATTTTGCAAATTATATAATTGTTATCTTCGTTTTTCAATAATTATTGCATTATCTGATTGCAATTAATTCCATAGCAAAGGTATTTTAATGTTTTACATAATGTTCAAAACAAATTCCTTCAACACTTATAAATAATAAAGGGAATAAATTAGTAATGATGAATAAGAGAGATTATATAAAGAAGATGGATATTATGTTAAAAGATAACATATTTGAAAAGATAATTAAAGATGATACTAAGTTATTAAATGAAAAAGTTTATGGGTTGATAAGAGAATTGTATAAAGAAAAAATAATTGATTATAATACATATGATTTTTTAGGAGTAAAAGATTGTAATGTGGCTAAAATTTATGGGGCACCTAAAATATTAAAGGAAGGTATACCATTAAGACCAGTTATAAATGGAAAAGGGTCATATTTTAATAAGGTTTCTAAATGGATGGCGAATAAAATATTGAAAAAATTTATAGATAAAGGGAGCAGTTCATTTATAAAAAATAATAAGATTTTAATAAATGATATAAGAAAGATTGTAGATAAGTATAATAGTTATAGGTTAACTTTTGTTAAGATGGATATAGTATCAATGTATACGAACATTAACATAAAAAAAGCAATAGAAATATTAACTGGTAGATATGAAAGAGATAATAATAAAAGTGGGGAAATACCAATAGAAAAATTAAAACAAATTATAGAAATATGTTGTAAGGAAATAACATTTAATTATAAAGAAGGTTTTTATAAGCACAAGCAAGGTTTGCTAATAGGGGGAGCTTTAAGTGGGGTTTTAAGTACAATTTATATGGAAGAATTAGAAAAGATAATGTTAGGAAGTGGTAATGCACCAATATTTATTAAGAGATATGTGGACGATTACTTATTAATATTTAACAGGTCACAGAGGCAGGTAGATTTATTTATTGAAGAAGTCAATAAAATAGATGAAGGTATTAAATTTACTGTGGAAAAGGAAGAAAATAATAGAATAGTATATTTAGATATAGAATTATGGAAATATTATAAGGAAGGAAAATGTAAGATGCTAACATCAATATATAAGAAGAAGAATATATATAATATTGCTAATTGGTTTTCAAATATAGATATAAAATATAAAAGAAGTACAATATATTCTAGAATTTATAGGGCAATAAATTATTGTCCAGATGAGGATGAGTATAATAAACAAAAAAAAGGTAATTAAAGAAGAGTTAATGAGTTATGAATATCCAGAAAAGTTTGTGGATAATAATATTAAAAAAATAGAAAAGAAGATGAAGGATAAGTATAAAAAAAGAGATAGAGATAAAGGGATAACTAAAAAAGAAACAGCTTATGTAGGTTTAAAACAGGAAATAATTACATAGTTAAGAATTTAAATAGAATTATAAACAAAATTAATAAAAAGTTTACTGAAGTATTGAAAGTAAAAATAGTTAATAAAAAAAATATATAATAGGAATATTAGAGAATAAATATGAATGTTTAAATAAAACAGAGTATAATAAAGTTAATGGAGGTTATGAAATTAATTGTAAAGATTGTAAAGTTAAAAATAAAGAGGTAATGATGTATGTGGGAGAAACTAAGAATTCAATTTATAGGAGATTGATAGAAATTCACCAATATATATGCACAGATTGGAGACAGGACATGAGTTTAATAGAGTGTATTAGAATGTTACATTTTATAGAAAGTAGGAGGAAAAGAAAGATTAAAGAAGCTATTTATATAAGTAGTATTAAACCAAAAAATGAATAAAGATTTCAGATTGAGGAAAATTTTAGTATAAAAGTTATTATAATAAAAGTATAAGAATAAAATTAAAGTTAAGGTAAAAAATTAATTAGTAAAAAAAAGAAATAGAGGGAGCTAAAGTATGGAAGATATAGATTTAAATGTAAAATAAATTGAAAAAACGGTTTAACTAAAAAAGAAAATGGAAGGAGGAAGATAAAGAAGTTTTAAAAAGGTAAAATTAAAAATTAAGTGTTAGAGTTAGTTAAGGTTATTAATATAACAATGCAATAAGGAAAATAAATAGGAATTAAACAAGGTTTTGTGTTTTATAATAGTTTTTATGGTAGTTTTATATAATAGATTTTAAATGTAGATTATGATGGAAAGTTTAACGGTTAGGTTTTATGTATATGAAATATATAGGAGATATATAAAGTAAAAATTAAAGGTTTTAAGTGGGGATGAGATAGAAAATAAAATAAACAATAGAAGTAAAAAGGAAATGGAATAGGTACATAAATCCAACAAGTTAAATATCTTGATGTCAATGTACAAAGAGAAAACCACTGCCATTATAGTATGGCCATCAAACCATTGGAGATCAGATGCCATATACACCCCCAATCTAACACACAAATAGAACATAAATTATCGGGCCTAGCATCTTTTTTGCACAGAAACAGGTTCTTATGTAAAATTTAGACAGATGCAAAAGCAAATGTGATAGAATACAGAGATGACTTATTGAATTTAGGGTTCAGGCAGTCTATTGTTGACAAAATTTTTTTACATATACAGAATAAACAGCTTAACACTCTCATCACACAGGATAAACCCAGATTATTGCTTCCATATATACCCAATTTACACAAGAAATTGCATTCTATCCTCAACAATAGATATCAGCTTTATTTTTGAACCCCTTCAAATTCTAACAATTTAATTAATAACACTAAAGACCAAACTCCACTTTTACAGACCCCCCCCCCACACACAGTATATAATATTGCATGTTCCAACAATAATTGTAAAGGCACATATTACGGGGAAAGCAGAGCATCTTTGTCCACACGATTAGCACAACATAAATATTCATACAATAGAACTCGCAACGACTTCTACCTATTCAGTTTTCTATCAGTACCAGAGCACAAGTCACCACGAGTGCATTCCAGACAATCCCACAATCGTGTGTAGAGAAAGACATGACCTCAAAAGAAAAATCAGAGGCCTTATTCATCTCACGAGACAATGATGCCATAAATAGGAAGGACACGTGCTATGCTTTATCGAAGAAATGGAATTAGCATATTTGCATATCATTAAATGTATTAGCAAGCTATGATTATGAAGGCAAGATCCTTTGAAAGCTCTCAGCTAGTTTATTATTTTTAGTTATCTATTTTATATTAATAGCTTTTGGGAATAGTTGCGCCACACATGCACTCGTGCTTGAATAATGTTAATATTATAAATGTAGTATTTGATTATAAATTATGGGGATAGCATATAAAGTTATTAAGATGATTTAAAAAAAGAAATAGAATAAAGGATAGGGGTAAAAAAAGAAAAATAATTGGAATAAGTATAATTTTTGAAGGATATAAAATAATAGCATGAAAATACAATAAAATATATATATGGGAAAAAAATAATAATGAATAAAAAATAAATAGATGTATATATTAAATGTATAGGAAAAATTAAAGAATTTTAATAAAAGAAAAAGGAAAAGATTAAAATTAAAATGTTAGAGGGTTTTATTTTATTTTATTAGTATTCATGTATTTGAAGGGATATACAGATATAGGTATTTTGTGTATTTTATGAATATATATATATATGTATGGTTTTTTATATAATTTGTATGTTTATATAATTTGTATATTTATGTATATGTGTATATTTTATAATTCTGAAGAGGATTGCAGGGGCAATCAAAACTGTTGAGATTGATGGGTGTTATGTAAGCATTGTACAAAGAATAAAGATTTTTATAAAAAACTGAATAATTAAATGATAATACTGGTATGATCTTAATTATATATATCAAGATCTTCCAATCAAGATATAAAATGAAAATCCTGACCATCTTTTCATGGCAAAATATGTATCCCACTAATGCATACTCTTTTTTCAATAGATTTTCATTACTCATTGATTTATTTTTTATTTCAGGGCATAAATTAAATAATGCTAAAATAAATAGATCGCTGGTAGGATTTAATGACCATTTAAGTATACAATTAGTAATTGATGACTATGAGGAAGATAAGAATTTTTACAAATGTTACTTCAAAAAAAATGTAGCAGATACCATTACATTTACTGAAGATCAAATATCTAATACTTTAGTTATAATTAATTATTATACAAGAAGTTTAATCTATCACCTTATATAGCATGGTATAAGATAAAAAAGGATCTAAATGAATTATGCAGAAAAGAGCAAAAGAACATATCACACAAAGGATTTTAGATATACAGAATATGTTCCAATAAGCCAAGTTATGGATTAATAATCTACAAGAGGAATAGGATAAACTATATCAACAAATTCAGCAGAAAAATCTAACCAAAATAAGAAAACTGTTAAATTTTGTAAAAAATATTTATATTGTTTTAGTAATCATATGGATATAGGCTATAAAATTAGTTTGTACTCTAGAGAAAAATAGTAATGTTATGTATGTGTATAATTAAAATACACATACACACAAAATAATAATAGTAAATGTTGTAATTATAAATTTTATTAAACGCTCACTATTATTTCAGTAATAGTTTTAACAAGGCTGTAAACCTTAGCAATGAGCGTCTGAAAAAATCGTCACTAGAGGTCCCTAGTGACGATTTTTTCAGACGCTCATTGCTAATAGTAAATGTTGTAAATGGGGATTTAATATTTAAACGTATGTACGTGTATTTGTCGCATATACATACGTAAGTTATATATATTGTAGCCTTTTGGTTTATACCATCTATAAACCAAATATAATAAAATGAAGTAATTGTGGAAAAAAAAAATTTTTTTGCTATAAGAAAAGTTAAAGTTTTATTTGAGAAAGTAATGGCTATATAGCTCACAAGTAACATATATAGAGGCAGTTTGTGTTTGTATAGAATATCTATTACTAAAGAGTTGATGAGAATTAAGATTGAATTGATTGTCAGTAGCTTTAGTTAACAGTTTCTTTCTGGAGAATAAGTTTAGAGTTATAGGAGATTATAGTGAATATTTATGTTTATGATTATCAGAAATTATAATTGATTTTATGCTTGTAATTATAAGAAATTATGATAGATATTTTATATTCATATAATCTGAATAATCAGTTTTCTGTTTCATGATCTGCACATGTATGTGTGTGTAATACAGATATATGAATTTGATTTTTTTTCTTTCCTTTATAGAAACTGACATAATTTTTTCAATTATTAAAAATGTAAATCTAAATAAGAAAGTATTTAGATCAAATGAATGTAACCTTTGTTTGACCAAAAAGTGTTAGTAAGCTTATGTTTTTAATTAGATCTTCTGTAACTAATTTTCCATAAATTAATCGCCAATGTGTTAATTAAGGAGATCTGGTTTCAGATCAGACAAAATTGTTAGAAAAGTAACACTTAAGAAAGAATCTATTGTTCATTCTGAGCGGAGATTTTTTTTGATTAAACTTGAAGAGGAACCACTGTAAGAGGGGGGGGGTTTAATATGTGTTTTCTTTTCTCTCTTTCACTCTATAAAAGTGAATGAGAGAAATTTTGCTAATTGAGAACGAGCTAACTAAGAATTAATCTCCCAGGTTTTTTTTTAAATTTTCTTTCTCAGAATTTAATAATGAAGTTAAGTTTTATAGTATACCAAAATATGAATTTCTAATTCATATATAGGTGGTGCATATCTCTTTTTCTCACATCAATTATGAAGAAATCAACTTTTAATAAGACATTTTATACTAAATGCTACAACTTATCCATTCTGCTTATTAAAAATTCATTGAAGGAGAGAACTGTCAAATTTTTGTATGCAATTAAAAGACTGATTTATACTATAATTATTTGGCTGTTTAAAATTCGTTTAAAGAAATTGCAGCAAACTTCTGTAAAATGTTTAAAAAGTTAATTCATGTTTAGTAATCAGAAACTGCTTGTTGTGTATGATTTGAGCCTCTAAAATGGAAAAGAAGAAAAGGAAACAAATGAATTCAAATCTAGGAAGAAACTCATCAAATGGAAGGTAACCAACAGAACTTTTTTAAATTTTACTAACTATCCTGTAGCTAAATCTTGATTAAAAATAACTATCTACATTTTTTTTTTATCTATCTTAATTCAAATGACTGTCAGTGCGTTTTTATACACATTTAATTAAAAATAACTGTCTGATATGCATCTGTATAGCTATCTCAAAATAAAATGAACTGAATATACTAATTGATTGATGGACAGTTGAAGGAGAGACATTGGAAAGAGACTATCTGTAATGTTGATATTTATTCTTTATTTTGTTTCGTTTATATAATGTCATTTGTTTTTTTTTTATTATATTTCATTTTGTTTATATGCTATGTCACACTCTAATCACTAGATTATTTAATTTAATATTTTATTTATGTTTAAAATGTTTGAAGGAAAGAGAAAAAAAAAGATTTTAATACCATTTAAGTATAGATGCTCACGTAAATTTAAAAGTAAAGAGAGAAATGATATAAATATTTTTTTATTATTCTTAACAAAATTTTAATTAGTGCTTAATAGTAAATATGAAGAGTGAGGGGATGGTCGTAAACCCATAATTATGCTAAAGTATAGCTGATCTGTTATTAATATAAATGTTAGGTGTGTTGTTGGCTTGACTGTTTAAAATTGAAATAATTCATATATGTTTTGATTCGGGATTTGGTTAGTCTTTGTCATTTATCTAGGCTGTAATCAATGTATATATGGGCATATATAAAGCCATAAATGCTTGTCATTACTAACATAAAGTTATTCTACCACCCAATAGATGGGAAGTAGCTGTCTCGTGATTTATATACCATGGCAGTCGGAGGTGACTGAGTTTCACTCCATTTATTTGTTAAAATAGGGAATTATTAATAAAGTTATTGTTTAATTATAGAAAATGTTTTGCACGCCAATATAGAGTAGGTGTCTAGGCAGAAGCTCTTTACACACTCTAGATCTTAAGAAAAGATCTCTCTCTGGCTCAAGCAAATAGTTTAAGTTTGAAGTTGATGTTGTTTTTAATTTCCCTTACCAAGATGTGGCTGTGTGCGCGTTATAAATACTGCATGGTGATGTGTGATATGAAGAGAGTTTTTCTAAAGTGGGACAATACCTGACCGGATAATGATTCAGTCAGATGTATGTGTATGATGGGGAATGACAAAGATTTTAAATAATAAACTAACCGATCTGTGTTGATTTTTTTTGTGAATGATGTTAAATTGAGGGTCGTCAAGCTGAATAGACATACTGACATATTAAGATATACAGTCAAAAACAAAGATCTGACAAGCATAAATGTAAAAGTGTGGGCCCGTTTGCAAAATCAGTAGGGGATTTTTATAACATATCATCCTTCTTCCTTAGAAATGTGAAAATTATTGCTTGATGAAATGATTTAGAAATTTATGATTAACTAACATTGCTAGTTAGAATAATTGAAACGAATATATTATTTTGGAATAGTCCAATGGACAGTGTTTACAATAAAAAGGGGGGAAGTAGAAATTTGTAGGTTTTCTTCTCTTTCAAGATATGTTTCCTTAAAGCTAAAATATATGGGATTCTGATTCCATGTGTGAGCATTTGTATTTATTATTATTATTATTAATTATTTATTTAATAAATGAATGGGTCCAAACAAGAAGTGAGTCATCCAGGAAATCAGTTAATTCAAACATGTATTCAAATAATAGTCCTGAATAGATCACATATATTTGTGTGTAACACTATTATAATTTAGTGTGTTTTTATTTTTAATTTTGATCATTATTGTTAATGTAATAAAGTTTTACTATTATAAGATTACATTGTGTTTTGATGTTTCAAATATCTCCAGAATCTATATACCCAGCACCTATAGTTAAAGGAATATTAGTTCATATTTAAATTTAATTATTCATTTTTATATTGATAATTTATTTCCAAGATCGATTTACAGTAGCCATTATTATATTGTTTCCATATTCGATTCACATAGTTAATTTTATATTGATAATTTATTTCCATGATTGAATTACAGTATTGATTTTATTGAATATTCCTATATTCAATTAATATAATGCATTTTGTATAAGTCGCTTTTATATAATTCATTTTAACATACTTTAGTTTCATCATTAATTTGCATAATTTGATTTATGATTATTTCTGTACTTTGCTTTCATAAGTAAATTTTGATTGATTTATCTGATTGATGTCCATGGTTTACTTCCATAGTTTAACTTAGCAAGATATAATAGTTTTAAAGTTATTAATTAAAATTTGGTCAATAAATTAGAAAGGACAGAATAAAATGACAGGGAATAGTTAAATTAAGTTTAATAAATTTAATCTTTTGATTCATTGTAATGTGAATATTGGGAGCAGACATAAAATCCCTTTTCTGCTCTCGGTGTTTAGAGTGATTCCCACTATTGAACTTGTATTAAAATTTATTTTAGCATATATGGGATCATATCCATTACAGTGTAATCACTTATATGGGCACCTCTTGACAGATCTAGACCTTGAGAAAGAGCAGTTCAATTATTAGTCTAAGAGCTAGTTTGGAAATCAAGTAGCATATTATAACAAAACTATTATACTATTATTAAATAGGGATCATGAATTGATAGTTGATCGATAGATATATGTATGTTAGAGAAATAAGATTAGAGATTCTCAGATTAGAGAACATAACACAGACATTCCGTGTTATATAATTGTTGCTATTAAAAGTGATAGATGCTGAGAACGAAAAATAAAGTAATGGAATTAAATGGGGAGGATTTATTGGTGATAATTTTTATCTAATGTTAAATTAAATGATAATTTTATATTATGAACATAGATTATGAGTTCTCTGCATTAATCACTGATTATACAGTATTTTCTGTAGTTACCACTCGAGATCAGATAATTATAATAAAGTTGTGGAAGAAAGTTGTCTCATTATTATGACTTTTATAATAAATTTATCATGAAATATTTGCATGACTAATGCTAGGTTTGAAATTAAGACCACATAGATTGAATGGTTTATCAATATTATAGTTATTTTTTTGAGAGACAATTTAATTACTTTCTCCAGTATCCTCTATAGTCCTAAATATGGCTAATGATGATGATCTCTAGTGGGCATTACAATTTATAGCTGCAATTTGGCGCCCCTGGTATATTTGATCCTAAAGTTAGTATAGAATTCAATTGACTAGCTACTTGAAATAAATGAGAGTTTATTGAGGTTGAATAAGTGAAAGATTGCGCGGAGAAAGTTGAGGTGACAATATATATACGTGAAGATAAAAATATTTCTTTAATATAATATTATACTTTAATAGCTGTGTTATTTTTTAAAACAGCAAGAAAACAAATCCTTTTAGATAGGAAGGTTAGTTAATGAAGGAACTTTGCAGATAAACAAGATGAGTAGTTAAAAAGTAATCAGGCTGCAAAGGGTAATCAATCAATGTAAAACTTAAGTCTAAATCTGCTTCTGCAAGTAAACTGGGAGGGATTGATCCAACCAGGACGGACAAGATTTGACCAATCAAATCCAGAAAATTAGGACTGGAGAAATGAGTGAAAATGTAAATCATCGGACACTTACAACTTGGAGCTCTACTGATGCAGATGAACTATGAAAGGCGCTGAACGTCGCTTATTTAGCACAGTAGCTCCAGAGCGGACTGCTGGTCTTTGAACTTCCAAGAGTCAGCATAGGGACTATAAAGTAGGTCGCATAGATCTTTATTATTATTTTAGTATACCTTCGGGTTTGTTGATATAAATATTGTAACCATGTCATATGCCACCTGCTTTTATTAAGACATTTTTAACAGAGCAGTATATAATACTTAGTCATAAAAGAAAATAAAAGATAAAATAAAACTAATAACTAGAGACATAAAACTATATCATTCAATATGTAGATAAAATGATCTCACTTAATAAGCAATATCTCATATATTTATAGTTAAATAGTTATCTAATAAAAGATATTTAAAAAATATATAGCTGCTATAAATATGTAATTAAAACTTAATAAAGTGTGCGTTCATAATGTAAAAATTTTATAAAAATTAAAAGAAAGGAAGAAAGCTAACTGAATGAATATTTTTAGTGTTGAAAATTTATTGGATTACTAGATTGCTGATGAGTTAGTTAAAATTATTTCATTTAATCACCTTCATAATTTATACTTCAGTTAAGTCTTAAAATAAGTCAATAGCATTTAGTTATTTAAAGTTGAAGTGGATTATTAAAAGAAGTTGCCTTAAATAAGATTAGTTTCATACTCTTAGGTGTGTGTGCATGCAAGGGTGTGTATGTTGACTTTTTAGATCTTTAATTTTATTTATTAAAATATTCAATTTATTTATTAACTTTTAAAAGTAAAATAGATAATAAAACTTGGCAAATAAAATATTTATTATTCTTAACTTCTGATAGAAAAAGCAATCAAAATATGAAAATCAGTAAATTATTACACGTATTTTCTGTTTATTATTTTTTTTTAAAAAAAAAAAAATTTATTCATGTTAAGTAGTTGATTTATTGTTAACCTTAAAATTGAAACACAGAATGCTGACATGTGATATTGTTTTGTTTTTTTTGGATATTGAAGAAAAGTGCGGGGAACTGATTGGATTTTTTTTAGTTTCATCACGGAGGTTGTCCTAATAAGAAGAAGAAGAAAAAAACAATGTAACTAAACGGTCTAAATATCATAATATAATGTGTGTGCTTAAATAATACTTCTAATTTAACATTTAACTACAAATTTTCAACAAAAATGGTAATCTTAACTGAGATCATATGGAAAATGATAAACAATCATTTTGTGCTAATAAATCGCAGTCTTAGTGGCAGTAAATTTAAGACCAAGTTAAAAAAAAATAATAATAATTATAATAAAAATGTTAAGACTGTTCAAAACTAAAGTAATTTAAATAAATGTTCTGGTCTTAATTATTAACTTTAAAAAAAACCAACAAATGTCTAAATGATAATAAAAAAAAAAACATAGAGAAATTGAATACTGTTTTCTGAAAATTAAAAATTTATTAATGAAAGTTGGCATATCATTTTATTTTATGGCGGCAATGTTTCTTTATCATCTGCTTCACCAGAAAGAGCGGAAAAACTGTTAATAAAATATTTTCCAGGGAAAACCGCGGATAACTACTAAAATTTTACAGTTAACAATAATTGTACATAACTGACATATTTTAAAACTAGCTAGTTAATATTAAATTGTCATATAATGGATCCATACCTGTTCACGTTTAAAGTAATATATCGTATTCATGTGCTTGTCTACTATTATAGTGAAGTTGTAGCTGCTTTGTTGTTTTTTATACAAAATAAGTAAATATATTGGTATGACAAATACTAATGCATTAATATTATTCCCATAGCTAATGACATGGGACCTCGCACCGTAAATAATCTACCTACTGTTGAGGAAACTTTACTAATGAAGTGAATGTATCATCATCATCATTGTTATTGCAATTTTTATTGTTTTTGTTTTTTTTTTTTAAAAAAAGATAATATAAGTTATATATTTTATGCTTTATTTTACATGACAATGTATCTTACTGTACCATCTGAAATTGTCTCAAGGAGTTTACAATAAAGTGTGTAGAGATTTTTACTACACACACGTAATTTTAAATATATCGACAAAGGGTTTAAATTTAAAATAGCCTATTCTTTATAACTTAGGACAAATAATCATTACAGGTGTGTTTATCAGAAGTTTTAATAATTTTCTTAATATCATTCGTAGCAAAAATTAGATTTTGAATTTGTCTGAGAACAAATTTATTTCATTAACCATGTAATTAATAATATCTATTGCATCAATCTATCCAGGGCCGGCGGAAGCGGGTATGCGGGCGCTGGCAGAAGGAGGCGCCATCACTGAGAGATTAGCATCTGAAAAAGAAGGCGCCATCCCTGAGAAATTAAAACTCTACTAACAAAAATACTCACATTTGAAGAATATTATTCTCAAATGTTTATTTACAAAAATTATTGAGAGTAGATTATTGAAAATCATATGAAGTCATATTATATCTTATTAAATGACACACACAAGCAGGCCTGCACACAAGCTCTGCTTAATATTAAAAATATAAAACAATCAAATCTATTATTTATCATGAACAATAAACTAAACATAAAGTTTATTATATTACAAATTTCATATTGTAATGTTTATATATATATAGTACTGCTTATAGTAAACTATAAGTAACTTTCTGCTAGTAAATATATAAATAAACACACACTAAAAGTATTATAAATTAGAACTTATGTATGTATATGCGTATATATATATTAGATCATGTACATAATTTTGAAATCGTAAGAAACGATTATAATATTGCAAAATAAAACATTTTCTAATTTTTTATTTAAATAATAATTTGATATAAATATTCGAACGTGTATGTAATATATATTATAGGTATAATTCCAGTAAACTTAATATAATTTTCAGTTTACTTTTTATTTTATATATTTTAATTGTTGTCAAAAGTCTATTTTTTCTGCATACTAATTAGGTTTGCAAATTAATTACATACGTTTGCTTATGATGTTTATCGCAAATTTTAAAATCTTAGTAAGAACTTGTAAACAATAATTATAATCCCAGGAAGTTTTCTATTGAAATCGCAAATCAGGCCTGGCAGGCCACATGTGTTAATTAGAAAAATATATGATAACAAAAGAAAATCTTGCCAATGGTAAAACTAAAATGTTCAATCAAGCGTAAAAAACTGGACACTTGAGTTATTTTAAAACCTGACCATTTTTAATGTCAATGGCTGAATATTTCCAATTTATTAGCTGCCTTTTTTAGGTAAACAAGTTAAACAACTTCTTCCCCTCCATGTATAGAGTTTTGTATTTTGGCGCAAGAAGTAATTTGTGTTGGACATCTAAATTAGCGATATATAATCTTAAGTATTAAGATACATGATGTAAATATATAAATTAGAGTCCGTATTTATTTATTTATTACATTTGAAAATTATTTTAAAGTGGCGTTCATGAGTAAAAGTAATATGGAATCAAAAACTAAGAAAAAACTATCCAGTGCACAAAATCGTAAACGCCAAGCTGAAAAAATAGCAAACATTAAAAAACAAAGTGGATCACTTAATAAATATCTTAAAATATCAACTGCTTCTGAAATAGCTTATACTCAACAAGAACCAGAACCGTGCACATCATCTAGATCACAGGGAACTGTTGAAAATATTGAACAAGATTTTAGTAAGAAACAGTTAAGTGACAACAAAGTCATTGTGCCAATATCATATCAAATGTGTACAAATTTAGAAGATCCAGCTGAATGGAATAAAATCGATGACAAACTACGTGTTATTTTAGTAGAAATGGGGCCTGTTCAAAAGAAAGATATTATATATCCGAACGATGTACATGGCCGTAAATTTTCTGATGTATATTATAATAGAAAAATGGAAAACGGAGAAGTAGTTTTTCGAAAATGGCTTATTTATTCCGAAATTTTGAACTCTGTGTTTTGCTTTTGTTGTAAAGTTTTTGGATCTACTGAATCTAGCCTCATAGAAGGATACAATAATTGGAGAAATTTAAGTACAACTTTACACAGACATGAAACTAGTATGGCTCACATTAAAAGTTTATTGAATTGGAATGAACTTGAGAAAACATTAAAAAACAAAATTACTATTGATTGTCAATCTCAAAATTTATATGAAATGGAAAAGAAACATTGGAGGAGTGTTTTGGAACGGCTGATTGAAATTATCAAATTCCTTGGTAGTCAAAATTTAGCATTTCGCGGATCATCTGATAAATTATACGAAAAAAATAACAGAAATTTTTTAAAATTAATTGAATTATTTGCGAAGTTTGATCCCGTTATGGAAAATCATGTTGAGAGGGCCCTAGATCAAAACAATAGAGTACATTATTTGAGCAAAGATAGCCAAAATGAATTATTGGAAATTTTAAGTACAGCAATTAGGGAAACAATTTTATTATCGATAAAGAAATCCAAATATTATTCTATTATTTTAGATTGTACACCAGATGCAAGTAAAACTGAACAAATGACCATAATTATTCGAGATCGGAAGAGCACACGTAATAATGGAACGGTTAAAATTAGAAAAAACTTTTTAGGTTTCATAGATATAACAGATTCCACTGGACGAGGTTTATGTACAACAATAATTGAACAACTGGAAAAATGGAAGATTCCCATTGAAGACATGCGTGGTCAAGGGTATGATAATGGGGCCAACATGAAAGGCAAAAAGGCTGGACTTCAAAATTTGATTTTAACCAAAAACCCTCGTGCATTTTACGTACCATGTGCTGCTCATTCTTTAAACTTAATCATAAACGATGCCGCCAAAGTCAATGTAGATACAATTGGTTTTTTTGCAATTGTTCAAAAAATATACAATTTTTTTTCATCATCTTATAAACGGTGGTCAATCCTTTTAAAATTTATTAAAACTTTAACTCTAAAACAACCATCAGAAACACGATGGGAAAGCAGAATTGATGCAATCCGGCCTCTACGGTATCAGTTGGGTGAAATTTATGATGCACTCTATGAAATAATGAACAACGAATCTTTTAATAGAGAAATTCAACATGAAGCTCAATCACTCTGCACTAACCTTAAGGATTACAAATTTATTTGTTCTTTAATAATTTGGCATGATATATTAAATAGAATAAATCCTGTCAGTAAAATGCTCCAAAATGTAAATATGAATGCTTCACTTGCTTTAGAATCGATCGCAAATCTAAATAAATTTTTACGAGAATATCGATCAGATTCAAATTTCAAAAACATTCTCAAAATTGCAGATGAACTTAGCGAAGAGGTTGATGGAGAGAAAGAATTTAAAACTGCCAAAGAAGTTCGACAACGGAAAAAAACTCGTCAATTTGATTACGAGCATCAGGACGAAACACCTCAAATACCTGAAGAAAAATTTAAAATAAACATGTTTTTTACACTTTTAGATGTAGCGATTAATTCTTTAACAGAACCCTTTGAACTCCTCGAAGCATGTTATAATAATTTCAATTTTCTATATAAAATATCAGAAATTAATAAGAGCGAGTTACAAGCAAAATGCAAAGATTTAGAAAATATTTTGAAATTTGATAACAGTAAAGATATTAATGCTACAGATTTATTCGACGAATTATGTGCTTTTCGAGATATTTTTCAAAAGGATTTTTTAAATTATCAAAACCCTTTCAAAACACTTAATTTTATAGTTTCTAATAATTTATCTATGCCAAACTTATCAATAGCTTTAAGAATATTATTAACATTACCTGTTAGTGTTGCAAGCGGTGAACGCTTCTTTTCTAAGTTAAAATTAATTAAAACTTACTTGAGAACAACTATGTCACAAAAACGGCTTGTTAATTTGGCATTAATTGCTATTGAAAATGATATTTGTGCAGAACTGGAAATAAATACAATCATATCAAGGTTTATTAATATGAAGTCAAGGAGTATAAAATTATTATAATTATAACATGTTTTGTAATGCATTTACTTTTTTTAACTGTATTTTCTTTTTTTTTTAATATTAAAAATTATTTATTTACATTGCCTTGTTTGTTTCCCTTAGAAAGATTTTGTACACTAATATTTATAACATGTAGGTGGTATACATTAAAGTGACCAGATTTTAACATTGGTAAACGGGACACCATTGACCGGGGGGCTGATTAAAAATTTGGTTTATATGGAGCGTTTATATAGATACAGCGTACATATAATAATAATAAATTAAATATGTATGTTTGTAATATTATCTTTTTTAAAATTATTTCATTTATAAATTGTAAATTTATTATTAAATTTGCTAATATTTGCATAAATTTAGAGGTTAGAAAAATTAGCAAAAATTTTAAAAATAATGGGTTTGTTAAAAACAGACAGTGACGCAAATAATAAATATGAAATTTAAAAAAAAAAAAATATTTGAGATTAAAATATGTAAATGTTTTTCGAAAATTATTTTAAACATTTAAATATTTTAATCTCAAACATTATTTTTTTAAATTTATTATATATATATATTTGAATCACTCTGTCTATTTTTAACAAACACATTATTTTTAAAATTTCTGCAAATTTTTCTAACATCTAAATTTGCCATGTTAAATTATATATTATTTCATACAAACCGTTTGTATGAAATAATATATAATTTAACAATCAATTTTATGCTATTTTTGATATCAAAAATAGCATTACATCGTGCATTCTTTCTAAAAATCATGACTTTTTTAAAACGCCACGGGACACGGTCGGGTCACCTTAGTAAACATACATATTAACAGGGGCGCCAAAATCAAATTTGCATGCGGGCGCCTAGTACCCAGCGCCGGCCCTGAATCTATCCACTTAATTTCATAAATATTTATTATACTCATTGTTCGTATGTGTATTCTTCATCTTATACAAATATTTACTACGCTATTTTAATGTGTTTATAGTCATTTTGACTATTACTTTCCTGTGGGTTTCGGATATTATTTAATGTGTGGATTTTAATGATGGTACAAGCTATTAATCTTTATCATTAGGGATAAATTTATATCTTGCCATTATAAGAAATATTTATGCTTTATGGGATGGAAATGATCTCCCATTATTATATGTATTTGCCATGAGATTACTGTGTTCCAAAATATTTTATATAGTTTATTTAGTTAGATTCCATGGAATCATTTGTCTTTGGTGTGTTTTCCCTTTTCTAGGTGGTAAGATTGCGTCTTCGCCTTTGCTTATGGTTGATAGATAAGTAAGGGAGTCACCATTAGTATAGTCAGGTTGTCCTGCTCTAAGGAGCTTATTTAGTGATGTCCCTCATGTGCTATTTAAAAGACTAGATTGTTCACTACAGAAAGTATAGACTATTGTATTTATAAATGTTATGACAATGATAGCTAGTTATTGAGGTAGTAATTTTCAGTGCTTTGGTTGGTCATAATAATATCCGTATTGTGCTATTGTGCTTTGCCAGTAGTATACAAGTAAATCCACAAGATTTAATAATACAATTCCTCAATTTAAAGCATAGCATGATAGGAATACGGAGACACAATGCTATTTATATACCTCATATGGAGCAATTCGCCGAGAGGGGTTTTGTAAGTTTCAAAAATTTTTAAATTTAATATTATGTGGACATTAAATAAGTTAACTATCAATGTTGAAGCAGTCAAATCTGTTGCACACATTTTGCTTCACTTTCTGGTGATGTTTGAACCCTTCAAACATGGGTTCGAACTCAGTCATGTAATAATAAATCACTAGGGAGTGCAGGTATACAGATGCACGTGATTGTTTTTTTTTTTTTGTTAAGCTTTATTCTCATTTAATATCAATTTAGTTATAAAAACATATAAATTTCTATCGTGGTAAACAATCACGCATGTGTGTGTGTGTGTGTAACAGATAAACATAATAATTTTATTAAAAGCGTTTATATTACATATATATTTTTATTCATGTATTTTTATTTGAGAGGAAGTTCGAGAGAGTAAAGCAAAATTAGCAAACAAAAGACGTGCCTTATTTTAAAACCAGAAAAGATTTTTTATTTTGACATAGGTTTATTTTGAAAATTCACGTTACTTAAAATTTATCCTGCGGGTCTATTTTCAGCTCAAAATAGACTAAGACCGGCTCTCTTGAATTTGATCTCGTTCATATTTTAAAATCAGAGGTATCACTGTTGACCGTTAGCGGACATCCGGCGATTACCAGAGGCAGCCAAAATGAGTATAAATACCACCGCATTTGTTAGCTAAATGACTCTGCATCTTATTTCTAAACATTGTTGTCAAGGTAATCTATGTCACTCAGAATTTTAAAATGGATCGCGAGTAGAAAGAAAATTTGCTTCCCCGATCTCTCCAAGATCGGACCCGTGTCTATATACTCGTAAGCCATCGCCTCATAAATGCTGCCAAAATGAACTATAAATTACACTAGGAAAGGACATTAACCACTATTTTGCCAAAATTATGCCAAATTAATTATTTCTTCAAAAATGAAATCAACACGTGTGTACCCGGCCATCAAATCGTCTGACAGAAAGGTAATTTCTGCCGCAATATGAACTCTAAAAACTTTCATCTAAATATTTTATTCAATCGTAAACTGTAAATTTCAACCTCTATGTAAAGTTATTTTGCTTAAAGTATATCTTTGTAATATTTCCATTTTGTAGTCTTTAATGACTTTCTTTTTGCTTTAATATATAAATTTTATTTGATTTTCTAAACTCGATTGCTGGGTTTTCACTCTTACTGTCTTATTATTTTTAAATACGGCAATTTTAATTTGATATTATGTTAATCATACCCATTTTAATATGCTAATAATTCAATCTGGAAAATCAATCTTATCTTATTTTACTATTCCGCCATTATGGAATTTTAAATCGTAAACGTAAGCTTTCTTACTAAATTATAAAAATTCGCCCGGTTAAAATTTTCCTAAATTGTTTTTATTAATTTATATTATACTATCCGTTATCATTTCAAATATATTATTAACTATTATTTCACGCTATTGATTAATATTAAGTAAATTTAGTATTAAATAAATTGAAGTCCAGATCCTTACTTTTAGTTGATGTGATGTGATGATTCAGTATATAAATAGCCTGCCATCTAATGATAATTTAAGTAAATAATTTTTCAAAGATATTAATATGCGTTTAACGAAGGAAATCTTAATTTTCATTTTTTTATTATTGATATGCTAAATAATCTTTTAGGCAAATTGTATGCCCTTTTTAGGATTGCTTATATTTTATCATTTCATTACGCAAGGCTTACTTACTCGTTAAGGCCATAAAAAATCAGTGTTAATACATACCTGAAAGCCCTCGCGATGCGTCCCGATGATAGCGTTCATAAATCAAAATGTTGCTTTGTCATACTTTCCCTCGTTACCAGAATCCTTAAAGCACATTTCTCGGCGGAGTGTGGAGGGCCCCAACTCCAAAGATTGTATTTGATTGCGTAGGCTCTATTATGGGTTAACATTCGGACAAACGGAACCATAGTATCTTGCCGATCACTTCCTCGGATGCCATCTGTCACAAGCGCAGATGAGCTCATCTATTTTCGTTCTCAAGTTGATGAAGTTTCTCGTCCTTCCAAACGTTATCATTCGGTCCGCACGCTATCATTTATACTTCCTCATATATTTTATTCGTCTGTAAGTCGTAATATGATTTCCTAAGCCACCCCAAGTTCCCATATTATAATATAAATTTAGCTTGCCCTATCACGTGTTATAGCTTATTAGCGCTATTCGTCCTCTCGTTAAACCGCTTTGAGAATTAACTTCTAATAAAGCCTATAAAAGTCAGGTTATGTGACTGAATGTCGAGATAATTATGCTCTTTCTTATTCCATATGTAAATCGTAAATGTTGAATACATTTTATAATTAACCTGTCGTTAATATAATTATGATGAAATCCATGTATAATTAAAATTCATTAGGTTATTTGTTATTCAAACTATCATAGTGTTCATGATAGAAGCCCACGTATAGTTATTGAAATCCGTTACTCTTTGTGATTTAAAATATCATAGCATGAGTAATAGAAGCCCTGTAAATTATATTTTAAATTAGCATATTAAGCCGCATCGTTTCGATCAATTACTTTCTCATTAATATGTGTATTTGATAATTGCATATCCATCAATCCTTAAGTTATGTTGCTTAGGTCAGTATGGAATGCACACGTAAATATGTGAAACCCAGATAGAGTATTCTTTATGTATAATCAGATTTATGACGTGTTTAAGTCTATATCCATTTGCTCATATACTAATTTAATTGCATTATTAATATTGTTTTCAATAAACTCATAGTTAATTTATTCTTTGGACACTTTATTAATTCATGCATGCACATCTGTTATTATATTGTGTCATCCTTTAGTTAATCATTAGATCTCGTGTCTCTGCTGACCCTCTGGGACAGGGATTGTTAGAATGTCGTTTGCTATCGTCAGAAGTGTTGTTCGTAATGTTATAGATTTGGGAAATGGGCAATAGGGCAGAGTTCATGAGTATTCCTGACCTGCGTATCTCGCATATGATTGAACTCTAGGTACTTTTGCTTAGATGCTAATTCTTGTTAGACGAACATACAATTCTGACTGGTACAACGTATATGTGACTTCTGATGAATGCTTTTTATTTACCATTTAGTTTTAAAATTAACAGTGTGAGGCAATTGTAATGTAATGATGATAATTATCATCCTCATATTAGCCAGCTACGTTAGAAGCAGCAATAAATTATCTTGAAGTTAATCTTCATAATTTTGTTATATGATTTTAATAGTGAGATATCACAAAGGCGCTAAGATGTAAAATATATGGAAAATGTTAAGTAGCTTATGATGCAAGCTAGCCAACCATCATAATTATTATTTTCAATTTCAGTAATGCTTGTTTAATGCTTTAGTCGAGGTAGAATAAATTGCGATTTCAAATAAATATTTAGCCAGGAATCATAATCATTTATGATCATAGATTTTATTGTGCAGTTTTGAAAACCAAGAAGCAATAGTTTTGACATAAAATGAACTTAAATTATTAACTCCTTAAAGTTTAAATGGAAAGGATCTGGTAGCTATGGTGTGTAAGCTGAGATGATATTAGTGTTCTGTAAATAATTGGGTTTTTTTATGTCTAAATGTAATAAATATATTTTTAAAATTTATTAAAATTTAATTTTTGAGTATTTTTCTGTGCGAAATTCTTCTCTTTGGTCCCACAAAACCACAAAATGAAATAAAATGTATCTTTTCAAATCGGATAATTATAATTCTCATGATCCAAAAATTACTAATAATTAATAATAAAAAAAATGATATCAATTTGTTTTAATTAAAATTTTAAATTGACAACTGTTCATTTAAATATTGCAATGATTGTATCCGTCCATAATTCACGCTGCACACTATTAACCTATTATTAGAATTTAAATATTGTAAATGAAGTATTTTATCTGTGTTGTTTGGGATAATAGAGGGAAATGAAATGGACCCTTTTCCTTCTATTATTTGAATGCCATTCTAGGTAAAAGGCTATAAATATTCTAAATTTATTTACATGATTTTTTTTTTTTTTATTAGATATTTGTTGAATAAAGCAAGCATTTTCTTTGGTAATCTACGTGATTATTATTATAATATTAATCAGATGCATTAGCTTATTAGAAAGTGCCAGTTTCCTGAAAGCCTGCTAGGATGCCATTCATTTACCTTGCAACACTATACCATTAAAATATTTGGTAAAATACCAGAAAGAAAACCCCGAGATCTTTATTTGGCATTATAAGAAAGGATTACTTCTTTATTCTACAAGATGTAAAAGAAGTCAAATCATATCATTGGATAATATTAAACTAAGAGTCTATTAAGAGGATAAGTTTTGAAAGTGCAAATATTTATAGCTCAGAGAGTTTGATTGAGATGGAGGTAGAGGTTTACTTTATTCTAAATTATTTACTAGGGAATGATTACGGTTTTATTTCTTCCCAAAATTATGTTTTATTTGGAATAATTTATTCTATCAGTTACCTGCTTCCTTGGTCTTAATTGTATATCTCTGTAGCTAATTCTTTATATGTAATCGACCACTGAGCTTAGTCTATTTTATAATCCTTATTGTTATCTGCAAGAGTCTCAACCCAACCCAGATATTGTGTAAAAGATATGTATCCAACAATCAGAACTTGTTTGAAATATTTCTATAGTTAGAGAGAAGGTCTATAAATTAGGGAGAATCAGAGAGCGATTATTATTTCAAAGATCTTCGATATTTAAGAGGAGATAGAGGGTGATTGTTTAGTGGAGATTATCATCTAGATCCTCTTCTTCGATTCTCTTTAGGTTACAAAATATAATGATTGTTTTAATGTATTCATGTAAATATGTATATATTAGTGTATTGTAATTAAATCTGCTTTTTTTATTCTACCGGCTTTAGTCTTTGTGATTATAATTATTGTATGCATATATAGGCAGAGTAAGGTTAGCTTACTGCATAGATTGTTCGCCAGCGAATATTATAACTGGCGGACATAACAGTAATGGAAATTTAAAAATAGATATAGCAGGTTTTATAAGCAATAATAGTTAAAAGAAGACTTAAATGTAAAAAGATATTTAAGTTCTAAAATTAATTGTAAAATAAAGGAAATTTTATTTTAGATAGATTAGTTTAAGTTTAAAAGCAACGAAGAAAGATTGCATGTAGATAAAATGAACTTAAAATTAGATAGAGATTGCAGGTTAAAAGAAATACACAAAAGATTGCTAAAAGATAAACCAAGTTGTGAATTATATTGCTGGATACACTTAATAGATTTTTTAAATACAGAAAAAACAATTACTGTTTAAATTTAAACTTTAAGCTATTTTTAATGAAACAAAAGAATAAATATCTAAAGCATTAATTACGAGATAAAGGAATGTGAACGTATGCAAATTAAATGCCAGATGATAATCGTTGTAAGGACTAATTAGTCTAATGGATTGCCGCTACCCTACTGAAATAATTTATCTTACGGATTTTGCCGTTATTCTATTGGAATGTTAATAATTATATTAACGGACATTAAGCTGAAAAAAAAAAAGTATAAATAGTATGTGCTGAAAAAAGTAAGGGGACTTGTGTCAGCTTTTCTTTACTTTTCATAATGTTGTTGTGGTTGCTGTTTCGTGAATTAACTTAGAGAAAAAAAGCTGAAAGAAAAGTGTACCAACTTTTCTGCATCGAGAGATGTTTTCCCAAAGTCCATACTTCTATAGGTAAAAGACAGCCGGATAGGAAAACTTAACAGACCACACCGGTCTATTATTTGCATACACCTAATAAGATCTAAATAGGATTGTGCATAAAGGAACTATGAGTATAAACTTTAGTTATTCACTTTGGTCCACCACTAGTAGTAGAATAGTGCAGCTTAAACTGTGGTGATATTAGCATTGAGGGCTTAGAGCTTAAAATCAAGGACTCGACGGATTATGTTGTAAATTAAGCAATGATGGAACTAGTACTGAGTTAAACCGGTTAACTATGTACATATAATAATATGTAAATATTTGTAAATAAATATTGTCTAATCTGTATTAACATTGTTTTCTTGTAGTTAGTAAGTTTGTAATAATTGTTGGCATTCAGCTTCTTAGTTGAATACACAACAAAAACTAATCCCTGACTTACAATTCAATCAAATCCAATGACTAACTATGCCAAAATTTATATGCCTCATATGAAAGGTATTTCTATAATACTAAGAGTTCATAATAAGCTTGTATCTAGTTTACAAGTTGACAAATGTTAAAAATCAAGTTTGGTGAGGCTGAAAATGAAATAAAAACATATGAAAGCACAATTACACGTGGGTATAAAGAATACAAGAGGAGATTAATAAATTAATTATGAAACTAACTCTTGCAAATGATGCAATCCCTTCATCTATTTATAAATGTTAAGATTTTAACTTGATATCAACAACATGGAGATTTTATAATTAGACATTTTAAGAAAAAATATGGTAAAAGATAATAGAACTAAACAGACACCTACTATAGAAGATCTAAGATATATCTCAATTGAAAACATTGACTCTAAAATATTAGGTAGAATATTATTGAAAAGATTACATCAGTTAATAATTAAAAAACTATCAAATGCACATCATGCTATAAAAGAAAGAGCAGTGAACAAATGCCGCTTTGAAAATTCAAGACGCAGTAAAGTATGTCAGAGAATTAAAATTGACAGAATATTTTGCAATAAAAATTGATTTTAAATTAGCTTTTGATATAGTAAATTGGATATACTTATTTAATGCCCTAAAGCAATTGTTATCAGAACATAGAAATTAAGTTCAAGCACTAAAAGTAATATTAAAAACAGCAGAACCTCAATTAAGAATTAAATGAAATATTCAGAATTTTTTACTCCAAAAAAAGGAATACTATAAGGATCATCATTTCTGCTCTTTGCAGTACGTTATATGGTCAAAGATATTGAAAACTAGGTACCAGATACTTTAGCTTCCTCACTTAGGTGTGAAGATAGTAGCAATGGCTTTTATTGATGATGCAATAATTTTTCAAAATATTTATAATATTAGAATTGTTATGAATATCTGAATAATTTTCAAAAGAGATAGGATCCTCTATACAATTATTAAAATCTGCAGTTTGGCTATAAGTTACGGGCAGAACGATACTATCTGAATATCAGGCAACTCCATCATAGTTTTTAGGAATCCCACATTATATGTCAAAACAAGTATGAATCAGTACTTAAATATGCTGGTAATTGATAAAATCAATAAAAAAATTAAATCTTTCTCATTAGTTAAGCTGTATGAAATTACTAGAACAAGAATTTTTAGTGCCATTCCTACAGTTCTAGGTTATTGTGTACTATGGATGAATGTTTTCAACATAACACTAAATAAATTAAATAGACAGCAAAGAATTAAATTTGGAGGAAATCTTCACACCTATTATCAATTTCAATATTACGATTATCAATTAGTCAAGGCGACTTCAATCTTATTGATCCAAAATTATATGTATCATATATAAAAGCACAAACATATTTTAATATAATACAAAAGTTTTAGTCCCTCATCACCAGATACTAATTTAATTAATAAAATTAAAAAAGCCAGAAGACCATTTTATGGTGACTTATTTATAGCTTTAACATAAAATATAATGATTTAAAAAAAAATAATAAACAATGGCAAAAATGTTAGTGATTTAAGTTTATCAAGAATCTTCACAAAATATATGCTTCACAATCATAAATCAAATTTTGCTTTAAATTTTTAAATGATTCCTTATTAATGAAGGTATATTTAAATGGTCAGCTAAAAATGAATTTGGGGTTTTCATGTATTTTTTGTAAGATGAAAGAGGAAACCTTTCGCTTGTTTAAAAATGTGTAACATTTAAATTCTTAAGATCAAAAGTATTTGATGCACCAGACATAAATTTAAAGGGAAATTATAAACAATACTAAAAGATTTAATCCACATAGTGCAATGGTTTTGCTACATGCTCTAAAAACTATATGGACAAAGATGTGAAATGATTTTGATAATAAAAAAATATAAATGATTAAAAAACTTAATAATGATAGGAATACTTTAATAATTATATCAGATAAATCTCCCCAAAAATAATGAAAAAGATTTGGTCAAGCACTGGTCTGTCTCAATGTGATTTACGAAAATAATATAAAAATGAAAAAAATATTTACTTTTAAAGAAACTTATAAAATAATATATAAACAGATATGAAGATCTGTAATATAAAATTTATATGCAAATAACTATTATAAAAATAAGTATAATTTTTGTTTTTTATTAAGATTTTACTTAAAATAAAAGTAAATTATAGCAGATAGAAGCAGTAACAACTTTATTATAAGACTTTTCTTAAGTAATAATTTCATGTCTACATATAAATTTTAAAACATGACATAGTAAATAAACCACTAAGCATCACATGATCACATCTCCTATACTAGCACATTAATTGTTGATAAACCGAGCAAAACTCTCCATACAGTATTGCCACCTGTGCTAAACAGAGTAATCAATGGATGCCAGAAGGCTTGTGCATAAAATCCCTATCTAATGCCTACTCATCCAATATCCCCAGACTAGTTTCTGGCTTGTGCAGTGCTCTCAGATCCAAAGCTCCTCACTGACGAAGGCCACAAGCCAGAAACTAGTCTGGGGATATTGGATGAGTAGGCATTAGATAGGGATTTTATGCACAAGCCTTCTGGCATCCATTGATTACTCTGTTTAGCACAGGTGGCAATACTGTATAGAGAGTTTTGCTCTGTTTATCGACATAGTAAATACTAAAAATTGAGCTGTTAAAACTGAACTTTATAAAAATATTTAAATAATACCATCTTGATATGTCTTAACCTACAATAATGTTCCTTAAGTGCCTATTATTATTATTAAACTACGTTTAATTGTTAATTAATTTCAATTATTCTATATAGTGCTTAAGATACTTAGATTGCTTCACAATATTATCAAAATAAAACTTTTTACCTGCATTTATGAATAAGAATTGAAGTTTAATCTCATCAGGCATGCCATTATTTTTTACACTCTCCGTGTTAGTTTTATGGGCACTATACTTTAATCCAAAAACAGAAGCAGGAAATATCACAGCTTGAACAATTTTGACCTTAACGATTGAATATATGTGCCATCAGAACATTTTTCACTATCTTTTCATTGCAATATTCCCATTATCTGTTGTGAATTTTTACTCCTGAATTTGTTTTTGTTCTTATCACTGTAATCATTGTCTTTTTTTAATATTCAACCACAATCCCATCAACTTTTCACTGTTATTTTACATTCTTAAATAGAATTGGGTGTGATCTAATTTTAGCTATAAGAGGTGGATTCATTATATTTAAGTTGCTGTGTTCTACAAGTACTGAATTCATTTTCCTCTATTCAATCTAGTATTTCTTTGTAGATATGCAGCATATCAAGTAGAATGACTACATACAATAATTTCCATCTTTTTTGCCAATACTAAAAAAAAAAAAAAAAACTGCTTTATCACAATCTGTATTAAAAATGATCTCTATTTCCATTTTGAAGTTTCTCATTACAGTAAAATATTGTCGTATTTTCTGGTAATCCCCAATCTTTTCGACTGATAATCTAACATCACATATTGTACCTTTTGTATACAAAGCACTTGTGAAATCAGCAGTTCTTTTCTTACATCATACTCTTTATGCTATATATAAGTGAGACAAGTCTATTTTTATTTTAAAAATGTAAACTGATTTTTTCCCACTTAATGAAGACAAATTAGCATGGCTTGATTATCTTTTTTATTGATTTAGTTTCCAATAAAATTCCCAATGCTACTTCTTTATGCAATAATTTCTAATGAAGTCAATATCTTTGTGTTATATCCTTTGGTATATTTCTTCAGGTTAAACTTTTGCATTTTGATTATAATTTTGCCTTTGACTTTTTTTTTGCAGAAGTACTTGTAGCTAAGACATTTTGTTGAATTTACAATTTTCCCAAGTTTATTAAGTTATATCAAACATTTATTGGCAGAGCAATCAACAGCTGTAAGGCACACTATATAACATTGGAAACATTCCAATTGTCTACTTCTGACATGTAATGTGGATGGAAATTTGTCTGGTGATATTATATAAGGGATATATCATTTAAGAATTTGTCCAACTAATGTGACTAAATTAAAAACAATCGTACTAATGGTCGATTTTTAGTAAAAATTACAATATTTTTTTTTTTTAAGCTACAACTGTTATAATTCACTTTAAAGCATTTGAAATCAAATAACGATTAAATCATATACGATTTGATGTTACAATCACGGTGACACCTTTGACTATGAATAATAGTAAAACAGAATTAGTAGTATTACTAAAGTTGATTTCCGCTACAGTCTAAATATTCTACGCTGCAATCAATGGTAAATGAATTCAAGTATGTGTCTAAACAGAAAAAATAATAGAATATAAGTTTCTGGGCTCCCATCTGTGACTACGCTTTTTTCAATATAAATTTCATGTATTTTCTTTTCCAGTTTAAAATGCTTTTGTGAGGAAAAATGAACATTATCTAAAGAAACATAGTAATTTTGGAATTACTTTTTGTGGCGCAAGTTTTAAGTTATTAGGCAAGAGCCTGTAAATGCGTGTTAACGTTACCGCAGCTAAATGTTTTTTTTTTTTTGCAGCTAAAAGTTTTTTTTTTAAAAGTAACACAACTTTATTTTAGAAAGTCAAAATAATTTTTTATTATCAATTTCATGTAAAAAAGCAATCATTAATGCATTCTATTTTATCATTATTTGAAATATTTTGTTTTCTTAAATTATCCTCATCAAAGTGATAAAGTTTAATATTTGTTAAAATAGATATTATCTTTTGGACCAGTAATTAAATTTTTTTTTTTTTCTATTAAGTGAAACATTAATATCACTTACCGTCGTCGTAACGGTGTTTTTAGATTTATTTTATCACTTTCTTTAAAACCTTTCTTTTAAGTTCCACATCGACGTTTTTTTTTTTTTTTGAGCAGATTGATTTTACAAACCAAATACTAATTATCGTCCATATAGCAAGATTGCAGCAATTTTTTTTTTGTATTAGGCAATGGCTTAGCGATTATTGAAATCATTTTTTCGGTGAAAAATTTAAAACAAAATATTACGCACTTTTTAAAATTATCGGCGAGAACTTACGTCTCCTTCTTTACTTAGTTAATTCAAACATGGCGACAGTTTTTGTAGAGTTTGTAAGCCATCGCTGTCACCCCTTTTTCTCCCTTATTTCAAACGTTTCTCTCTTCATTAATAGAAGCATTTTTTTTGGCTGTTGCTATATCTCCAAGCAACATTAATTTTTTAAAAGATTTTCGACAAATACCTTCCTGACACGTTTCGGCTTATATTCAGCACTTCCCTTTATGCTTTAGGAATTCCCTTGGTAGCGAGGCTGCTTATTCAATTTTCAATTGGATGGACGTTCAACGCCCATTTTAATGCCAACCTTCTCATCCTACCCATGTTGACCACAAGTCACTCTGTACAGGACATAGTCCATTTCATATACGAGGGATGGGCAGCCCTTAAAGCACTATATTTTGAAATATGAATTTTTTCTAAAGTACAGTTTTTTTCATACCTGCACTTCTATATGTAATATATAGGGTTCGAATCCCATGGTAGCACTGTCACTAGTCAGGCCAGCAACACCCGAAGAAGAGGGGAGAATAATACCTCTCGAACGTTGTGCATATACTAACCTGTTTGATGTGCTATTAGTAACTGTTGAATGTATTTGGAATATTTAAATAATGTTAAATTTTTTTAAAGACGAATATTCAATACGCATATTAGATGATGGAATAGTCCAACATAAAAATACAAGTATATAATGTGTTATGTATATTAATGTAAATAAATATATTTTCATCTTTATTTTGATGTTTTTCTTTAAAACTTATAATCTACAATTTTTGTTAATTGGTGGCATCGGCTTCGTAGTTAAATACACAACATTTGTGATGGTGATATTTTAGTTGTACTTAAATATTGAACTATTTCCATCGTTTATTAAATGTCTTTAGTTATAAATTTATTTAACACACATTGGACACTTGTGATTAAGACCTGTAGAGGTCCCTACCTTCGCATTTTCAAGCTCACATTCTTGAAGTTTATTGCCTTAGTAAATATTAAATGTCTTTAGAAAAAATCAAACTGTATTGAAACTTTTTAAATACATTCAACTGTTAGTTATAGCGTACAGGTTTATTAAACAATGGTTTGATTGATGATGTTTTCCCCTCTTCTTGAAGTGTTGCTGGTATGACAGTATAAAAACTATTAGAGAGTTGAAGCAGCTTTACTTTCAATTCACTATTCATTAAGCTAAAAATCACTGGTTCCGTGTTAGTATTGTCACTTGCCATTAATAACAGGTGAAGGTATTTGAAAAGTTTAAATAACGTTTGAATGTTTCTAAAGACAAATATTAGATGAAAGTAGTCCAATATATAATTATAAATAAGTACAATATAGCATAAATTAAATATCATAATGGATTAAATTAATTATAGAATTAAACTTGATTGGGGTGCTTTTGGTAGAAATAACTTGATACTAAAAGGAAATATGCCTATGTGTTTAAAAATAAATGTTTTTAATAAATGTGTTTTACCAGTTCTTACTTATGGATCTGAGACTTGGTCACTTAATAGAAGAGCAATAGAGAGACTTCAGACCACTCAAAGAAGTATGGAGAGATGCTTGTTAGGAATAACAAGAAGAGATCGAAAACACAATATATGGGTAAGAGCACAAACAGGTGTTATTGACATCATTGAAAAAATTAAAAGACTGACTTGGAGTCAGGCTGGACATATTGCTAGAAGAGATGATAATAGATGATAGATTGAAATCTTAAACTGGATTTCAAGTGATTGTAAAAGACCCAGAAAGAGACCACCTGTTAGATGGATGGATGAAATAAGAAAGTGTGCATGGGTGATGTGGAGAAGAGAAGCTAAAGATCGGAGAAGGTGGTTTGAACTTGGAGAGACCTCCATCCTGTGGTGGGTTGATAATGGTTGATGATGATCTCATCTAAATTTAACATTCAGACAGTCAGATATGTTGCATAATTCAGACATCTGCATAGATCTCATCTAAATTTAACATTCAGACAGTCAGATATGTTGCATAATTCAGACAACTGCATAGTAAATCTTCCTTACATTACATGAGGTCCAGTAATCCAGATGTTTGTTTGTTTTAGCTATGTCATATTGTTATATTTGATTTAAAATACTATATATTACTAATGTATAAAAATAAATAAAATTATATGTGTAAAAATTAGTCAATATAAAAGGCATTAAAGATTCACTCTTTGCTTAATATTAAAATTAAGCAAATACAAAAATAACCTAGATATGCTAATTTATTAATAATACACTGATGTGTTGCAGTGAAATTTTTTATGTCATAATTTGCTAATTTGCAAGAAAATAATAATGAAGCTATTTATACAAATTAAGGCATGTAAAAAATATATTCACTATCTACAGATGTGAAAGCAATGTAGTGCAAGCAGCATGATGCAAACAATTGAGGGCATAATAGTGAAAAGTTCATGCAGAAGTAACTAATAAGAATAATGCATTATGTCCATGCATGATTGAAACTGATTTAATTTATAAAATTTAACCAGCAAACCACTAGTTGAAAATACTCTCAATTTTTTAGTACTAACAATTTTCTTATAGGTATTGAGAATAATAAACTCATTAAGATTAAATCTTTCCTTGTATATTATTTCTAAAATAATTCAATGAGTATGTAGCTGGTTTAGATCAATCAGGTTATTATGCACACCAGTTGACACAGTCTCAAGAACCTGTGTAAATCATCAATTAATAATGTGGACTTACAATATAGCATTGCAGAACAGTATGATAATGCCATTCTGTGTAACCAGCCCAAAGCAATGACAAATATATGTTTATCATGTAAAAAGATGGAATGATAAAAACCATTGTGGATAATAAACTGAAAGTTTCTATTATATGGATGTCATGAAAGGATGAGTTTCAAATAGCTAATCATCTATGACCCAATAACACGAAGTTATTTCCTATGATCAATTGCTATGAAAGTTAAATCTGTATTTCAAACCAACAATTTTGAAATGTACAGCAGGTCTTCACTTTCAAAATAGAATGCAGTCATCAAATGAAAACATAAGATTGTGAAATTGTTCTGAAAGAGTTAGTAAATGAATGGGAGCATAAAGACCAGTTAGAAGAAATACTAGTAAGCCAGCTGCTATCATGCATTTGATGGAAAAAACTTTGACAAGTATTATTGAGTCTACTCTAACTTATACCACAATCATTGAGAGAGGAATCACACACAAAACTATTCTAGAGCGCATAAATCAATAGTATTCTTACCCATGGCCAGGTACAAAGAGCAGTCCTACCACCTATTCATCCATTTCTCCATTTCATTTTTTCATTACCCAGTTCTTCAATTCCATGTAACTCTTCCTACCTCTTATCACCCAATAATGACAATCTTTTCTGCCCTTCCTATTTCCACTCTCATTTCTTCCAAAATATCTTTCATTAAACTGTACTTTCTTCCTTCTTAATACATGTCCAATCCAATTTCTCTTTCTGTCTCTAATTTCCTAAATTAATCTTTTTTCATTCACTGTTTTCAAAAGTTTTCATTTGCTATTTCATTCATCTCAACTGATTTTTTCCCATGATACATCTCAAAAGCCTCCAATCTCTTCTTAATTTTGTATTCAGTGTCTACATTTCACAACCATATAATAGTACACTCCAAACGGCATTTAATTAATCTGTTTATTACTTGTCACTCCAAAGGTCCACAAAGTATTTTCTTTCTCTTAGAGCATACACTAGAATTTTAAAATACAGCTTATGCAGTTAAGACAAAGACTATGTTAATATGGTGGAAACACAAACAACAAATAGTAATATCAAAGAAAATGTCTACATTTGGTACTGTTGTGGCAAAAAAGAACAAAAGCAAAATGTGTAAATTTAGAAAGAGAAGCGTAAAAGTTTGTATAAACAAATGTGGCAAAATTTACTTACTAGTCATAAATCGAGCAAAGAGGTATTCAAGAGTTTAGTGAATGTTGAAAAGTAACAGAAAATGAGGATACATGTAATATATGTTATCAAAATAGAAATTAATATTGGGGCAGGCATATCACTCACAGCATTAATGGATTAGATAGCTATTAATAGGAATGGAATAACAAGATTCAAATACTT
The DNA here is from genome assembly GCA_028023455.1 of Epiperipatus broadwayi. Taxonomy (NCBI): domain Eukaryota; kingdom Metazoa; phylum Onychophora; class Udeonychophora; order Euonychophora; family Peripatidae; genus Epiperipatus; species Epiperipatus broadwayi. The sequence goes on along the minus strand of JAQFVV010006259.1, from coordinate 3,898,461 downwards.
TTTTTTTTTTTTTTTTTTTTTTTTTTTTTTTTTTTTTTTTTTTTTTTTTTTTTTTTTTTTTTTTTTTTTTTTTTTTATTTATATTTTTTTTTATATTAAATAATTTTTTTATTTTTATTTATTATATTATTTTTTTATAAATTATTTTTGATAAAATAAAATTATTATTAAAAAATTTTTTTTTTATTATTTATTTATTAATTTTAAGAAAATATTTATTTTTTTTTTTTTTTTTTTATATATTTTTTTTTTTTTTTTTTTTTTTTTTGTGTTTGTTTATTTTTATTATTTTTTTAATATAATATTTTTTTTTTTATTAAAAAATATGTATGATTTATAATATATTTTTTTTTTTTTTTTTTTTTTATTATATATATAAAAAAGGCAAAAAGGGGAAAAAAAAATTTGAAAAGTGGGGATGTGGAATTTTTTGATCAAAAAAACAACTTGATTGCTACAGACATTAATGGAAATCCTATTGATATGAAAAGAATAGTTATAAAACTAGTAAAATTAAATGGATAAAAATTTTACTATTAAATATTGTAGCTAAGAATCTCAACCCCACATCGGAATGTAGCTGGTTCAGGTCTTAATCAGGATTAACATTAATAAAATACAATTTGAAGCAGAAATAAATAAATTACTGCAGCTCTTTAAATCCTTACCAACAGTTAAAGATGAAACAGTAAAGATAGAACTAATATATAATGCATATGTAATCTGTAGACATAGAAAAGTTCCATTATTACAATGATGAAATAATCCACTTGGGCAATACCTATACTCATGTTAAAATCAGATGATAATGTAACAATATGCTAGAATATAGAGTATAATATTAAATAAAAACATCAGCAAAGGGGATTATCTTGTACCAAGTGTAAAAAAAAAATATTAGCTTCTCTACAGAAAGCTTCATATTTTGCCAAATTGGATTTGTAGTCAGCATTTTGCCTAATCTTGATTACTGGTAATACAGCCAAATTACTTACAATAAACATGCACATGGGTTGGGTTAGAGCCTAATATTTCCTCAAGTTAAAATGGAAAGTCTCTTATGAAAAACAGAAGGAGCTGTATCATATTTGAACAATATCTTGATAGTCATTAAAACTTGAAAGGAATATGTAAATACTTTTTCCAAATAGTAAAATAAATTTAGAGCTAGAGTTAATGGCACAAAGTGTATCTGATCAATAAAAGAATATCCTAATCCAAAAAACATCACTGCAGTTAAGAATACTCCAAAGCTAACAAATATCAGGGTTTGCTCTTTTAAGCTTATTAAGTTATTTTGAAATCTTTCTGAAAAGTAAATTCCTAATACCCACTCACTTCCCTTTAAGATTTATTTAAAAAAAAAAAAAACAAATGAAGTGGGGAGCTCAACAGGGTGTCACTTTTAGAAAAGTGAAAACTGTCATCTAACTAACTACTAGCACAGTATTGCAAAAAACAAGAAGTTTGTGATTACAACAAATTTCTCACACTTCAGAATAGGTGCTGTAATTTTTCTCTGTGTATATGGAGCCAAATGCCCGATTGCATGCACATCTAAAACACTCTCAGTAGGTGAGAAAAATTATAGCAAATTGGATAAGAAGGTTTTTGCAAAAATATTCACAATAAAAAAAATCCACTGATATGCTTATGGTTATTAATTTAAAATCTTCATTGACTATTGACCTCTTTTGGGAATATTTGGAAAGAGTAAAAAGATTCTGGACACTGCTATCCAATGTGTGCTGTAATGGATTAATATATTGGCTTTGTAGTAAAGCAGATAAAGCATTCAGATGCTCTTTCTAGAACTCCAGATAAAATAAAACACAAGTTAAATATCACTGGAGTCAACTATATAGTTATCATGAAATCTGAAGTTGTAGCAGAGTGGATGAAAAAATGATCAGAATATTAGCAAAAAGTTGTATCAAACAAAGCCAGCCAAAAGGGCAAACAAACTATGTAGTGCTGCAAATCTGGAATGCTTGGTAAAGTTTGCGTGTAAAGAACATATTCTTGTGACTGACTGTTTTAATTCCAACTGAGAGAAGAAACACAAAAATAGTTTGTATGAAAGATTTAGCTTGTTTGAATATTTGATGGCCAAACAAGAATAATGATATTGAGGAAACTGTAAAGACATCTCAAGCCTGTTAAGAAACAGTGAGGTTACCTGCAAAGGAGTTAAAGCCATGAGAAAGAATTCATCTATACCTACAGGGCTTTTCCTTGGACATATAATTATTATAATTATTGATTCAGACTCCAAATGAATGGAATACAGAATAGTCAAAAATAGCAACACAGATAGTAAAAGTGCTAAATAAACTCTTTGCAATACATGGGTACTCTGAGTTAATAATTGCTGACAATGATTCTATTCCGGACAGTTTAAGGATTTTCTAGCTAAGAAAAGGATACAGCATTGAGTAACATGCCACACCATCCTGAATCAAATGGATCAGTAGGTGCTATATCTGGAAGCAATTCCTACACTTCCAAACAGACATAAGCTTATAGAAATTTTAATTTGGCAAAAATAATAATACTGAGATAACTTGGGATTTAAGTTTAATAGATTAATAATACAACCATTATAGGGATATTAACCACATATTTATTAACTATTTATATCCAGCATAAATACATACACACCCGAAGGCATTCTCAAATCATAATAAGGTCAGTGTGACCTGTTTAGTCCCTAGACTTGCTTTGCCACATTTGGAAGCCTCTGCAATATTAGTTATCAAGGACAACATGACATCCAGCATCGTTATTGTTGCAAGTACATCTACATGCTTGTAGCTTCCATGATCAAGTATCTCTTGGTTTTTTCCTAAACCAATTTTTCACTATTCATTAATTATTAGAACTCCTGTTCTAATTGGTTAAGACACTTAGATCCTGCTAACATTATCTAATATTTATTATCTCTAGATGCAACTGCATAAGTAAAATCTTTTTAAACTACACTACTAAACATCACAGGATCACCATTTCTTATACTTGCTCCTAACTGTTATTAAAACATGCAAAACTCTCCATATAGTATTGCCATTCCATGCAAGCCAGAGTAATCAATGGATGCCAGAAGGCTTGTGCATAAAATCCCTATCTAGAGCCTATTCATCCAATATTCCCAAACTAGTTTCTGGCTTGTCACCTTTATCAGTGAGGAGCCTTGGATCTGAGAGCATTGCACCTAGATCTTCTGGCATTACTATATGGAGAGTTTTGCCTGTTTTAATAACAGTTATGAGCAAGCATAAGAAATGGTGATCATGTGATATTTAGTGGCTTAATACCAATCCTGCCTTATAGGATAGTGGTGGCTATGATTATTAAAGAACCAAAGACATCAAAATGTATGGGTACTGAACTGAGTTCAGACCTATATGACTATATAAGCTAATGAGCTTGGAATGAACATATTGTGTTTTCAATTTTAGACTCATAGTTTTGTAGTTAAATAGAGTTAAAAGGTGGCTGCTGGAGGATTGCATTAGATCCTAAGATCTAGGTGCAATGCTCTCAGATCCATGGCTTCTCTCTGATGAAAGCCACAAGCTAGAAACAAATCTGGGGATATTGGATGAGTAGGCACTAGATAGGGATTTTATGCTCAAGCCTTCTGGCATCCATTGATTATTCTTGCTTGCACTGAGTGGCACTATTGTAAGGAGAGTTTTGCCTCTTTTAAAATCTTTTTGTTATTTATTAATTTTTGAGGAAAGTTCCAATCCTTTCTCTTTAAAAAATTATTTCCTCAGATTATAATTAAAAACTGCAATTCTCTTATTCACTACTTGAATTTGTTATAATTTTATTTTTTAACTTATATTTTATACACTTATTTTTATACTTTTTGTGTGTATGTATTGCAACATATAGATATATAATAACACAATTGTTTTCCAGCTATATATGTGCATTTATTTTAACATACACATATAAGCATAGCACATTTCCTCCATCTTTAGGGATTTATATTTTCTTTGAAATCAGAATAAAATCACAAAGATAACTCGTTTTTTTATTTTTATTTTAACCTGATCAGTAAGTGGGTTAGCATCTATTTCAGTTTCTTTTGTGTTAGTCTCTTGTGCTACACATTTTTCCTTTTCCTCATTAGGCTGGATCAGCTTGAGTTCTTGTTTAGGTTTCTTGTATTTATGTTCAAGTAACAATTAGTTTTGCTAAATGATGTTATTAAATTTCACTCTCATCTTTTCGCAATTGATTGTATTTTCATAATAGTTTATCTTTGTTTGTATAAACCATTATTTGACAGAGATCACTTTTGTCCATAATTTATTTCCACACTTGTTCACCTGGAACAAACTTACACATTGTAGGTTTTTGTTTAATGTAATCCTTGCTAGATATTACATTTGACAATTTGGTACAGAGCTTGTGACCTAAATATAATTTCACGGGTGTTTTTCCTGCTTTAACAATTAGAATTGAGTGTGGTGATACAAGAGTGCAGTATAAACTGCTTTTTGTCTTTTAATTTTTCTAATTTTTTTTATTGATACTTTCAAATTTTGAACAGCTTTTTCTGCCAAACCATTCGATTGATTGTGGTAGGGGGGCAGAAGTATATATGTTTTATCCCCCACTCTTCCATTCTCTCTTTAAACTTGTTCAATGTGAAACTGGTTCCTCTGTCAGAAACTAAAGTTTCAAGAAGGCTGTGATAAAAAAAATTTCATGTAAATTTTTCAATTGTTTCATTGAATTAGTGATCTTAATTAATTTGTATTCTGCCCACCCTGAGTGTGCATCAACCACCACAAAAAATAGATGTCCCTGAAATGGGCCCATGTGACCCATATGAATGCATTGCCACAGGCTTAATGCTTTTGGCCATATCTCAAAATTTGTAGCTCATGATTGACAATTACTGCAATTTTCTATGAAAATTCTCAATATTACAGTTAATATTTGGCCACTATAGCTAAAGTTTTTGCTCTGACTATGCATGGGTGACCTTCATACAATAATTGCAGGATTAAATCGCTACCCTTAACTGGTATTAGTATATGATTACCATTATTTTCTACTTTATTCTTTTTCTATGTATTGATTTCTACTTTAATATATCATACCATTTACACCTGTCTTGCAGTCATCACCAGAACTCTTGACAATTCTATTTCCAAATTGTCAAGAGCTCTGATGATGACTGCAGGACAGTTGAAACTGTTAATTTGATATAAGTAAAAGTATTGAAAGGAGTTTTCTATTAACTGAAAGGAGACCCTTTGATTCCTCTTGGAGGCCTTAAAGGAACCGAGCAGGGCAAATTCCTAATGTCCACTCCATACGTTCTTGTCATTGCAGCTGTTATTGCTATGTGATTATTCATATAGTATACGAACATGGATGGGCTGCTCACCAACATGCATTAGCCAGCGTGGTGAGTTTATTGACTTTTTACCTCTGAGTTTAAGATCAAGAAACACCATGGTCTTTCTTCTCAGTGCCTGATAAGGCAGAATGAATGTTTGTGTAAATGATAAATATTTTTCCCATACATATATACAATTATGACAGACAAAAATTAAGCATGGCCCTTATTTCCAGGAGGCTGTAAAGTCACCAATGAAGGCAGCAAGGCGGAGGGTGCTAAGAATCCCCTGATTGCAGACCCAGGCTGCCATTTGATGACGACTTTTTATTTAGGTACTTACAACTGCAGATCACTTTCAAGTAAAGAAAGATTGCAAGAATTAGAAGAAGAACTGTCTTATATTAAATGGGACATTATTGGACTTTGTGAAGTTAGAAGAAAAGGAGAAGAAACAATTGATTTAAAAAGTGGACATATACTCTATTATAAAGGCACACATATTGGAAATACAAGTGGAGTAGGATTCATTATAAATAAAAAGTGGAAGAACAATATTGTGGAGATTGATGGTGTATCGGACAGAGTGGCAAGATTAGTTATACAACTTAATAGCAGATAACAAATGCAGATAATTCAGGTTTATGCCCCAACAAGTTTGCATAGTGATGAAGTAGTAGAAGATTTTTATATGGATGTACAAAAGGCTTTTGATCAGAGTAAACAACATTTTAAAATTGTTATGGGAGATTTTAATGCTAGAATTGGTAGACAAATGAAAGATAAAATTGCTGTAGGTAATTTTGATTATGGTAATAGAAATGAGAGAGGACATAGACTTGTGGAGTTTGCAGAAAAAGAAAAACTTTATATTATGAATTCATTTTTTGAAAAAAATGTTAAAAGGAAATGGACATGGAAGCATCCAAATGAAGGTACAGCAGAATTGGATTATATTTTGACTAACAGAAAATACATATTTCAAGATTGTAATGTTCTTAATAAATTTAACACAGGAAGTGATCATCAATTAGTAAGGTGTAAGTTATGCGTTAATGTAAAACTAGAGAGACAAAAATTATTAAGAAAAACAATATTTACAGTTGATATTCCTAATCTTCAGAAACATTCTAATGAATTTAAATTAGAACTTACAAATAGGTTTCAAGTGTTAGGAGATTTTGAACATGATTCAGATTTGAATGAAATTAATATGAAAATAACTGATACACTTTTAAAAACTGCAACAAACATAGCTGGTAGAAAAAAGCAGCAATTGACTAATAAAATTTCTGCTGAGACTAGAGAATTTATGAAGAAAAGAAGGAATATGAAGATATACAAAAATGATGTATTAAAAAGAATTGAATATCTCGAATTTTGTAAAATGGTACGGAAAAGAGTTGAAAATGATATAAAAAAGTATAACTGTGAAATAGCAAGGAAAGCTGTAGAAGAAAATAAAAGTCTCAAAAATGTTAAACAACATTTTGGTATTGGTAGGAAATTTATATCTGCAAGAAGAAAAAAAGATGGAATTATTACTAAAAAGAGAGATGACATCATGAAATTGGTAGAAGATTTTTATCAAGAATTATATAGTAATAAAGAACAAGTACCTCCTATATCTATTACATCTTCCGAATTGCCCAGAATTTTAAATGAAGAAGTGAGACATGCAATTAAGTGTATGAAGAAAGGAAAGGCTCCAGGAAATGATGGAATTATAATTGATATATTAAAAGAAGCAGGTGAAGAAATAGAAACAATTTTAGCACAGTTATATACCAAATGTCTAAATGATAAAGATGTACCGGAAGATTGGAAGAATGCAGTAATAATATTAATATTTAAAAAAGGTGATAAAGAAGATATTAGAAATTACAGACCTATCAGCCTTTTATCAGTTTTATATAAAATTTTTACCAAGATAATTACAACTCGTCTACAGAGAACTTTGGATTTCCACCAACCAAGAGAACAAGCTGGATTTAAAAGTGGTTTTAGTACAATAGATCATATCCAGGTATTGAGAGAAGTCATAGAAAGGACAAATGAATATGAGTTGTCATTATGTTTTGGATTTGTAGATTATGAAAAGGCATTCGATTCTATACACATTTCTTCAGTGATTAAAGCATTGGATCATCAAGATATAGATTCAGGATATTGTCATATTTTAAAGAATATTTATAAAAATGCAACAGTAACAATTAGATTACATAATGATACTGGAAAAATCAACATTGAGAAAGGTGTAAGACAAGGTGACTCCATATCTCCAAAACTCTTTACAGCAGTGCTGCAAGAAGTATTTTGTGGATTAAAATGGGAAACTAAAGGAGTGAAAGTAAATGGAGAGTATTTAAGTCATTTAGATTTCGCAAATGATGTAGTTGTTTTTGCAAATAATGCTTCAGATCTGCAGAAAATGTTGCAGGAATTAGCAGATGAAAGTAGAAAAGTAGGACTAAAGATAAATGTTAAAAAGACTAAAGTAATGTTTAATCGATTTGCTCAAAATATGAAAATAAAGATTGATTATGAAGAATTAGAAGAAGTTAACAGTTACAAATACCTTGGTCAGATTATTAATACAGATGGAAACATAATGGAGGAAGTTAATCATAGAATTAAACTTGGTTGGAGTGCTTTTGGTAGAAATAACTTGATACTAAAAGGAAATATGCCTATGTGTTTGAAAAGGATGGTTTTTAACAAATGTGTTTAACCAGTTCTTACTTATGGATCTAAGACTTGGACACTTAATAGAAGAGCAATACAGAGACTTCAGACCACTCAAAGGAGTATGGAGAGATGTATGTTGGAAGTAACAAGAAGAAATCGAAAATGCAATGTATGGGTAAGACAACAAACAGGTGTTACTGACCTTATTGAAAAAATTAAAAGATTGAAATGGAGTTGAGCTGGACATATTGCTAGAAGAGATGATAATAGATGGACAATTGAAATTTTAAACTGGATTCCAAGAGATTGTAAAAGACCCAGAAAGAGACTGCATGTGAGATGGATGGATGAAATAAGAAAATGTGCAGGAGTGTTGTGGAGAAGAGAAGCTAAAAATCGGAGAAGATGGATTAAACTTGGAGAGACCCTCATCCTGCAATGGATTGATAATGGTTGATGATGATGATGATTGATAAAGTGTTTAAGAAAGGTGTAAATGGTATGATATAATCAACTATCATTACAATCTTTGCATACTAATAATTTCTTTATGGAAAAATTTTGGATGTTTATTAGGTCACTGTCCTTGGATTTGGCTCATAATCCACTGGTGATCCTCATATCTTCCTTTGTTCAAATACATGTGACTTTAGCATATTTATATAATTAATTTCATTTTTTTTACATCGGTCTCATCTGGAGTACAGAATAGTGCATTGGCATGTCCAATTTGTGTTCCCTTTCTATATTCTAATGTATAATCACAGGGAGCACATGTGAAGGCTAAGATGCAAGAAAACGTGTTTGTTTCCAAAAATTTCCAATAAAGGTTTATGATCAGTTACAATAGTATAACGATGTGTATATACACACATTGCGTGTATGTATATATACGAGTTACATGATTTACTTATTTATTTAAATAAAATTTTTAAAAAATAAAATAGAAAAATAATATCAATATTTAATAGTTTAGGAAAAGTAAAAGTTAAAATAAAAATAAAAATGTTGGGAATAAATTAGAAATTATTTAGTAATTATAACTTATCTTTCTTTTACGTACTTTTATTTTTATATAATTCTGTCAAAAATACTCTTTGTTAAAAGTACATTTTAATTAATTTTTTTTTATAATTAATTGAAATAATTAATACAAACTAATCATGCTCTGGAGATTAAGATTCCAGACTGATTAAATGAACAATGTAGGGTTAATTTCAATGGAATTAAAATAGAAAAACCAGAAAATAAAGGAATGTACTTTTTAATTTAAAAAAAATTTAAAGATCAAATGTATTGATAGCATGGATTAAAACTCGAGCAAAGGTAGGGTAAGAGTATATAAAAAGCTGACATTCTCTATTGTTATCATTCAGATTATTCAGATTTCAAGATTATTCAGAATTCAGATTTAAAAATTATTCAGAGGATTCAGGCTATGCAGAAATTATTATAGAAGACAGCTAAAAGTATAACCAAGATCAACAAGCAACAGTGAATAAAGTCAACAAACCACTAATAGTTTCTGATCAAACCATTCTACTATCGTGCCATGAAAGACATGAGTGGCTCAAAATGCTGTTGTTCGGCCATTTTTTCCACTCATCTCCTGTGTGCCATTATCCAAATGCTGTGATATATTGCTCTGACTTGCCTTCTGCTGATGTTTCAACCCCCCATGCCAAATCAAGAAAAACAGCCCATGCTGTAGAATGCAGAACCAAGAAGAAGCTTCACTTATGCTGAAATACTCACCAGAAATATAACTTGATCAGAAATAGGGTGATCACCCACATATGAAAACCAGAGACTATGCTGTACTTAGACCTAGGAAACTATTATCCGGTGATGTCATTATTAAAATTTTTAAATTGTCAATACTAGTATTAAACTTTAAAATATTCCTCTGAATAGAACTTTAGATTTCACTCAGAAGCATGCATATTTGTTTTTAAATGTAGAATATCTCTGATGTGTTTTTATATTTGTATTATTATTTTTATTTATTATTATTGTTTTTTAATAAATTTATGTAAATTATTAGTGCTGTTTACATCTTTCTCCCCCCATTTATTTAAGTAAATGTGTTGCTGATATCATGTTTAAGAACTAGCCATGGATCAAGCACTTGAAACATGTTAATGACATTTCATTGGATGGTGCCCTGGATTTAAATCCATTATAAATAATCCCTATGTGGAGTTTCACATTTCATGCAGTTGGATAGAGTTACCTCGGTCTGGAAAGGTGACTTGGTTTAATATTTTTATTAAAACTCTATCCAGGGATCTGCTTGAGTAACTGGGTGTCTAAAACCATATTAGAGATTAATATGTTTAACTAAATAAATAATAAGTAATTAGACTTGGAATAAATAGAAAGTTTTGAATATATATGGTAAATCCCATTACAGTAGTAAATTTACATCCATATAAATATTGGAAAATTTATGAATTCCAAATAATATAGTGAGAGGCCTTCCTTGTCCAGCTGACTGTAATTAATTTCAGATTTAGACAAGATATCATGAAGCACAGCCAATTGGTCATTTACCTGTATGTGATAAATGACATGTTACTACACCATTTCAGATATGTTCATTGTAAGCATAATATCCAAATCACTATTATAGTGAACAAGTAATTTAATCGAAATGAATAGTGATTTGGTACACAAAAATGCTCTTACGCTGATACCCAGTTCTATTTCTGATTCTTTCTCAATAAATCATCTAAGAGTCTGGCTACATGTGCTTTACCCTTCAAAAAGTTCTTGAAATAATTTACAAGAACTAAAAATGCTTGTAATTGTTTGACATTATTCAGCCTTGGGGGTTACAACTTTGACTTTTTTGGAATGGAGGCCTAGCCTGATTTGAAATTATATGCTCTAAAAATTTTAATTTTGCTCACCTTCCAAGTACATTTTTGGGTGCTCAAATTTATTCCAAATTTATCCAGGTTTGTAGACACATTATATAGATGATTTTCAGATCATTTTCCATTATAGCAGTAATTAGTATGCCATCAAAAAAGAATGTAACACCCTCAATTCCATTAAGAAGAGTTTCAATTTTTGACTGGAAAATACTAAGTGTAGATGTTATTCTAAATGGAAGTCATTTGCACCTGAATAACTCTACATGACTGGTTATTCTTACTCTTTCTGAAGCTTTGTTTGTCACTGATATCTGGTGCAATGCCAAGTCAAGATCTAATTTAACAAAAAAATTAGATTTTTGCAATGATGCAATTAGTTCTCTAGAACTATTGGCAGGATATGCATATTTACTAATAGCTTTATTTACAGATATGTGGTAATCATCACACAAACAAATTTGACCATTTGGTTTAGTAATTATTACTAATGGTATAGCTCAATAAGATTTCTCTGTATGTTCTAATATGCTATTCTTAACTAATATGTTAATTTCCTTCTCTATGTTTTCTTTCTGGGCAAACAGGATCTTCTATGGTTTGCAAATTATTGATACTGCCTTCAGGGATAATTCTAGTGACAACAAAATTTTCCCCTTGCTATCAATCTTTTTAACCAATGTAAATTTAATGCTCAATTTTTTGAACCAATCATGATCAATTAGTGGATTTATTGAAGCATAAACTATATACAGAGGTAAATAAAAAGTTTTACCAGTCATTTTACTGGCAGAAGCTTTAATTATTCCTTTGATTTTAATTGCACTGTCATTAACATCTATAGTTTTTGTCAGTTTTCTTGATTATAAATGGATTTTTACAATTGGTTCATGTGCCAAAATCAAAGATATGCTACTTCTGTCATTGACTTCCATAGATATTGGCTTGCCACATACCTTTAACTGAATCATAATTTTATCTGAATCAGTCACTAGCATATTTTTTTTTGCTAGATGATTTTTATTTAATACATCTTTATAGCTATTGCTGTTCTTAGCAGGTTTATCTATTCTTTGACCTTTTTTGTTTAAGATTTTGCAATACAGTATTCATTTTTGTGAAAACAGTGACTGGCTTTATGGCCAGTTTTTCTGTATCAAAAGCAAATAAAGAAATTTTTATTACTGTTATTATTATTTTTTAAATTACTTTTTCTCTGGTTTATATATCTTACAAATGTTCGTTTGTATTTTATCTTGAATTTTTATCTCCTGGATTTTTATCTCCATGAATTCTCTTGATTACTCAAGAACAAATTCATATGCTATGCCACATTTTATAGCTTCATTATATTTTATTTCACTATCAGCTAAAAGCTGTTGTCTTAAACTCACTGCTCATTCTCCCCCAAAATTGCTCAAGGATTGCCTCATCTAGAAGTGAGCCATATATGCAATTTTTTGAAGATCATTAAGAGTTATACTGTAATCTTTAATTTTTCATTTCTGCCCTGGTGGCAATTTTTGAAATGATGTCTGGCAATGTGCCTAGAGAGACAGACTAAAATAATTCATGTGGGCTTTTATTTGATCAAAAGGATAATCCTCTGGAATATCAGTTTCACAGAGCCTAATAGCAATCTTTATTATTTCTTTTCCTGCAAAACACAGCAGTGCTGTAACTTTACTTTTCTCATCTTCAACTTTATTAGTGAAGAGATATTTCTCTACAAATTGAAGTAAAGAAGTCAATTAATGGAGTCACTGATGTCAAATTCATCAGTTAACAATTGCATTTTAGCAAATTGATACTTTTTACTCTGACAGTTTACTCCTTTTTAGTTTGTTTCAGGTTTGACTTATATGCCAATTTCTATATCTGAAAGCGATTCCTATGCTACCAAAAAGACATATGTTTATATAAATTTCACTTGGTAAAAATAATAATACCGTGACAACTTGGGATTATAGTTTAATAGATTAATAATACAACCATTATAGGAATATTAACTATATATATATGTCATATTATTATTACTATTTGTGGGATATTCCGTGTAGTGAAAAAGCTAAATGCTGACGTTTCAGTACAATATCAAGTACCTTCCTCAGAGCGTCCTCTTTCTCAAATCATAAGAATGCACATGAGATTTAAAACAGTTTTTATCGTTTTCTTTCTCCTCATAATTAAATTCTATTGGTTGAGAAGTTTTAAAATTTATTTTCTCTTCCAATAGCTTCTTCCAAATGTTGTTAATCTTCTTTAATTCACACTTTTCATTTATGCTCTTGGGCCTTTTAAAAATCTCTATAGCTTCTCTTAGCAATCTCTGGTCATATTGTTCAATTTTTGCTAAAATATTTGTTTTTTTAAAATTGATATCAGGATTTGTTAATTTTATATGAGAATAAATAGCTGATGAATTGGATTTTTCTCTCACTGCCAGAATGTGTTCTTCCTTTCTAATATTTATTCTACGATTAGTCTGTCCTATATATGTATGTGGACAGACCCTACATGGAATTTCATATACACCATGACACTCCAACGCAATTTTATCTTTAGGAAGTGGAAATATTTCACTAATTTTTTTATAAGTAGTGTAAATTGTGTGAATATTATTATTTTTTAAAATGTTACCAATTCTATCAATTACTCCTTTTATATATGGCAAAATTGTCTTAATTTTTGATGTATCAAAATCTTTTTTCTTTTGATATGTATAAGCCCTATTAATAATGTTGTAATTAAAACCGTTATGAAGAAGCATTTTATTAGTATATCAAAATCTTTTTTCTTTTGATATGTATAAGCCCTATTAATAATGTTGTAATTAAAACCGTTATGAAGAAGCATTTTATTAGTAGCAAAAAGGTCCCGGTGAAAATGGCTATCACCAGAAAGTCTCTTTGTTCTATCCAATAATGTCTTTGCTACTGAAAATAGTTGTGCAGGATGGTGATGAGAGGGAAAATGCAGATATCTCCCAGTGTGTGTTGGTTTTTTATATATACCATGGGATAAAGAACCATCTTCCTTCTTTCAATCAAAACATCTAAAAAAGATAATTGATTATTATTTTCTATCTCCATGGTAAATTTAATATTGTTATGAAAAGAGTTTAAAAAATTAAAAAAGTCATCAAGAGCATGCTTGCCATGAGGCCAAATAACAAAGATATCATCAACATACCTCAGCCATATATATGGTTTTTTAACTGCTAAAGTCAAAATTTTATTTTCCAAATCCTCCATAAAAATAGAAGCTAATGCTGGAGAAATTGGTGAACCCATAGCTAGACCTGATGTTTGTTTATACATCTGCCCATCAAAAACAAAAAATGTATTCGATAAGCAGTGTTCAATCAAAACCACAGCAAAATTAGGCAACTGAATATTTTTTAATACTTGAATCGCTTCATTTACAGGTACACTATTAAAAATGAAACAATGTCAAAACTTACCAAAATATCATTCTTAGTCAATTTAATATCCCAGATAAGCTCAAGAAAATGATTAGCATCTTTAACATATGATGACATCGTTGATAAATGCGGCTGTAAAAAAGAAGTCAAAAAACGATCTAGTGTCTGTGTAGGTGAACCAACTGCACTTACAATCTGTCTCAATGGAATATCTGGCTTGTGAATTTTTGGTAAACCATATAATTTTGGATAAAAAGAAGATTTTTCCCTGGGAGTAAGTTGTAACTTTGTTCTAAATCTAGATCAGTAGAATAAATTAATGTTTTCGTTTTCTTTTCAAGATAAGTCATAGGATCTCTATAAATTTTTTTATAAATATTATCATTTAATAAATAATGTATTTTTTTAAAATAATCAGCCTTATTTAAAATTACTGTAGTATTACCCTTATCTGCCGGAAGAATAGTAATAGATTTGTCATTTTTTAATGCAAACAAAGCTCTTCTTTCATTAATTGATAAATTAGTTTTAGGTGGTTTTGCTTTATTTAAAATATCGTATATTTTTTACTACAGTAATTTTAAATAAGGCTGATTATTTTAAAAAAATACATGATTTATTAAATGATAATATTTATAAAAAAAATTATAGAGATCCTATGACTTATCTTGAAAAGAAAACGAAAACATTAATTTATTCTACTGATCTAGATTTAGAAACAAAGTTACAGCGGTGCCGTTACAGCTTACTCCCAGGAAAAAATCTTCTTTTTATCCAAAATTATATGGTTTACCAAAAATTCACAAACCAGATATTCCATTGAGACCGATTGTAAGTGCAGTTGGTTCACCTACACAGACACTAGCTCGTTTTTTGACTTCTTTTTTACAGCCGCATTTATCAACGATGTCATCATATGTTAAAGGTGCTAATCATTTTCTTGAGCTTATCCGGGATATTAAATTGACTAAGAACGATATTTTGGTAAGTTTTGACATTGTTTCACTTTTTACTAGTGTACCTGTAAATGAAGCGATTCAAGTTTTAAAAAATATTCAGTTGCCTAATTTTGCTGTGGTTTTGATTGAACACTGCTTATCGAATACATTTTTTGTTTTTGATGGGCAGATGTATAAACAAACATCAGGTCTAGCTATGGGTTCACCAATTTCTCCAGCATTAGCTTCTATTTTTACGGAGGATTTGGAAAATAAAATTTTGACTTTAGCAGTTAAAAAACCATCTATATGGCTGAGGTATGTTGATGATACCTTTGTTATTTGGCCTCATGGCAAGCATGCTCTTGATGACTTTTTTAATTTTTTAAACTCTTTTCATAACAATATTAAATTTACCACGGAGATAGAAAATAATAATCAATTACCTTTTTTATATGTTTTGATTGAAAGAAGGGAAGATGGTTCTTTATCCCATGGTATATATAAAAAACCAACACACACTGGGAGATATCTGCATTTTTCCTCTCATCACCATCCTGCACAACTATTTTCAGTAGCAAAGACATTATTGGATAGAACAAAGAGACTTTCTGGTGATAGCCATTTTCACCGGGACCTTTTTGCTACTAATAAAATGCTTCTTCATAACGGTTTTAATTACAACATTATTAATAGGGCTTATACATATCAAAAGAAAAAAGATTTTGATACATCAAAAATTAAGACAATTTTGCCATATATAAAAGGAGTAATTGATAGAATTGGTAACATTTTAAAAAATAATAATATTCACACAATTTACACTACTTATAAAAAAATTAGTGAAATATTTCCACTTCCTAAAGATAAAATTGCTTTGGAGTGTCATGGTGTATATGAAATTCCATGTAGGGTCTGTCCACATACATATATAGGACAGACTAATCGTAGAATAAATATTAGAAAGGAAGAACACATTCTGGCAGTGAGAGAAAAAACCAATTTATCAGCTATTTATTCTCATATAAAATTAACAAATCATGATATCAATTTTGAAAAAACAAATATTTTAGCAAAAATTGAACAATATGACCAGAGATTGCTAAGAGAAGCTATAGAGATTTTTAAAAGGCCCAAGAGCATAAATGAAAGGTGTGAATTAAAGAAGATTAACAACATTTGGAAGAAGCTATTGGAAGAGAAAATAAATTTTAAAACTTCTCAACCAATAGAATTTAATTATGAGGAGAAAGAAAACGATAAAAACGGTTTTAAATCTCACGTGCATTCTTATGATTTGAGAAAGAGGACGCTCTGAGGAAGGTACTTGATATTGTACTGAAACGTCAGCATTTAGCTTTTTCACTACACGGAATATCCCGCAAATAGTAATAATAATATGACATCTTTTATCCGTGAAAATATTAAAATTAATATATATATATATTGATTAACTATTTATATACAGGATAAATACTTAATGCCCGAAGGCATTCTCAAGCGTAATAAAGGCCAGTGTGACCCGATTAGTCTCTAAATTTACTTTGTTGCATTAGGAGGTCTCTTCACAATATTACCTATCGAGGACAACAAATGATGATTTCCAGTATCATTGTTGTTGCAAATACATCTTACACTTGTAGCTTCCATGAGTAAGTGTTCCTTGGTTCTTTGCTAGACCAATTCTTCACTATTAATTAATTATTAGAACTCCTGTTCTAAGTGGTTGAACCACATAGATTCTGCTGACATTATCTAGTATTATTTGTTATCTCCTAAATACATCTACATAAGTAAAATATTTTTAATCATTATTTATTAATTAGTTTCTGAGGGAATTCCATTCGTATCCCTTTTTAAAGGATTAATTTATTTCCTCAAGTATAATTAAAAAACTGTTAAATATTTTATCTACCGTTTCAATCATTTATAATTTTATTTTTTACTTAAATTTAATACACTTATTTTTATCCCTTTAATGTGTGTGTATTTTAACATACACACGTATATATTAACACACTATTGTTTATAACTGTTTTCTAGTTATATATGTGTATTTATTTTAACATATGCATATAAACATAGCAATGAGAAAAACTGCTTAACAACTAAAATATTCAGAAACTAAGAAAACTCTAACAGGCAAAACTAGAAAGAAACAAAGAAAATGTCACATTTAAAATAGACAACTGTCTGGATAAGAAATATACCGACAAAAAAGTGGATACCAGGATTGTCATATCTGACCCTGCCATCAAAAGTGGACTATTCTAGATTCCTTATTTGATTGGCTAGCACCCAGTTGCTACCTGAAGGGATAAATCCTTCACTGGGGTCCATGCACCAAATCTGCATGTTTCCAGTAAGGTAGGGCATCTGCCATTCAATAGTCAGCCTTTTGGAGGCAAGGCAGAGAACAATTATTTTTGTCAACTTGAATGACTGAATGCGCTCTCCATCTGCTGCTAGCAAGAGTAGTTTCTCTCCTCATTATCATGACATCCACACAGTGAGGCAAATCCACCTATGGACTGGAAACTGCTACATCCACACTTGACTCAAGGCAAGCTAAATACATAGCTGGAAGGTCTTACCAGAGTTCATGAGGCAGGCTAATCATTAGCAGGAAGCGAGTTCTGGATTTAGCATGACTACCTCAGCATTAACGTGTGTAACAAATATATTATTGTTTAATTAACAAGAGTATATTTTTTAGTATTATAGTTGTTCTTTTTGTAACTGTTGGTTTGGAATAAACCTGTAAGTCTAACCAAACACAACAAGGAGTTACAACTAAAATACTGTCTACATAAATGTACATAATTAGGATAGAGAATGATGGAGAAAAAAGAAGCCATATTAACCATTTAAAACTCCATTTTTGTTAGCCACTAAATATAATTAAAAACTGCAAGTTCTAGTGAAAGAGAGAAATTGATTATATGGACTAAAAAAACTGCATAACACTAATATATACAAATAAATAATGTTGCGCACATATAAAAATCAGTCAGTATAAAAAACATTAAAGATTCACATTAGATAAACTATATCATGCACAATATTAAAATTATGCAAATGCAAAAATATCCTAGTTATGTTAATTTGCAAGAAGATAATATAGCTATTTATACAAATTAAATCATGTAAAAATATATTATCTACAAATGTGAGAGACCAATACAGTGTGTATTGAGTAACATAAGCAGTACGGTACTTGCATAACATGTTGAGAGCATTGTAGAGAAAAGTTAATGGAAAAGAGGTAAGAACTTTGCATGCATGATGGACATTGATTTAATTTATGGAATTCAACCAGTTAGCCATTAGTTAAAGTATTAACAATTTATTAATATTAAACATTCTGAGTAAAAGTTTAAAACTTTTCTTGTGTTTTATTTCTAAAATAATTTAATGAGTGTACAGTGGGTTTAGGTCATTCAGGTTCCCATATACATAATTTATGACTAATTTTTAACTCACAGTTTAAAATTTGACTTTTATTATTGGTGCTTTCTAGAATTTGAATATTAAATGTTTTATCATGTTAATTCTTGCTGGTGTTTATGCAAAAATTTAATCATCTTATAATCTTGTTTTTTTTTTTTTTTTAATAAATTAATCAGTACATTTCTTTTTAGATTGTATTTAACAGTTAATAGTATTAAATACTATTTTCATATAAAATAGAATTTCTGCAATGATACGCTATAATAAGTAAATCTTTAAAATAATACATGATTTTATCACAGGACTTACATTTTACCAATATCCTTTTTTTCATTTCTATCACTATGCCACCTGCTGTAAGCTTTAGTAATTAATAGATGCAAAATGATATTAAATAAGCACTGAATAAAAATTTATTAAGCACTTTGTAGATAAAAAATTAGATAATCCATTTAATTACAGTAATTTAGAAAGAATTTATTTCTTATCTGGTGTTTCTGGGTGAAGTATCATACAAAAAGTTAAATTTTAATAAAAATGGATGTAATTAGGAAAGATAAAGAGAAAAGTATTTTGTATTATTTGTACGGACAAAAAAAGGTCATTTTGATATTAAAAGATGTAATTAGTTAAAACTAATTAGAAGAGTAATAAATGTGTATGCAGTTCAATTATGGAGATCTATTGTGGCTGGAGAATATAAATTGGATAATGGACACCGAAAGGATTAACAGCATTAATACAGACAACAGTTCAAGAAAGACGTTGAAAAAAGTAAACAGCTTGCAAAGAAAAAAACTAGAAACTAAAATAATTGATATATGGCTCATCTCAAACATTTTAGAGACTTTATTAATGGCTTTCAAGTGTAGTGAGCTGGTCCGAGCACATAAAATCGAAAACTTTTAATTAAGTTAATATAGGAACATACAGGGAATGAAAATCTTACATAAGAGGATAAAATCTTGGATTAGTATGCTGGTTATTAAAACTTGGAATTATGAAATCTGCCAAATTTAAAACATTCTTACCCATAACAATCTCTGATTAAATAAGATAAAGCAGTTGCCTACCATCTCTCATCTTTACAGACCACATCATGATGGACACACAATCCATACATAGCATTATTATAGCTGTTGATTAATGGATAGGTTAAACAGATGCACTGGATGAAGCAGTGAACTTTTTTTTAGAATTTCTTGTATATCAAGTATCCCAAAGGTTCAAACCTATTTTAGTTGATTAGAATAAATATCAGAATTATAAAAGTATTGGGTAAAATCCATTTGATCTAGAGAAAAAGCATTCAAAAATTAAAATTTTTTTAATTTTAAATTTTTTTATATTTTTATTTTTTAAAATGAAATATTATTTCTCTCATTTTAATTTTTTTTTTTTTTAATTTAAATATTAAATTAAGTTTTTATATTTTAATATATTTATTTTTTTTTTTTTTTTTATTATAAATAATAATTATATATATATATATATTGAGTGCCAAGCCTTAAAAAATAATAAAAAAAAACCATTCAAAAAAAAAAAAAAAAAATTTTTAAAAAAAAAAATTCTGAAATTTTTTTCTTTTCAATATATTTTTCTATTATTATGCTTAAGCATTTGTTTCTTAATTAATAATAAAAATTGGGTGAAGGAGGGGTTCAATAGTTTATGTAAGCATACTGGAACTCATGAGGTTAAATTCACTCAAATTAACTGACCTTTATCTGATATGAATACATCCCTGTTTTAATATTTACTTATATTCATTTGACTTGGATAGTTATTGTAAATAAATTTCACTTTTATTCATATTATTTTTAAATCTAATTATCTTATCTCTCACTCTCATTCCAACCAGTTAGAGATAGTTTCTCACACATTCTGAGAAAAGTATTGTAACAGTTAGAAAACATGTGACTTGTAAACATAGTGCAGAATTCGACCACCACACAGAACAGCAGCACCATCAAGATAGCGAAGCCACCCATGGTACTGAGTTCAAACATAGTTTATCGGTTCCACAATACAATCCATGAAACAACGCATCTGATGTGACATTAGTAAATATTTCTTTAGGCACAGTGGTCAGGGATATGCAAGAGATTCATGATTTTATTTTTGAGTTAGCCAATAATCAAACTATTATTAATTAAACATTCATATTTACATAATCGAGGAAATATTATATAGAATGGGTATCGAATAAATGAAACGTAACTGCAGACGTATAGTTTAAAATTATTTATTAACATATTTTTACTAATAATATTTTATGGATTAAAAGCTTCAGTAGCGGGATTTGCGACATGATTATATTTTAAAGAATACATTTATTTATTTGTTTACAAAAGGAATTCATTTATTTGAAGGTGTAATCTAGCTACCTAAAATTTTCAAGTAAGTATTTCTAATGCACGCCTGGAGGGATTTATACCTTTGCAATGCAAGAGTCTAAAGTACGGGTTATAAGAGTAGCGGCAGACATATATTTATTTAATTAAAATATTTATTTATAACTAAGGGGAAACATTTATTTGAGAGTGAATTATGAAGATAATACAGAGGTGGAGTGATATATAGAATAATAAAATTAAGTAAAGGAACATGTAGTACGCTTTAGAAAGGTGATATGGAATGGCAGTATATCGAAACTGCAATGCCATGAATGAGTTTATAAGAATGTCAGGCTGGTCTCTGCCATCGGCCTGATGAAGGGAGGTGTCACATAAGCATAACCAGGGACAAGTGGTCTGTGTCACAGTTTGCCGGCTGGCTGCGTGACATCGTCAAGTCCTATGGGAGCACCCATTATGTCCGCTTGTGTAGGACGACTGGGGTTAATTTCAACCCTGAAAAATTTGGGAATTTCACAGCAGAATGGGTAATCACATCTCTAAAACGTAACACATGTATAATGTATTAACGATTATGATAAGATTTAAATAGATTTCTAACTCGGCCCTACATTATCAACATTTACTAAAGAACATTGGCGACTCTCAAAGAAATATAATTTGATGGAATTATTCATTAAGATTTAATAAATACAAAACATAACTAAACTGGGAATGATTACAACTAATATGCCAGTCATTTGCGAAGTAGTAGACCCTGCATTTCAATAAATAATGCATTAAATGCGTGTCGATTTATATGAAAGTTAAGTTATTTATGAAAGTAAATATTAATGAAAATTTGACACGTATTCACTGTTTCAAGCGATCATAGATTTAAACTTTGAAAATAGAGACAACTATGAGCATGCAATAATTAAATAATAAATATAGATAAAATGTAGATTTTAGAAATACGCACCCAAGAAAGATAGAATGAGATAAGCTAGATTATTAGAGAAATTTACATATTAAGTTAATTTTTCAGTTTTAGTGATACATATGGTAGTTTTTACATTTTATAATTTAGATAAGTAGTATGAAGAAGAGCTATAGCATATTATTAGAGTACTCTAGAGTTTGAACACAGACAGGTACCTGTTTTATAAGAAGTTTTCTGATTCCATTAGTTTAGTAGCAAAAGGTTTGTGATTAGCAGTTCTTTCTTGTATTTAGGCGTTTCATTTATTTTAACAGCAGCAGCAGCTTTCTCATTTATTTCAGGCAGCAGATCTTCATGGTGAATTTATGATGGGCAATGGAAAGTTTGGCATTCGATAGGCCATCTCCCGATGGAGAATAATCTAGGTGCTTTTACTCGGTCATACCTTGGCAGGAACAATTTATTTTTATATTTTGGAGACTCTCAGTGATCGAGAGCAAAGCCAAAGTTTAAGTGAATGTCTCCAGCAAGTCTAAGATGGCCTCTTTTCTTATCTTTATCTTTCACATTTTTGCTAAGGTATTTTTAGATTCTACTTAATCTGCCCTGAGGATAATCAATGCATTTTGTTGGTTTTAATTATAAAGAAAGCTGCCATTCTATTGTTTACATTTTACAGTTACTAATTACATTTTGGGGAATTTTTCTTTAATTAATCTATTATCTATCACTGACCGATGCTTTTAAATTTCAAAGACAAAAAGGGAACATAAGATTATTTTAACTTTTAATTAAATATTACATCAGATTTTTTTAGAATTAATATTACATCAGATTTTTTTGGAATTATTATTAAACGAAATTTAAACAAAGCAATAAATACGAACTTTATAATCCAAAATAAATGATTAAAATTATACAAAATTATATAACTAAAAGAAATCAAATTATATTATTTTATCCCTATTTATTGCCTTTAATTTGAGATCGAAATGTGTGCGTGTTTATGCTGAATTCTACATATATTTATACATTTTTAATATTGCTACACACACAATTCGATACCAAAAAGTTTAAATTTGGGCAGGATAGACCAGTCAGTGAGAGACAACAGAAAAAGGTGAAACTTAAGATTCAAATACGAATCTTATTGTTTCAGTATGTTGAGATCATAGTGCCAGTAGGGTTCCAAAGGCATATATTCAACACTGAAAGTGGTACTTAGGACCAATTGCCCTACAAAAATACTTTTGGTTGTGAAAGCTTGTTGCTTTACTCTCTAAGTAGTTGCTGTGATATAAAATGGCTACAAAATAGAACTGACTAGCAATTTGATCATCATCATCCAAGTTGATATGATATAATACAGCCCAATTAGGCAAGATATGTATATAATGTTTGTATGTTTATGATGTGGCAACATTAAATTTGGTATATTTATTGAACTGCAAAATGTTATCCTGGAATATTCAAATGGGAGTTCAGTATAATATGTAAATATTTTTTCAGGAATCATGATAAATTCTAAATTTATATAATAAAATGTTAAATTTTATGTGCTAATGTAATTAATATACATTATTAAGAATATATTTATAAGGATATACAGAGCAATAATTTCCTATCCATATTTGTTTTTTGGTCTCAAATTTTGTTAATGTCATATATTCAAATTTTTACATATAATTATACTGCTCATGAGTAGAATTTAAAACATGTTGTCTCTTATTGTTTTAAATATGGCTTTGCTCTGCTTACTTCAGTTTATACTTTTGTTCACAATGAAAAATTGAAATGCTTCTTCTAACGTCTCTGCACGGCATTGCTTATTACTGTGTACTGATATCACAAGTCTGCAGTCATGGTAAAGGTCAGCAGGCATACAGAAATAAATGAATACAAACAGTTTAACTAACTACAATCATGTTTATTAGGCCAATAAGACAACAATAAACAAAATAAATGTAAGACAACATTTACATATATGCAGCCAGAGAAGCTTACAAAATAATAAGTCCAATATGACCTCAAAAATCTGTTAGTCCATTTTAGTACCTTCAGTGATAGGAAATTTACTAAATCTGATATCCTTTCATACATTCAAAACTTCAG
The DNA here is from genome assembly GCA_028023455.1 of Epiperipatus broadwayi. Taxonomy (NCBI): domain Eukaryota; kingdom Metazoa; phylum Onychophora; class Udeonychophora; order Euonychophora; family Peripatidae; genus Epiperipatus; species Epiperipatus broadwayi. Next base: position 3,874,332 of record JAQFVV010006259.1, on the reverse strand, counting down.
TCTTGCAGATATTCCCATCTTGCAACAACTTCTGTGATGTAAGTATATGAATGTATATACTATTTTCTTGTAAGTTCTGCTTTTATTATGTTCCAGATTCTTGTCAGTTAGCAATGCTATGACTAATTCCTTTTGGTACCAAGGAAAATTCTAGAGTCTGATTATAAATCTAATTTATTATAATGGTATTCCTATTTCTGGAACAGGAACAATGCTTTAATTCTAATTGGCTTACTAGATCTCTAAAAACATCTATTTCTTTAATTATTTATTGAGCACAAACTTATCTATAATATTTTCTTAACTAAATAGGAACATAATTTGCAAATAAAATTATTTAATCTGATTGCAATATTGTTTAACTTGCTTACAGTATTATTTATTTTATTCCCAACAAAGCATAATCTTCCTCATTTCAGAAATTAGGACTTCTGAAGTCTAATATTGTCTTAAATAGTCTGGGTCTTTTCTATTTCATTACAATCTACATAAGTTTGGATTAGTATATATATAGCACAGTTAATGAAGCTATTAAATGTAAATAAAATTATCAAAATTACCGCCAAGCACTTTCGGGACAGTTTATAGTCCCATATTCATGGCTACTTGTGTTTAGTTAAGAACTGTAATATTAATGCAAATTTATGCAAATTCATATGAAGATTTATTTTCTTTCTTATGCTCTTTATCTACTTTTAATATTTTGGATATCTCATAGTTAATTGGATTTAGTGGTTGAATATCTGGCATTTCAGTTTGGTTGATGCTGTAAATAGCCACCATGCATTGTGCAACTAAAATTGACATTTATTTGCCACCAAGATAATAATAAATAAATAGCATTAACAATGCTTCATATATAACAACTTAATAAATAATAAATGCTTAGATTAGTATTAAAAATCACAATTACATAGCCAGAAGCCATACTGAATCATAAGGCAGGTGTGGTCTGTAAATGTCCCTAGATCCACTTTTGAACATTCAGTGGTGAAATTTACTGGATTCATCTGTATCCCATTTGCACATTCAGACCTTGCATGATCAACTCTGTTGATATGAATGTATGTATTATCTCAAACTGAAACAAGTATTTTCTACTAATGAAAATGTCTAAACACAAACATATCTGTCTTTTCTTAACGAAGTAGAAATATATAACTTGTTAATAACATTATTTAATCTGAGTACCAAACTCTCAATATAGTAGTACCTCCAAGTGCAAGCATTTGTAATCAATGGATGCAAGGGTTTGGGTGTAAAATCCCTATCTATGTGTGTTACTCTTAAATCCAAGGCTCGTCACTGATAAAATCCATAAGCTAAAAACTAGTCTGCAGATATTGGATGAGTAGGCACTAGATAGGGATTTGATGCATAAACCTTTCTGCATCCATTGATTACAAAGGCTTGCGCTTGGTAGCACTACTATATAGAGAATTTGGTACTCTTACTAACAGTATGTGTAAGCATATGAAATGGTGAACATATGGTTATTTAATCTGATTGCAATATTCTTTAAGTTGCTTACAATATTATTTATTTTATTTCAAACATATCACAATCTTCTCCACTTCAGAAATTAGGATTTTTGAAGTCTAATATAGTCAAATACTCTAGCTCTTTTCTATTTCATTGCAATTAGGGTTTCTGTTATAGTTCTCCTTTCAAAAGTGGACTTTTCCAGATTCCTTTATCTGATCGGATTGAGCATTGTTTGCTGCTGGACAATAGGCTAATGTACAGCTAAACACTTAGCCAATGATTAGTATAGGCCAATAAGCAATGATTATTGCTGAATCTGAATGCTCTAGTAAGGTCAGGGATCTGGCTATAAATTCTCAGCCTTTTGGGGGAAAGGCAGAGAATGTCCATCTAACCTACAAAAATGGTACACATTCTCCGGGAGAAATCCTGCTAACCTAAACAGCAGTAAGCATTCTTATGATAGCAATATGCTATTTGTCCATGTAGCTAGGCAAGTCCACATAAGGACCAGATGCTGCTAAGACTACTGCTGATTCGAGGCAAGCTGTCTGGCACAGCCAGAACTATCAGGTATAGATGGAAGCAGTAAATTGTTAAAACTCATATCCAAGAGTCCACAGTAGAACTATATTATTCTGTATTATATATATATATATATATATATATATATATATAAATACAGATATAAATATATATCGGAAGATATATATATATATATATAATCAAAACTACCCCAAATCTAAAATTAAACCAGACCAGCATAAAAATAATATTAAAACACAACCTAAGGTTTCACTGCTACAAGCAGACTTCTCAAGTGTAAAGAACTACAAAAACCACACATTATATATACTATTAAAAACTACCCACAAATCCATTCACTTCCCATCCACCCTTAATATTAAAAGAACTCTTAAATAAGTTAATTGCTTCAGAATAATAAATTTTCAATAATAAAGACTCTTTAATTCTTCTTTTGATTTCATTTCTCTCAAAGAAGACAACCTTAGTTTCATCAAAATCAATAGTGTGGCCTGTATCTTTTTCATGGACATACAAAGCAGAACTAAGATATCTATTTTTAACTCTACTTTTATGAACCTTTATTCTTTCATTTAAACTCAAACTACTCTGACCTATGTAAACCTTCTTACAAAATAAACAAGGAATAAAATATACCACACCAGGAATAGTCTTTTTATCAAAAACTTCTTTTGATTTTGATGAAGCTAAGGTTGTCTTCTTTGAGAGAAATAAAATCAAAAGAAGAATTAAAGAGTCTTTATTATTGAAAATTTATTATTCTGAAGCAATTAACTTATTTAAGAGTTCTTTTAATATTAAGGGTGGATGGGAAGTGAATGTATTTGTGGGTAGTTTTTAATAGTATATATAATGTGTGGTTTTTTGTAGTTCTTTACACTTGAGAAGTCTGCTTGTAGCAGTGAAACCTTAGGTTGTGTTTTAATATTATTTTTATGCTGGTCTGGTTTAATTTTAGATTTGGGGTAGTTTTGATTTTATATTGACTAGTTTAGCTTTATGCTTGTAATGTTTATATATATACTAAACATATATATAAATATATATATATATATATATTGATATATATATATATATATATATATATATATATATAAATTATTAATCAATGTCTGTATTCCAATTATAATAAAATATATATAATTATTCAAAACAATACAATAATTAATACAGTAACAATATTTTAAACAAATATATACCAATTTAATAGAAGTACTTTCAACTATCTATGTAGTCGCTGTCAACTAGACTCAAATTGTATTAGAAAAAACCGTTACAAATGTAAACAAAAGTAATACGCCATACATCAATTTTCCCACAATTCATTAATTTTTATATTGGCTGCCTGTCTATTTATCAACTGTTGCTTTTCACTTTTTATTAACATAGCTTCTTTAATTTTGCATTTATTATTATTTCTTTCAATACACAGAATTTTAACTTTATTAAAATCAAAATCAAAACCATAATTACATGTTACATTATGATCAAAAAATACTGATGGTGATACATCATCATTTCTAACATTCTCTTGTCTTGATTTTTGCACTCGTTTATATAATAACAAATGCTCCCTTGATCTTTTCTCCAATGTACATCGAGATTCCCCAATATACACAGAATTTTAACTTTATTAAAATCAAAATCAAAACCATAATTACATGTTACATTATGATCAAAAAATACTGATGGTGATACATCATCATTTCTAACATTCTCTTGTCTTGATTTTTGCACTCGTTTATATAATAACAAATGCTCCCTTGATCTTTTCTCCAATGTACATCGAGATTCCCCAATATATGCCTTTCCACAAACACATAGCCATTTATATATTGCACAACTTTGATTTAAAATACTACACCTATTTTTTGAATTATTTATTAATCTATTTAAATTAGGAGTAGTATAAAATGCAACTCGACATATATTTTTATATATCTGTTTTATAAATTTAACCTGTTCATTACAAATAAATGGTATTGATATCCAAGTATATTTTATTTTATCAATATCTATAGCATCTAAAATATTTCTATTATTATTAAACTTAGTAACAATATTATAAATTAATTTATGATCATATCCAACATTTAACAAATCCATAATAAATACATTTATGTTACTTATTTTATCAGAACTATATTTACATAATTTATTATTCCTAAATAAAAATGATTTTAAACCGGATAATTTATGTGCTATTGGCACATTTGAATACCAAGGAATATATCCTCTTTTTTCAATATCTTTTATTACCATACAATAATCTATTTTTATTACGTGTAACTTTAATATCTAAATACTGAATTGACTTTTTTTCTTCAAAAGATTTACTCCATTTTAAACCTTCTAAACTATTTAATTCATTGAATAATACATTTATAATATCTAAACTTCCACAAACAAAAACATCATCAACATACCTCTGAATAAAAAACAGATTTGGCATATTGTGAAAAAGTTTTTCCCAAGACAGTTAAAGAAATTGACTGCAAACATGATTGGTGGTTCATAAAACAATCAAAACTGGGCATTCTAAAAAAATAAAAAGACAGAAGCTCATCTTAATGGAATAAAAGTTCTGTCAAGATAATGGTATCAAGTGGTAAATCACATTAAATAGGAAATAGATACTTTTCTCACGTTATACCAGAGAAAAATAAAAAATGGCCAATATAATTGGCTCAATGGAAGCTTTTGACTCAGGCTTCCCAGAGAACTAGTCAAACTACAAAAAAGTGACTGATTTTTTATATGCAGGATAATCAGATTAAGAAGTCTGAAATAAAATTAGCCACAGGTCTCAGACTTATAGTATTCTAAAGTCTCAAGTTGGGTCAGAAACAAATCATTCTAATAAAATCTGAACTGTGATTTAAATCTTCTGCCATAACTATGTTTCAATAAATAAAATCTGCAGAAATAAACCAATACCTAAAAACAGAATGGGAATCTTGGACCAGGAAAGAATAAGTATGAACTTTAAACTAATTTTTAATTAACTATTATTTATCTCCTATCTAGTTAAATATGTTGGTAAATAGTTATTTATTCAATCTGTTTTTGAGCAGGTATGGCAAGAGCTTGTAATTTGTTCAATTATTACACTACAATTTAGTCTGTGATAATTATATAAAATTATTTTATAAAAGACAATTAGCTTGTAATCACAATCTCTTACCAAGCTATTAAACATTTGTATGTTAATTAAATTGGTTATTTCCATTTTAAAGAAAATATCAACAATATGTTGAATCAGCAAGTCAATAAATTATGAATGGAGTTCAGCCATGCTACATAGAGAAGTTAGATTAAAGTTATATCACATAGATGTCAATTTGAGCAAACTATTCTGGTGTTTTGAGGTGGTGTGATTAATAGAAACTGGCAGCTGTTAACCATCAATTCAGGTTACGTTAGTTACTTCTGAAATTCATTCATATGTAGTAAATTAGTGAAATGATTGCTAGTTTTTTACAGTCATTATTTTGTTTAAACAGTAACATGCAGTAGATGAACAATTCCTATGCATATTATCATGTAGTAATATGTTTGTGACTGCTGGTCACTAATATGGTACCCAATACTCTAAAAAGTAGCATGTGGTAGAAGTTTAATTCCTACTGTATGAATATAATTTACACATGTATTTGCTCTTGTGTAGAAACTATTGTGGTACAGATGAGATTTTCTGTATTTTACAATTACTTTAGTTTTTATTGTTTGCTAACATCATAACCTGTAATTGAGCATACAATTGATTAGTTAAATCATTGTCTATTGATAACATTGCATCATCCTTATTTGATAGAGTTGTTTAGTCTTAGAACACTGATAATGAGAGGTGTGTGCAGTTAGATGTCTATGTAGTAGATTGAAATCCATTCAAAAACATCTAATGATAAAAATATTCTAAATTAGAAATTATCAAATCTCTATTGTTTAATAGTCTAGTTGAAAGTACCTTTAAAATGATTTGGGAGGAATGATTTCTATAAAAATATTTTACCTCCAGATAAAATGAAGCAGCATTTAAATAATTAATGTTCAACATAAGTTTCTCAGACCGGTCTCTGTAGTATAACAATGAAGACAATAGACACTAGACTAATCAGATTTAGACTAGATGTTTAAGATTATTTTACCCTCTAGTTAAGAATAGTGAAAGACTCATTTATAGACAATATTTTACAGATCAAATGATTTAAGGCCAACACTATGTGAAAAGCATCTAAATTTACTTCTAACCTGACAAACTGTCCCCTCACTTTATATCGCCTGTATTTAAATTCAGATTGTGAACATAGTGGTTAATGTGCTAACTCAGTCTATTTTCTAACTGTTATACCCGCACTTACAACTGTGCCAATGTTATATCTGCAAGTCATACTGTGCGGTCAGCAAAAAATGTTATACAATTCCCACGCTGTTCTTTTCCAATGAGTGCTCTTCAACAAATCGGTCTGCAATGAATGCTCTCCAACAAATTGGTCTGCAATGAATGCTCTCCAATGAATTGGTCTGCAACGAATGCTCTCCAATGAATTGGTCTGCAATCTCTCCGCTGAATTGGTCTGCAACGAATGCTCTCCAATGAATTGGTCTACAACAAATGCTCTCCAACGAATTGGTCTGCAACGAAGCTCTCCAATGAATGCTCTGAATATCTCTGCTGCGATCTCTTTCAGCTACACCCGTGAACTACATTTCCACTGGGCGCTCATCATTAACCGCAAGCACTAACATGAGATATCTCTACTTTAATACTGCTTACTCAATACTGCGTGACTGCTCTCTACTACACTGCGTAGTTATTGCCCAGTCTTCTTATCACTCTCTGGCAACTGCAACAATCAATCAATACACTGACCAATAAGGTAACGTCTTTTATCTAGAAATATTTGCAATCAGCAGATATTTATTGGAATTGTCGATCGCCATTACGTCAATGTACTAATTAAATTCCTGAGCTATCAGAGCGTGATCTAAAAACAACCTCTCATATAAATTCTAGTTTTTCTGGAGTGCACAAGAATGTCTGCCATTTTTACAAACACTACACTTCTCCCTCCATTCCAGAAAAACCCTTGTTGCTATTCCTTGGTGTTGTTTTTCTCTTGCTACTTGCCTATTATTTCACTCAGAAATATATGATTTAACTGCTGCCGAAACTTTTTTTTTTGCCAATTACCTTCAATAGTGACTGCGCAAGCGTGGTGGAACTCAGCTTCCATTGTTAACATTATACTAACTGGGATTTCCATTTTCACCAGGTTTCCCTGTTTATAGCTAAACTTGTTTTTCAAAACTTATTCGCTACTCACAGGTTCCAAATGCGACTGTGCCAATGTTATATCTGCAAGTCATACTGTGTGGTCAGCAAATAACGTTATACAATTCCCACACTGTTCTTTTCCAATGAGTGCTCTCCAACGAATCGGTATGCAACGAATGCTCTCCAACGAATTGCTCTGCAATGAATGCTCTCCGCTGAATTGGTCTGCAACGAATGCTCTCCAACGAATTCGTCTGCAACAAATGCTCTCCAACGAATTGGTCTGTGATGAAGCTTTCCAATGAATGCTCTGAATATCTCTGCTGCAGTCTCTTTCAGCTACACCCGTGAACTACATTTCCACTGGGCACTCGTCATTAACTGCAAGCACTAATGCGAGATATCTCTACTTTAATACTGCTTACTCAATACTGTGTGACTGCTCTCTACTACACTGCGTAGTTATTGCCCAGTCTTCTTATCACTCTCTGACAACTGCAACAATCAATCAATACACTGACCAATAAGGTAACGTCTCTTATCTAGAAATATTTGCAATCAGCAAATATTTCTTGGAATTGTCGATCGCCATTATGTCAATGTACTAATTAAATTCCTGAGCTATCAGAGCGCGATCTAAAAACAACCTCTCAAATAAATTCTAGTTTTTCTGGAGTGCACAAAAATGTCTGCCATTTTTACAAACACTACACTCCTCCCTCCATTCCAGAAAAACCCTTGTTGCTATTCCTTGGTGTTGTTTTTCTCTTGCTACTTTCCTGTTATTTCACTCAGAAATATACGATTTAACTGCTGCTGAAACTTTTTTTTTTGCCAATTATCTTCAATGGTGACTGCACAAGCATGGTGGAACTCAGCTTTCATTGTTAACATTATACTAACTGGGATTTCCATTTTCACCAGGTTTCCCTGTTTATAGCTAAACTTGTTTTTCAAGACTTATTCGCTACTCACAGGTTCCAAATGCGACTGCGCAATGTTATATCTGCAAGTCATACTGTGCAGTCAGCAAATAATGTTATACAATTCCCACACTGTTCTTTTTCAATGAGTGCTCTCCAATGAATCGGTCTGCAATGAATGTTCTCCAACAAATTGGTCTGCAATGAATCCTCTCTGCTGAATTGGTCTGTAATGAATGCTCTCCAACGAATTGGTCTGCAATCTCTCCGCTGAATTGGTCTGCAACGAATGCTCTCCAACGAATTGGTCTGCAACAAATGCTCTCCAACGAATTGGTCTGCAATGAAGCTCTCCAAAGAACGCTCTGAATATCTCCTCTGCGGTCTCTTTCAGCTACACCCATGAACTACATTCCCACTGGGTGCTGGTCATTAACCACAAGCACTAATGCGAGATATCTCTACTCTAATACTGCTTACTTAATACTGCATGACTGCTCTCTACTACACTGCGTAGTATTGTCCAGTCTTCTTATCACTCTCTGACAACTGCAATAATCAATCAATACACTGACCAATAAGGTAACGTCTCTTATCTAGAAATATTTGCAATCAGCAAATATTTCTTGGAATTGTCGATCGCCATTACGTCAATGTACTAATTAAATTCCTGAGCTATCAGAGCGTGATCTAAAAACAACCTCTCGAATAAATTCTAGTTTTTCTGGAGTGCACAAAAATGTCCACCATTTTTACAAACACGACACTAACTATATCATTTTTTTTCTTGTTCAATGTTTGATAATGTTATGCATTCAAACCCCTATGAGTATTCGTACTCACAATTATACTTTAAAAATCATATCATTTAATTTTTATCATATATCTTTGACAACTTAATAGTATTATGTAAGAGCCTATTATTTGCTGTGTTTGCTTCAATTCATATTTTTATTCATTATTAAAAGTTGGAGTGCTTTTTTTTTATATGTCATAGCATCGGTCGGGAGGCGAACCCGCAACAACTGTCTGCAACCAATTGCTTGCTTGCAAGGCGGTTGTGCTGACCTCTCGGCTAACAATGCTTGACGAAATGTTGGAGTACTTTGTCTTACCATCTGCACATCTTTGCGTATTAAAGTCTATATTGACACAATTTTATATTAAAATATACATATACAATCTTTAACGCACATACACTATTTAACTCATATTTTCATTGCTTTCCATTTTAATGTTATAACATCTATAATAAATTTTTATACCTCTAAAATTTTAGTCTTTGGATATGCTTTTCCACAAAAAAGTGTTTTTTATAAGTTATGTATTTCGGAAGAGAGTAATTCAAAGAACAATTTGTTTAAAGATGGAGCACAACTAAAGCGGAAGTTAAAATAAATATTAAGTTCATAGATAAAAATTGTAGTTGGTATTAACTTGAAACTCAATTCTAATTATAAGATAAGAAATGAAAAAGTTCACATTTACAAAGGTATTGTTTTTTACTATGAATAATCATATAATGACGTTAATATCTAAACATTTGATTGCTTTTAAAATTAAACCTATAATTTAAATCGGAAGGTTTTATTTATATAGTTTTCTGCTTCATGTAAAGTTATCTCATATTTCTATTAAAGAGTGAATCTCGAATTCGAACTCTTTTTTTTGTAGCTACTACAGAAGGATTACAACGTACTGTAGTAAAAAAAAAAAGCTGTATTTACAGTATGTGTTAATAGCAAAATTGAATATTTTCAAAATGAAACATTAGGCACATTTTAACTAACACTATACTCTCTTGATTCAAAATGTCTTGAAGTCAAATTATTAATTTATTATACTTCCTTCATTGTCGTTTTTCAAAATGATGGATATACAAGAAAATTCTCCATGTGCAAATACAGTTACTATTTATTTGGGAGATTTACTATACATCTTTCAATTGCAAACTTTTATGTTTTCAAACCAAAACATTAGAGATACTTCTAACTAACAATGAGTGGATAGTATTGGTTGGTTGTGACTAGCAATTTAAAAATGAAAATAGCAGTCGGTCCAAGTAAGAAGCTTAGCAGAAAAACATACCAGAAAGCTTTACTTCGTTTTAGAATAATGTATAGTTTGCTTTTGTATTATTTTATTATTGTTATTGGCAATGTCCCAAAGATATCTGGATTAAACTGTAAAAGAACCAAATGATGAGCACTTCATTCAATGCCCGATTGTGTGTGTGTGGGGGGGTACATCATGCTAAGACAAAAACAATAACTTATTTAATTAGTATATGTATTTATTATTGTTTTGTTTTTTAAAAACGTTTAATTATTAACACATAGGGTATATGAGCACAGACTTTCACACCACCCACCACTCTCCACTCTATGATACACTTGAACACATATATGTTGAAGAGATAAATAATCACCAATATCCGTATTTCATGCTAAACCAGCAATCATCAGCACATATGTGCTATAAGTGCTCAGATATATATTAAGATAGCCAATCTTCATACTTTAATGGACAGGCTTCAATCTACTCCACACTCCAACTCTTCAACCATCCATCCAATTGAAAATCTGAGGATGGAAACACTCAAAGGCCACCCTGAGGCCAAGATTCTTGTCACACCCGTGTTGACCATAGGTCAATCTGACCCCTCATGTATAGGACATAATCCATTTAATACCTATACAAGGGATGGGCAACCATCTCTACTATGTAATAACTGAAACACAGGCTTATTATATACCTGTGTCTATATGTGTAATATATAGGTTATATGAGCACAGACTTTCACACGACCCATCACTCTCCACTCTTTCTCATAACACTGATACACTTGAACACATATATGTTGAAAAGATAAATAATCACTAATATACGTATTTCATGCTAAACCAGCAATCACTTGCAACCATTATCGATCCACTGTAGAATGAAGGTCTTTCCAAGTTTAAACCCGTTTTTCCAACTTCAACCTTCTCTTCTCCACATCAGACCAGCAAACTTATTTATTTTATTCAAGCATTTCACATTGGGTCTCTTCCAAAGTCTTTTATAATCTTTTAAGATCACCTCTTATCACAATGTGACCAACTAACTTTACTTTGTTTTCTAATTCATTCAATGACGTCAGACATAATAGTTGCTCTCTAGCCTACGTGTTTTCTTTTCGATCTTTTTTTATTACTTCTAAGATTTATGTCTTCATACGTTGTTAAGTGGTCTGAAATGTCACTATCAGTTTTCTGTGAACTGTCAAAGTCTTAAGTCCATAAGTAAGAATTGGTAAAACACATTTATTCAAAATATTTTACAAGCATATAGGTATATTTTCTTTTAATATTAAGTTATTTCTACCAAAAGCACTCTATCCAAGTTTAATTCAATGATTAATTACAATGATTATTTTTTCATTTGCATCAATAATTGGAACTAACTTCTAATTCATCATTATCAATCTTTATCATTTTCTTCTGAGAAAACCCATTGAACGTTATTTTAGTTTTTTTAGCATTTATCTATAGTCGTAGTTTTTTACTTTCATCTGATAACTCTTGAATTATTTCCAGAATCTCTGAAAGATTATTTGCCAAAACAATTACATCATCTTCAAAATCTTGTTGACTTAAACAATCTTCATTTATTTTTATTCCCTTAGTTTACCATTTTAATCCACACAATACTTCTCTTTTAAACCTGCAGTAAAAAATTGTGGAAATATGGAGTCATCCTGTCACTCATCCCACTCCTACTTAATATTAATTTTCATAGCATAATTATATACTTTAATCATACTGTTTCATTTTGACAAATATTTTTGGCCTAAATCTTGATGATCCAATACTTTAATCATTGAAGAAATACTTATAGAGTCAAATGTTTTTCATAATTTATGAATCCAAAGCATCATGGCAACTAACATTCATTAGCCCTTTCTATAAATTCTCTCAATACCTGGGTGTGATCCACTGTGTTAAAACAACTTTTAAACCCTGCTTGTTCTCTTGAAATTCAAAATTTGCTATTGTTATCTTGGTAAAAATTTTGGATAGTACTGACAAATGATTGGTTGTCTGCAATTTCTAATATATTCTTTCTCATCTTTTTAAATATCAAAATTGCTGATGCAGTCTTGCATTGTTAGCCGAGAGGTATCGCAGCCGCCATGCAAGCAAGTAGTTTGTTGCAGACGGTTGTGGGTTTGCATCCCGGCCGATGCTATGACATATAAAAAAAAAAATTGCTGATGTATTCTTCCAATCATCTTATTTTTTATTATTTAGATATTTGATATATAACTTTGCCAAGAAAAATTCTCTTTCTTATCTGCTTGTTTAAAGATATCGATTCAATTCCATCATTAGTAGAATATTCTCCTTTTTAATAGATTTAATTGCACAGCTCACTTCTTCATTTAGAATGTTGGATAATTCACTTGTAGATATGGCAGTAGATGTTTTGGCTTCTTCTTTTCATTACTATATAATTTTTCGTACATCTCTAGCACACATTTCAAGATATTATCTCTCTTTTTTGCAATATTTCCATCTTTTCTTCTTATTTCACAAATAAATTTTCTACTTATTCCAAACAATTTTATTTTATTAATAACTTTTCTTGCTAATTCAAATAGATATTTTCTTATATCATTACTAACACTTTTTTGCACCATTTTACAAAACTTGAATATTAAATTCATCTTAATACATGATTTTTATAATTTTTTATGTTTTTTTAGTTCTTTGACATTTTCTTGTCTGAGCAGAAAATTTATTGGTAAATTCCTAGATTTTTGTATCAACTATCTTCATGATACTTCTTAATGCAGCAGCAGTTATTTTCTATTGATTTCATTCAAATTTAAACTATCTGTTAATATTTTTAAATGATTTGCAAATTCTAATTTAAAGTCACTGGAATGTTTTTAAACGTTAAGAATATTGGCTATAAATACTGGTTTTTTTTTTTTTACAAATTTTTTCTTTATTAACATGTTTCTTAAATCTCACTAATTAATGATTCCTTCATATGCTGAATTTATTAAGAACATTACAAACTTGCAATATGTAAAATTAAGAGCATGCTAATGAGCTATAAACAAGCTTTTTTTATTATTATGATAAATGCTACTACAAGAGAAGGCATTCAAATCATCTTTATCTTAGATTGTCCCCATCCCCAGACCAGTTTCGACCTATGGGTCTCTTCAGTGAGGAGTTGGTACACTAGATTAAAAAAAAACAACTCAAGCTAAGCATTTATCTAAAAGTTAATTGTCAAGAAGAAGATCTGAAACTTTTAGACATCTGCATGTCTTTAAAGTCAGCTCATTAGTCAAACCAAAGTCTAATTCTGCCAAACATTCATTTGGATGCCCCTATATCCATTTCTGTCCAGAAATTTTGTAAAAGAAAATTCATAATACACAGTTTTTCTTTTTCTGCAAACTCCACTAAGCTATGATTTGCTCTCATTTCTATCACCACAACTAGATGTACCTAGATGACTCATCTTTTAATTGTTTCCCAATTCTAGCATTATAATCTCCCATGACAATTTTAAATTGCTGTTTGGTCTGTTCAAAGACTTCTATCCACCAAATCCTCTATTTTTTCATCAGAATGAGAACTTGTTAGAGCATAAACTTGAATTCTCCTCATTTGCTATCTTGCACTAATGAAGTAACCAATTTTGTTACACTCAACTCATGCTTGTAATCTTTGAGCCTTTTTAATGAAATAAGTGACCACTTTTTAAATCAATTTTGTCTTCACCTTTTCTTCAATCTTCGCAATGTCCAACAATGTCTCATTTAATATTAGACAGTATTTCTTACAAGTCACAGTTTTTCACATTTGAAAGTTATTTGCAATTGTAATCAAAATTAAAAGCATATGAAGGATGGGCAGTCACAAACATACCACTACATGACATGTTTGAAATAAAATAATTAATATACTATAGGAAATGATCATCTTCTACACGTCACCGTTCAAAAAAAATAATGTATGTAAAGGAATAGAAATCGCAAATGATGCTACAATCATTTCACTAATTTGTTACACAAGAATGAATTTCAGATGAAACTAAGATAACCAGAATTGACAGATTGACAGCTGTCCATTTTTACCAATAACATTACCTTAAAAACAAGTGCAGCTCACCCAATCAACCGTAATCTATATGTTTATGCAGTCCCATTGAACATCATTCATAATTTATAAATTTACCACAACACATTATTTATATTTTCAATAAAGTCGGAATAACTGATTTAATTAACATACATTTTTTAAGAGTATGACCAAAAGATTAAGAAAATACGCGTTTACTGATTATTATAAAATTGGTATTTTAATATATCACTGAATTAATTATGGAATGCTAAAGTAAACAACATAGTAATCTTTCATCATACACGCTAAAAACAGATTTAAACGAATAATTAGCTGGCCTGGGTTAACTTCCTGATCAACGAACGCATTTGACATATGAAAAAAAACCCTAATAATTATTCATTAACATATTTTTATTGGATCAGAGAAAATAATGATTAATGAGAAATTTATATAAAGTTCATATCTCTTATTACAGTGTAATAGTTTAACATTCACTCCATTAGGTATTGGTTTATTTTGCAGTCTCTTTACTTAAACCATAACTATGGGGATGAACAGTATAAATCATTATTGCAAGGTCATTTAGAATGCGTAGATATCAATTTAGTCTTGGTTTGGTAGCTGGTTCTTCTTGTAGTATTCGTCACCAGATTCAGTCATATATGTTAATGAATAGTGGACCATGTTTGTGTGACTTCTCCATTTATTGATGGCTTTTTTTTTCAGGGCCATCAATGAGTTTTCCAGGTTGCTCAGATAATGGTTTTTGTATTCTCACATGATAGATCTGACTGGAAATAGCAGATTAATTAACTGACCCACAGATTAACAGCATTCAAAGAATAATGGATGCAGAAGCCAAATAATGGAAGCAGACAAGAATGGCCTCTGACTAAATTGTAAGTAATATTGATATTTGCTGGAGTTAGCTTTTCGGTAACATTCAGATCCATCTCTCATCTTTTGGATCATTTGATCTCTTGACTACAGATAATTCCAGATAATCCCCTGTTGTCCAAGCTTATTTCCCCAATCCCATATTTGCAAGTTTTTATCTTTGATTGGGAATAACAGCCTTTTAAAATTCAATCATGACAATTATTTATCTCCTTAATTTAATCTATCAATCTGTTTACAAGCATTTTAATTACTTTTTCCTAGAATGTAATTTCCACTTTTAATTATCCTTAAAGGATAACATCTTTTGCTGTTAACTTACTTTTAAACTAAATTTAAAATTAATTAGCTTTTACAAATTTTTTTACAATGTATTTTATTCAACTTAACTTGCAAAATATTTATATGTTGGTATCCATGAAAATGCATGTTCACACTGACATTTATAGCATATATTTTATTTTTTTTCAAATAAGAAGTTTATTAAAAATACTATATTTTTCCCAATTAATTCCATGTTAAAAATATACATAAAATTCACATGTATGTGTATATATATAAAAGCATAATGTAAATCAAAGTTATTAATTCATTCATTATTTCTAATGGTAAAAAAGTTTTTCTTTTACTTTTTTAAAAAAAAATCTACTTTTTGACAGTTGATTGCAGACATCTTTAAAAATACTTCAGCATGTTTTTTTGTTTTTTATTCTAGAAAAATTTTTTGAGTTTACTTTTTTTTTAAATTTCAAAATGAAATCATTCACAAATCAATCCTTTGTTTTTAGATATTGTTTTACTTTTAAATTAGACATTTCAGCCATCATTATTTTCACTAAAGAAAATGTCTGAGTTTAATTTTTAATAAATCAAAACTGAAAATGCATCTTACTTTAAGTTGAATAAAGTTATTCATTTTATAAAAAAATTGTAATTTGAAAACTACAACTGTCATTTTCAAGATATTTAAAATAGTAGCATTCTCAATATGTTAAATATTACTCACCAGCAGTACTTTATATATGTGATGCAGTATCTTTATCTGCATCTCTGTGCATATAGATAAAACAGTATACATATAAACTAATTCTTCAGCAATCTGATAGAATCTCTGGGTAAGTTGATTCCTTCTAAACAATAGACTGGCCTATAGTCATCTTTAGGAAAGGTATAATCTGGTGTCTGCTTTCAATCAGCTCCATTTAGCTTCTATCATTTGATATACTTCAAGCAAACCAGTTGTCTTGTATACATCATAGATTATGGAAGACAGAAAAGCAAGCCTCTCCATGTGTATATAAATTCTATTATTGTGAAATTATTCTAGCAGTTGATTTGCCCTCTGCATTTTCATTTATAACTTCACAGTCTTCATACTGTCATTGTCTATAAAACTCTAAAAATTACCCTAATCTTTTTTTTCAATCTTTTTATATTCAGGGTGGAATAAACACAGTAACTAAAAGCAAGTTTTTTTGTCTTGATTGAACAAAGTCAGTGATGCTTTTCAATTTACCT
This sequence comes from Epiperipatus broadwayi, assembly GCA_028023455.1. NCBI lineage: Eukaryota > Metazoa > Onychophora > Udeonychophora > Euonychophora > Peripatidae > Epiperipatus > Epiperipatus broadwayi. The sequence goes on along the minus strand of JAQFVV010006259.1, from coordinate 3,857,557 downwards.
TAATCCTGTCAAAAACAATCCTGTAGGATCTTTATCAAAATATGTTATACAAGCTTTAATTTGTAAACTCTAATATTTGTGTTAATATGAAAATATACACATATAACTTAAATATATATATAATCACCATAAATGAAATGAATGACAAACTTTTTATTGATTTATTCGAGCGCTTTCAAAGGTCTAATCCTACATTTTCAAGAAGTAAACTATGCAAATTAGGGTGGACTAAATATGCAAATAAGGGTAATCTAATTAAAATAGATAATGAAATTTTATAATTATCAGTATTTCTATTGTGACAAGAAACCTTCCTTGTTTTAATTTCAAAATCAAAATTAATAAAATGTTAATTAGACCTATTTAAATGTTTAATTTATAATAAAAAATAATTCAAAATTATTTATTTCTTAACACTTATTCCAGTGTAATATAGAAAATATCTAAAAAAAATCTGTTGTGTTTATTTCTATTTTTCCTTTCAACTTTTGACCAAAGTCTATAATTTGCATCACCATTTGTGTTAATATTTCAAGGAAGAATCATTTCAGTGTTCAATGGTATTGCAATCATGCTATTGAACTGGGAATAAAAAAGTTTATTCTGAATTCAGTGAAATCTAATACTGGACCATATATATGAATAATATTATTAGAGGAAGGAGGTCATAAGAAAAGAGTTACTATTCAATAAGGATAATCAAAAGACCCATAAATGCAGCTAGCATTAGGATTTAATATTTTCAATATCTTGGAACCATATTTAAATTTTAAAAAGTATATACAATTTTTTAAAATCTTAATAGTGAGCAATATGTATATAGACTGAGAGTTTGAATGTGTGGAATTAATAAGATTTGGGATCTTACATGAGTGTAGGCAAATATGACTGTATTACCAATAGAAAAAAAAAATTACTGCTTTGTATGTGCTTGAAATTAGAGAATTCTTTTAGTAGTTGACTAAAACCACGTTACCACTCCTTTTTAGACATGAATTTGAAGCATTGAACATTTATACATACATTGCTTCATAGTGATAACACGTTAGCGACCATCCTAAAAATCTGAATTTAAATGCCAATTGTATGAAGTATGGAATTTTTTTCAGCTTCAAGCAGATTTAAATATTTTTCTAACATAGCTGGCATTAGTCAAATCATTTGACCATTAAATTACTGATCAGTAATTGAGTATCTAGATATTGTTAATTAGTGGATAAACAAAATAAAATAACCTTCAAACAACCACCAACTAACATCTGTCTAGCACACTGATTATATTTTTTATTATTGTTTGTCTCTGGAGAACTGTTTAAAAAATTTATAGCACACATTGACTATTTTAAACGCTACTTCACATTATAGGTAAAACATTTACAAATTTTTCATCTCAATTTATTAACTCTTAATAATATTAGCCATATCACTTTTTTTCTGTTATAGTTCATAGCCAAATTAAATTGTTGCTTTCATCAGTAGAATTGTCTAATATTTTCTCTTACAGTATTTTGAATTGCTTCTGATATACACAGTTAAAACATTGTTTTTTCAAATTTTAGTCAAGCGTTGGTGGTCTAGTGGTTAGCATACCTGCCTTCCAAGTGGCTGGCCCCAGTTTGTTCCCCAGTCAATGCATTTGACATATATAAAAATGCATTGTTTTTTCAAATTTTATTCTTATGTTCCCTATGAGCATACTTAAAATAAAAAGTGATTGAGTTAATAATTACTCTAGTTGAAAGTATCTTCAAAATGATATGGGATGAAAGATTTCTGTAAAAATACTTTAACTACAGATAAAGTGAAATAGCATTTAAATAACTAATGTTGAACATAGATTTCTCAGTCAGTTCTCTGTAATTTAACAACAATGAAAAAATAGTCACTAGACTAATAGGGTTAAGAATATTTTACCTAATTTTATGCTCTAGTTAAGAATAGTGAAACACTCATTTGCCGGGCCGCGGAACTTTTCTGCAGGTCCGCGTGTTAGACGGGCAGTAAAAAGTTTGTAATAATAAATAATAAGAGTTTAAACTTTTAATTAATATAGCCAATTTTTATTTATTTTTTCATCTCATTTTTACCCAATTAAAAAAAAAATAAAACAGAACTAAAACAAAATCTAATCAAACATTCATAAATTAATTTGTTTTTCTAGTTATCACGAATGTTTATGGGGGGGGGGGGGTGTAGAATTAAATTTTTTCTTACTTTTCTAAAAAAATTTAAAAAAAAGTTTTTTATTATATAAACTCCATATATATATAAAACTTTATCTTATATATTTAACATTGTTGTTTTGATCAGTTATAACAATTATATATATACTTCTGCCAGTCTGTGAAATCTTATCCTTATTTTTGCTGGTCCGCAGAACCTTATCTTTATTTTTACTGGTCCGCAGGTGTGAAAAGGTTGAAGACCACTGATTTAAATACAGAAAAACATCTAAATCTACTTCTAGCAGAAAAAAAATGTCCCCTCTCTTTATACAACCTGTATTTAAATTCAGATTGTGAACATATTGGCTAATGTGCTAACATAGTCAATTTTCTAACCATATCATTTTCATTTCTTGTTCAACATTTATAATGCTATGCATTCAAATCCCCATGAGTATTCCTACTCACAATTATACTTTAAACGATCATGTCATTTAATTTTTATCATATATCTTTGAGATCTTAACAGCATTATGGAGAGCCTAGTACTTGCTATGTTTGCTTCAATTCATATTTTTATTCATTATGAAAAGTTGGAATGCTTTCTCTAACCATCTGACATCTTTGATTATTAAAGTCTATATTGGTGTAATTTTATATTAAAATATACATATACAATCTTTAACACACATGCACTATTTAATTCATATTTTCATTGTTTTCCATTTTAATGTTATAACATCTATAATAAATTTTTATAGCTCTAAAATTTTACAGACTTTGGACATGCTCCTCCACAAAAAAGTGCTTTCTATTCTATATCTCGGAAGAGAGTAATGCAAAGAATAATTTGTTTAAAGAGGGCGCACAACTAAAGCGAATATTAGTTTAAATATGAAGTTTATAGATAAAAATTGTAATTGGTATTAACTTGAAATTAAATTCAAACTATAAGTTGAGAAATGAAAAAGTTCACATTTACACTTGTATTGTTTTTTAGTATGAATAATCATATAATGGCGTAAATATATAAACATTTCATTGCTTTTATAATTAGACCTATAATTTAAGTCTGAATATTTCATTCGTATAGTTTCCTGCTTTCCAGTAAAGTTACTGGTAAGCTAAACGTTATTTGCGAAAATTTTACCTTCGCCTATGTACGTTTAAATCGTATGATAAGCATTTCATGGTACTTACTATAAAAGAGTGACTCTCGAATTATAACTCTTTGCTCAGCGTGTAATTTAGATTCTCGTGTTATGCAACGTACTGTAGTAAAAAAAAAATACAGTACTGTATTTACAGTACGTCTGTTAATTGCAAAATTGGATATTTTAAAAATGAAATATTAGACACCTAATTAACAGTAACTAGAATACGGTACTATAATAATAATATATATATACTCTCTTGATTCAAAATATTTTTAAGTCAAATTATTAATTAATTATACTTCCTTCATTGTCGTTTTTCAAAATGATGAATGCGCAAATACAATTATTATTTATTTGAGAGATTTACCATACATCTTTCAATTGCAAATTTTTATATTTTCAAACCAAAACATTAGAGGTACTTGTAATAACAATAACTAAATAACATCGGTTGGTTGTGACTAGCAATTTGAAAATAAAAACAACAGTTGGTCCAAGTAAGAAGCTTAGCAGAAAAACATACCAGAAAGCTTTACTTCGTTTTAGAATAATGTATAGTTTGCTCTTCTATTACTTTATTATTTTTGGCAAAGTGCCAGAGATATCTGGATTCACCTCTAAAAGAACCTAATCATATATACTTCATTCAATGCCCGATCGGATGGGAATACACCCCGTTCAAACAAAACCAATAACTTAGTTATTAGTACATGGATTTATTATTGTTTCTTTCTTTTTTTTCTTTTTTTTTAAAAAAAGTTCAACTATTAACAAAGTATCGTTTTCAACCACCATCGATCCAATGCAGAATGAAGGTCTCTCCAAGTTTAAGCCAGTTTTTCCTACTTCAATCTTCTCCACATCGCACTAGCAAACATTTATTTTATTCAAACATTTCGCATTGATCTATTTCAAAGTCTTTTATAATCTCTTAAGATCTTATTTAGGATTTTAATTGACCATTTATTATTATTTCTTCTAACAATCTGATCAACCAGCTTTACTTTGTTTTAATTCATCCAATGACATCAGACATAATAATTGTTCTTTTACCCATGTGTTTCATTTTCAACCTTTTTTTGTTCCTTCTAAGATTCATTTCTCACTACTTTGGTAAATGGTCTGAAATCTCACTATCACTCCTCTGTGAAGTGTTACTTCCTTAAGTTCATAAGGAAAAAACTGGTAATTTTACAAGTATATAGGTGTATTTTTTTAATATTAATTTATTACTACCAAAAGGACTCCACCCAAGTTTAATTCGATGATTGATTACAATGATTACATTTTCATCTGCATTAATAATTTGACCTAATTCATCATTATCAATCTTTATTATTTTCTTTTGAGAAAATCCATTAAACATTATTTTAGTTTCTTTAGCATTTATCTATGGTCATACATATTTACTTTCATCTGATAATTCTTGTGACATTTTCTGAATCTCTGAAAGATTATTTGCCAAAACAATTAAATCATCTTCAAAATCTTGCTGACTTAAACAAACTTCATTTATTTTTATTCCCTTAGTTTACCATTTTAATCCACAAAATACTTCCATTTTAAACCTGCAGTAAAACATTGTGAAATATGGAGTCATCCTGTCACTCATCCTGTTCTTATGCAATGTTAATTTTCGTGGTATGATTATATATTTTAATAATGACTGTTGCATTTTGACAAATATTTTTCAAAATATGACAATATTCTGGGTTTAAATCCTAATCATCCAATATATCTTTCATAATTTATAAATCCAAAGCATAATGGCAACTCATATTCATTGTTTTTTTCTCTAAATTCTCTCAATATGTGGATCTGCTGTATTAAAACAACTTTTAAACCCCGCTTGTTCATTTGTATTGGTTAAAATTCAAAATTTGCGATCGGAAACTGGAAATTATCATGGAAATTTTTTTGGCTAGTATGGGTAGATGTCTGATAGATCTGCAATTTCTAATATTTTCTTTCTCATCTTTATAAATATCAAAATTACTGATGCATTCTTTGAATCATCTGGTACATCTTTATTATTTAGATATTTGGTACATAACTTTGCCAAAAAAAAATTCTCTTTCTTATTTGCTTGTTTAAAGATATGGATTCAATTCCATCATTAGCAGGAGAGTCTCATTTTTAATATATTTAATTGCACAGCTCACTTCTTCACTTAGAATATAGGATAATTCACTTGTAGAAATTGCAGGAGATATTTTCGTTTCTTTTTTTCATTACTATATAATTTTTCATACAACTCTAGCACACATTTTACATTATCATCTCTCTTTTTTGTAATATGTTCATCTTTTTTTCTTATTTTAGAAATAAGTTTTCTACTTATTCCAAACTTTTATTTTATTAATAACTTTTCTTGCTAATCATTATTCACACTTTTTTGCACAATTTTACAAAACTCTGAATATTAAATTCTTCTTAGTAGATCATTTTTATGTTTCTTCATTTCTTTATGTATATTGTCTTGTCTGAGTACAAAATTTATTATTAAATTCTTGCTTTTTTGTATCAACTATCTTTGTTGTACTTCTTAACCCTCTATCAGTTCTTTTTCTATTGATTTCACTCAAATCTAAACTCTTTTAATATTTTTAAATGATTTGCAAATTCTAATTTAAAATCATTGGAATGTTTTCAAACGTTAAGAATATTGTCTGTGAATACTGTTTTTCTTACAAATTTTGTCTTTCTAGTTTTGCATTAACATATTTCTGACATCTCACTAATTAATGATTCCTTCAGATGTTGAATTTATTAAGAACATTATAAACTTGCAATATGTATTTTCCATTAGTCAAAACAGAGTCCAATTCTGCCAAACATTCATTTGGATGCCTCTATATCCATTTCTGTCCAGAAATTTTCTAAAATAAAATTCATAATACACAGTTTTTCTTTTTCTGCAAACTCCACTAAGATATGATTCTCTTTCATTTCTATCACTACAACTAGATGTACCCAGAAGACTTTCATCTTTTAATTGTTTACCAATCTAACATTATAGTCTCCCATGACAATTGTAAATTGCAGTTTGGTCTGTTCAAATCCTTTAATTTTTCATCAGAATGAGAACTTGTTAGGGCATAAACTTGAATTCTCTGCACCAAGGAAGTAACCAATTTTGTTACTCTGCATCAATTTCCAAAATATTGGTCTTTCACTTTTTATTTATAATGAATGTAACTCAACTCATGCTTGCAATCATTGAGCCTTTATAATGAAATAAGTGACCACATTTTAAATCAATTTTCTCTTCAGCTTTTCTTCTATCTTCGCAACTTCCAATGCCTCATTTAATATTAGACAGTATCTCTTAAATTCATGCAATGTTTCTCCATTTGAAAGTTATTTGCAATTGTAGTCAAAATTAAAAGTCATCATCAAATTACAGCCTGGTTGTAAATGTATATAAGTTAAAATTTATATACCCCTCTCTTTGATATTTTGTTCAAATCCAAAACAAAATGCCATAAAGGAATCTACATAAATGTTAACATGAAGGTAGAGTCATTAGGAACTATATTAATTTGTTAAGTTCTACCATTTAATCTGTAAATGCAACCATAATTAACTATGTGTTTATGTTTGTGTTTAGACATCTTGAAGTTATGTGGCCATTTAGTTGAAATAATAGTTGAAGCTTTTAGATCGTTCTACAAATAACTTTTTTCAAAAACAAAATCAAGGGTATCTTGGATTGTTGAGTCTAATGTATCTAAAGATAGAATAATATTATCTTCTTTCTCTTATAGTTAAAACAGGCAAAACTCACTATACATATTGCCACACACAGCAAGCTAGAGCAATCAATGGATGCCAGAAGGCTTGTGCATAAAATCCCCATCTAGTGCCTACTCATCCAATATCCCCAGACTAGTTTCTGGCTTGTGGCCTTTGTCACTTAGGAGTCTTGGGTCTGAGCGCACTGCACCTAGATCTTAGGATCTAATGCAATCTTCCAGCAGTCACCTTTTATCTCCACTTAACTACAAAACTATGAGTCTTAAACTGTAAACACCTTAATGTTTTCAATCCAAGCCCATCAGCTTATATAGTCATATGGGTCTGAACTCAGTTCAGTACCCATACATTTTGATATCTTTGGTTCTTTAATAACCATAGGCAGGATTGGTTTTAAGCCAATAAACATTACATGACCACCACTTCTTATGCTTGTGTATCACAAGCCAGAAACTAGTCTGGGGATATTGGATGAGTAGGCACTAGATGGGGATTTTATGCACAAGCCTTCTGGCATCCATTGATTACTCTAGTTTGCTGTGTGTGGCAATATGTATAGTGAGTTTTGCCTGTTTTAACAGTTATACCCAAGCATAAGAAGTGGTGGTCATGTGATGTTTATTCTCTTATAGATCATAGGGAAGATAAAGATTAGCTCTGATTAATAGAAATTTTGAATATTTTCTCCTGCAGTATTTCTGTATTGTTTGTGATGTGCATATGTAATACATTATTATTTTCATGTATTGTAACTGTGATGTTTCTTGAGAGCATCCTTAAAATGAAATAAGGATTGATACTTATTGCAGTTTAAAATAGCTTCAAATTAATACATGATTAAGCATTTGTGCATAAAACTTTCATCTACAGATAAAGTGAAATAGTATTTTATAGGTAAAATTAAACACAGGTTTCATAAATAGTTCTCTGGGAAAGAGGAACAATGAAGACGATAGTCAGTAGGCTAACCATATATTAGCAGGTTGTTGTGAAAATTATTGACTGACCAGTATTTAAATGGTTACATGATATTTTCACCATCTTGTAAAATGGAAAAATATCCCACACTTTATACAACAGCTTATATCCAGATTCAGATGTCCTAAAAATATCTCAAAGCAATATATGTAAATATACATTCAAGAATCAAAATAAATTTTTAGTGTATATTATAAAATTTATCTTCTAAAATAATTAACATCCATTATCAAAAAACGTATTCATAAGGGTATAAAGAGCTTTACTTTTGTGTGCAATTTTTTTTCCTGGTTTTAAACTTTGCTAAGGTCATGCATTCAAACCCTGACTATTTGTATAACTCATTATAATTTAAAAGAGCATATTCATCTTATTGTTTTAAATATGGCTTTGAGAGCTTAATAGCATTATAATTACTATTTGCTCTGTTTGCTTCAGTTCATATTTTTATTTACAATGGAAAACTGGAATGCTTTCTATATGCAAGCAATTCTATAAAATGTGCATATATTCTTTAACTTACATGCATTTTTTAAGTTCATATTTGGAATGTTTTCCATTCGATGACAGTGAGATAAAATTTATAATAAACTTTATATCTCTAAAATTTACAGACTTTGGCTATGAGGTTAGAATCCTCCACAAAAAATGTTTTCCTAAGAAGTGTCCTATGTCTACTATATACAACTTTAGGTGGATAGGGAAAAACAGATCAGAAAATCTGTGGAATTTAATATATTGTTTCCATGATATTTGGTTAATATTAGGTAAATCATCATTGTCGGTAGAACCAGGTATATTTATCAACTGACTCTTTTCTTAGATAGAAGTTCCTTCCTGTCAACTCCCGAACCCAAAGATTTTTTACCACTGCCCTATCCTTTAGAATATTTCATATTGATAAATTCATTATGCAAAACCTTGTTATTTTGCTGAAGAAATCCCTCATCAATACAAATTCTTTTAATCCTTAAAAATTGACTGTAAGGGATATTAGTCTTTAAGTGCTTAGGGTGATTACTATAAAAATGTAGGTAACCATGAATGTCAGTTGGCTTCCTATATATATTAGTATTAAGAGTACCATCACCATAAGTAATCTCAACATCAAGAAAATAAGCCACTGTTTTAGAAAAATTTATTGAAAATTGTTTATTCAGTATTAATCCTTTAGATCTGTGTGTCACTTGATGGTGTTATTTATGTGTAAAATCATATAATAATGCTGTTTAAGCAGCTGCAGGACATGTTATATCTAATACACCCTGTATGGTGTATTACAACCCACTTTGTGCTTTGTGAGTCACTTTACATGAATTCTCATACATAATTTTTTTTCCCCATCTTATGTGAGGGGGTATAGATGTAAACTGTTTTAAAATTTTTTCTTTAAAATATTTTTTTTTGTTAAATGGAAATCATGCAATGCAACTAAAATAAAATTTGTCACAAAGTTCAATTCATCCTGGAGAGAAAATTGAAGGTAACAAAAGTAGTCCGAATGTAGGAATGAACCGAATTCTGAGAAGGTCATGTGTCAAGTAATGTCTTCTAAAGACAAACAAAATGGTGCATTTTAGCAAACAAATCATTTGCTTGAAAGATTTGCTGTCAACAGAATTCAAAGCAGTTTCATTTCTGCAAGCAAAAAATGTTCTAATAAATGAGAAGACCTGCATTTGTGGATCATTGATGAGAATGTATAATACAAATACAAGACAGTTCAGATGTTCATCACGTTCATGTGATCGAAGGTGTTCTGTAAAGAATGGGAGTTGGTTTGAGGACTTGAGAATCCCCTTGTCTAAAGTGCTCCATGTTATCTACTACTGGAGCCATGAACAGTTGACAATAGAAGACATCTGCTCAGAGCTCGATTTATCCAATAATGCCATCCTGTATTGAATAACAGGCTGCATGAGTGGTGCCATGAGAGCCTGGATGCCAGACCTTGCTGTCAAGTAGGTGGGCCCAGTTTGATTGTTGAGGTCGATGAGACGATGTGGAGTCATAAAAAACACCAGGGCCATGTCCTTCCACAACAGTGGAATTTTGGGGGTGTATGTCATGATAGTGTGGAATGTTTTCTAACAGCTGTTCCTTCCCGATCGGCATCCACATTTATGCATGCCCTGAAAGACTATGTGAAACCTGAGTCAATTATCTACTATTGTTGGCAGGGTTACAAGACTGTAGATCTGCAGGCTTTCAACACCTGACAGTTAACCACTGTTACAACTTTGTGGATTTGACCACAGGCATTCACATGCAAAACATATAGCATCTTTGGGGCCTGTTGAAATGGTGAAACCACAAACAATGCAGAACTGCCAGGAAATTTCTGGATAACTACTTGGCATCATCTTCAAAAGAATGAAGACATTTTTCTAGCCATTCTCTCAGAGATGTCTGTGAGACTCAATCCTCCACAGCAGCAGCTTCTTTAGAAACTTGTAAAAATGTTTTTTTTGTGGTTGTTGTTGTTCATATTTGACTTGAAATTTGTTTCGTATTTTGATGAATAAAAAAAAACCACTTTTCATTGCTGTTTTTGTGTTTAGATGCATGTATGTGTTATGAAAAGCATTATTTTTTTCTTAACGGCTAAAGGATTCATACCAAATAATGATTTAAAAAGTAAACTAACCTTAAGACAAGAAACAGTTGATTTTGTGTTTTGATTAATAAAAAAGCAAAACAATTTTCCAAAAAGCAAAACAGTTTTTATTGCTCTTTTTCTGTTTATATGTGTGTGCATGTCTGGATTTTAAAAAAAAGGTTGACAATATTTATATAAAAAAAAGTTGAACCAAAAATTAACCGTAACAACATCTAAAAAATAAAAAAGACCAAAAACAATTAAACTACCTAATCAAATTAAAGCTGGCCCTGTAAAGTTGCAAGCCATGTCTGTATTATCAAAAAATTTTAAAAAAAGGTTGACAATGTTTATTAAAAAAAAAAAGTTGAACCAAAAAATAATCATAACATTACAAAAAAAGAGATAAAAAGAATTAAAATATATAGTAAAATTAAAGTCAGGCTCGGTAATGTTACATTTATGTGATTTTGCAAAGAAACAACGCCATCAAGCAGTGCGCATGTCTAAGGGATTAATTACGTTTATTCTTATTAAAATTATTTAGATAATCTTTGGCCAGATCATAAGGACATCATCTATATATCTCAGTCAAGTATGAGGTTTAAGGCTAGCTTTCTCAAGTATAGAGCACTCCAATTGAGCCATAAAAATGTTTGCATAGTTCAGTGCCATTTTTGTTTCCATAGCAGTACCTTGCTTTTGTAAATAATATGTAGAGTTAAAAATAAAAAAAAATTCTTTAAGATTAAATTCACTAATTCAATACCAGTTGTAATTCTGTGCTGATCATATTCTTTGTTTCGCAAAACAGATTCAATAGCTCTAAGTTTATCTTCATGAGGTATATTAGTATACAATGATGTAATGTCTAATGACACCAAAAACATTCACTTAGTAGTAGAGATTTAACATTTTCTAAAATAGAAAGAAAATGGATTGTATCCCTAACATAAGACTCAACTGATGGAGGAATGTCATGTGTAAGACTATATATATATATATATGCTGACATTTTCTCAGTAGGACAGACCAATGCTTGCTACTATAGGTCTACCAGGACAACAAGGTTTATGAATCTTGGGTAGAATGTAAAACTTACTGGGTTTATTTGAGTTTGGTAATAAAAAATTATATGTATCCCTGTCAAGTAAACTCTGTACTCTCATATCTTTCAGATTGGAAAGCACACCTCTAAATAATTTATTAACAACCTGTGTTATAAGTTCATAAAAATTCCTATCATTTAAAAGAAGTAAGGTTTTATTCATGTAATCATCCCTATTCATAATTACTATTGTTCCACACTTATCAGCTGGTTTAATAATAATATCTACTCTCTTTTCTAAATTATAAAATGCATTTTTTTTATCTAATGTTAAATTTCTCTAATATTTTTGTTGTTTCTGTTTAATTGCTTTAATAATATCCTGTAAAATGTTATCAATATATGTATCAAGTAAAATGTTTCTCGGATGTGGAGGTGTCCAATCAGATTGCATTTTATTAATGGTATTGCATTCATTATTTCCAAAAAAATTCTCTTAATCTAAGTCACCTAGCAAAATTATCCAAATCCTGATGTATTTTAAATTCATTTTTTGGTAATATGATCGGACTGTTGGGCAAAAAGATAAACTTTAATTCAATAATGAACATTCTGCATCACTAAGTATTGCATCAGATAAATTAATAATATTGCTGTCTTTCTTTTTAATTAGATTTACCAATATCTCATTAGTTTTTTTTTTGGTGTGTACATATATAATAGTATATTTTTATTATTTTTTGATATACTGTATTTTAATATATAATAATATATGTATAATTTTAGTTTCTTTAAAAAAGTTTTTTGTGAAATAGTTTTTTTGTATTTTTATAACTAGTTTTGGTATCTGATACATAACTGTTTGTAATATTTTAGCGTTTTAAATTCTGGAAATAACCATTTTGCTGTGCTTACTGATGAGTATTCTGTTAGTTGAAATATTAAAGCAGTCTTATAGAGAAGTAATTGTGTTTTTTATTATAATATATATAAAACCTAATTTCAATCCATTACAATATATCATCATCATCATCAACCATTATCAATCCACTGCAGGATGAAGATCTCTCCAAATTCAATCCATCTTCTCCGATCTTTAGCTTCTTTTCTCCACATTACCCCTGCACACTTTTTTATTTCATCCATCCATCTCACATGTAGTCTTTTTCTGGGTCTTTTACAATCTCTTGGAACCCAGTTTAAGATTTCAATTGTCCATCTATTATCATCTTTTCTAGCAATACATATATTACAATATATATAAACTATGCATAATGCTGAGCTGAAATCTATATATAATATTTGAAATGCCCCATATCTACATTCTTTCAGCCACATTTCCCCTTTACATAAAGAAAAGATCGAATTTTGCAGGTCATTTTTCTGAAAAATTCAACTTTTCTTTATTTAAAGGGGGAGTGTGGCTGAAAGAATAAAGTTTTGGGATATTTCAAATATTATATATATATTAAGTTCTGACCTAATATGTAATAAAATTTTTCTACGATAAAAATTAATATGTAATAAATTTGAAAAGTGTTTAAACATTTTAACCAATGGAAAAAGAAAATAAATAAATAAAAACTTTTTTTTTATAATTCCAATGTTATTTAATACTTTATCAAATTATTATTTCTAAAATTGAAGGATTAAAGCTTATTAAAGAATAAATTAAAAAATACATACGCATGAGAATTAAATACTTAATTAATTAGAAGCTTATTTCTTGTGAAACATTAATCTTTATTGATTTTAAATTATGTGTATATATATACACACGCAACACGCACTTGATTGATCAATCTATCAATTTTTCAGTTTATCTATCTATCAATACGTAAATAATTTTCTAACTTAAATCACATTTCTATTATTAAAAGCATATTGTTAAAGCATAATTTTGTTTTGTTATAGAAAAATTATTAACTCATAAATATCCATTTATTCGTCCAATTTTTTATTAACCTCCCACGCACATCTAAACACATACATATATATGGAAACAACAAAACATATAAAAACTAACTAAAGAAAATATATAAATAAAAGTAATAAAATACAATTATTTGGTCTATATAGCTATTTTAATATTTCAACAAGGGAACTTGATTTTGTCAGAAAATACATTTATCTATATTTTTCTGATGAAATCAAGTTTTCTAGAGCTGAGTAGATTAAGTAAGAGTATTTTGTTATATATATATAATATTATTATTCGATGTCTGTATTTTTAAAGCAATATACGTAATTATATAATTGAATATTTGTAAATACAGTTAACTAAATAATTAAAAACTTTTATCCACTTAGGAGGCTTTTGATTATCCCAGTAATCTTTGTCAACTAAAGCTTTGAACCACAATACCACTAATAAGCTTAACCATGCACTTAGTGTTATAAATAAAATTTAAAATTGATTCTATATTTTTTAATTTTAAAAATAAACAGTGTGCAGTAAGATGGGTTAAACAATGTGATAACTTGTGCAGTATACAATGAGCAACAATGATCACATCTTCACTAATGTCATTGCCTGTAATGTAATTATACAGTTCAATGTAATAAAAAATGTGACAACATCGGATTACATCAAAGAGATATGAATTTCCTAACTTAGTTTATTCTAGGACAGTGGTGTATAAACAGTGGTTTGTGACCCTTAAGGGGTCGCATAAAAATTGTTTGGGGTCACAAATTATTTAAAAAACTCTAAAGTTTTAGATAATAAATTTTAAAAAAAAAAAAAGGTTTAAAATAGATAAAAATCACATGAAAATAAATTGTTTTTGTATACAGTATATCATTATTTTTTTAATTATAAGTATACGATTTTTTTTTCAAAAATTTCATTTCAATTCATAATACTAAAATATTAGGAAATATAAATTTGCATTTTAATTAAAATTACTATCATTTTATTATGAATATCTTTACATATTCGTACTTATGATTTAGATGTAGTAAAAACCTCTTAGATGGAAGGAAAACTATAGCATCCATATAGTTTCTATTTCTAATAGAAGAGGATCAATATAATTAGTAAAAGCAAAGCACCTAAGGGTGAATCTTGTAGAATATAATTATGCAGAAGGAAAACCTGGTATAGTTTTTCCATTAAGAGAAATGTGCTATTTCTTTGTTAAGTAACAAGTTAGCCAAAATATTCATGATCGGAGGTTTAATATTTTGTGAAAAAAAGCCATTTAAAGTTTTTCAATGGGAACAAAGTCAAATGCTGCTTCAATATCTAATTGAACAGCAATAGATGGTGTCTTTCTGCCTAGATGAATTGCATCTAATATTTAAAATAAAGTAACACCAAACATTAGACAGTCTTTGTTAGCATATTGGTATTCAGATATCCCAGGAACTATAAGAGGCTGGATTTTATCTTTTATAAGTGATTCCATTATTTTTATAGTAAGTGAAGATATTGAAACATGTCTCAGATTTTTCAATGATGATGGAAGAATATATATTTTCAAGAAATGATACCACTGACACAAGATATAGATGATCAATATAATAAATTTGTTTTCAAAGATATGTTGAAATGTTATGCATAATAGGGATAGTGAAATTAAATAAGTGTGCTAGAATAAATGAAGAAATGACATGAATATCTGGATATATTCTATTTGGGATGGACTTAATTTTTTGTAATATTTTAAGTTTAGAAATACCATGATTATCATCTGTGACACCAAAAGTATATGGTAATAATGTTGGGAGAATATGCTTTTGTAATCTGGTCTTAAAATGAAAAAAAAGAGGCAGCATATCTTCTCCAACAATCATTTTTTAAGTTTTAAGTGTTGAAAATATAGTTTTTCTTGAATTACAACCAAGTGCCCATTGAATATATTTTTAGACCAATCATGACATATAGCAAGACACAGTTTTGATTTTTGTAATTGATAAGTATTTATCTAATATTAATTGTGTATCTGCTTTAGAGCTATGATTGATTCTATTAATGCAGGTCCACATGATGTATTTTTAAGTTTAATATGCATTACATCAAGGTCTATTAAAAGTTCAGTAAAGAATTTATTAATATGAGAATAATGATTGATTATAGATGATATAATATTAATAAAAAAAACAATGTGTCAGTAGGTTCTAAAGATATACTCTGCCATTGGTGACACTGCCGCTTCTGTTACCGCTACTGCTATTGCTGCTGCTATTACTACTACATCGATTATAACATTAGTTTTCTATTATACATATGATTTAAAGAAGTGATACACATATATGAAAATTATTTATATTTAAAGACTTATAACATGTGAAAACACAATTAGTATAGGTGTACAACATATAGTTATTTTGTGGTTAATCTTTTTGCATAAAACTTAAGTTATAAACATGATTTAAAATATATATTAACATATATAATTAAATATGTCAGTAAAAAAACCCTTACAAAATAATAATTCATTAACATTAAATCAGTTCTGGAGATAATAACAGTTACAGCATTGTGGAAAGTAAGACTAAACACCATGTTGCTGCATAAATACCATGAGGCACTATAGCCTGATCTTTAATTTTGATCTTTTCTCAATTTATTAGAATAGAGAAGCAAGTTTTGAGATATCAAATTAAAACAGAAATGGCATCTGAGAAAGCAGAGAATAAAACCCCAAGAACGATGGTGATCCTGATGTTGGGGAAAATATCTATACTTATATTATTGATTAAGTAATATATATATATATTAAGGCTATAACCTTAAGACTGTGTGCCTAGATGTGACAGTAGGGATCTCTACAAGTCTTAGCACAAGATTAGTGACTTTAAAAGATAAGATTACAACTTTAAATTGTCTTAAAAGATTTCTAATTATAAGAGTTTTACACTGACTCACTGTAAATCAAAAGATTTCATGAATGTTAGTTTGATTAGAAATTATGGACTTGATAAGCTTCACACTCTCCAATCAAAATGCTTTAGATTTGCCTATATAATTAAAAAGTAGGTCAAAGATAAGAGTGGCCATTCTTGACTTTTAAATTCATTAATCTTCTGTTAAGATTTGTAGAGGTCTCTACTGCTGTACCTAAGTCCATAGTCTTAAGGTTATAGCCTTAATATATATTACTTAGGTAATCAGTATGTGCATAAAAAATTATTAATTACAACTTTAAATTGTCTTAAAAGATTTCTAATTATAAGAACTTCACACTGACTCGCTGTAAATTGAAAGATTTTGCATACATTAGTTTGTATAGAAATTGTGGACTTAATCAGTGAAGTAGTTAATAGCTTCACACTCTCAAATTAAAATGCTTTAGATTTGCCTGTATAATTAAAAAGTAGGTCGAAAATAACAATGGCCACTTTTGTCCTTTAAAGTCATTAATTTTATGTTAAGATTTGTAGAGATCCCTACTGTCACATCTAATCACATAGTCTTAAGGTTATAGTCTTAATATATATGACTTAGGTAATGAGTATGTGCTTAAAAAATTATTAATAAGAACTTTAAATTATTGATTAAAGTAGTGAGAGAGGAAATTGAGGATTTAGTGATTGTTCTTATAAGATTATGGTAGATGCTTAATGCTATCCATGCTTAAAAAAGGGTTCTTGAGTCTCTTCTCTATGGCATAAGGAGCAGTAGGTATTGATGTTAGCATGTACTATTTTTATAACAAGGAAGGTCTTTGTTGGTAAGGCTTTGAGATTAATTTTAATGAGGAAATCCATATATTTTAGTTCAAATAACCAATGTAAAAACTTTTTAATTATATGTCTATTAGTAAAGGTGAAGATTGATTATGGAGCATCTGAATGCTTTGTTTTGTTTGCAATTTCATAAGGTTGCCACTATTTGACTTTATTATCAAAGAGTGAAAGGATATGGGTTGAGTGATATGCTACAGAACTGAAGTTATCTTTGAATGGAGGTGGTATATCAGATGGTGTGATTTGGATTAAAATTTTATAAATCAGGGTATATAATGACAGTCTGTCAATTTCATTTATTGTCCTTTGGAAGTGGAAAATAGAAATGCAATGACCTGAGTGACCTTTAAATGTAACATTTTTCTGCATGGATCTGATAATGATTGCTAAAGCCTTTTTATCCCAGATAGACTTTAAACTTAAGAGAATTGATTTTTTTATGAAGTATTGTATTTAATAATTGTCATGTAAGAAGTAGTTTTGGGAAATATGATAATGTTAATAAGAGATGGTTTAACATGGATAGAAATGTACTGTTTTTATCATGAGTTAATAATAATTTCAATTGTTAGTAACAGGTTGCTTTGTGTTGTAGCCCTTATAGGGTTAATGGGTAGATGGATGGAAACTCCAACAATTTCAAAGGTGATGCAGTAAATGGTGTGAAGTAGTTTTATTTCCTGTTAAGATGTTCCAAGAAGATGATTTGTCTTTGTTAAATGTCAAGGAATAATCTTAAGAGCGACGTTCAGCACCGTTCCTAGTTCATCTGCATCAGTAGAGCTTCCACTCTCACTCATTTTTCCAGTCCTAATTTTCTGGATTTGATTGGTCAAATCTTGTACGTCCTAGTCGGATCAATCCCTCCCAGTTTACCTCTTGGCTTAAGTTTTATTTTGATTGATTAACCTTTGCAGCCCGATTGCTTTTAAATTAATCATCTTGTTACTGCAAAGTTTCTTTGTTAATTAACCTTCCTATCTACAAGGATTTGTTTACTTGCTGTTTTAAAAAATAACACAGCTATTAAACTATAATATTTTAAATTAACGAAGTATGTTTGTCTTCAGTATATTTATAACTTACGAATGTATATGCGATAAATTATACACGTACTTACGTTTAAATATTAAATCCCTATTTACAACATTTACTATTATTATTTTGTGTGTATGTGTATTTTAATTATACACATACATAAAACAGTTGTTTATTATTTCATATAATAATTCTCGATTCCAATACTGAAGAATAATAATCATTGTCATAAAGATCAATGATAAATGCTTTATGTGGTTCTTAATTAGTCTGTTTCACTAACCAAGCAATTATTAATCAACCTCATTTAATAATGCTGGAGAAGTTTTCATTCTTTTAGGAGAAGCAAATATAAATCATTCCTTAGCATACCTAGATGACATTTACGGCATTGGGTTTACTTATTTTGCGTCAAGATCCTTTACTGAATTTATTTTCAGGTTTAACTATTAGAAATATAACTAGATCATTAGGATGTCTTGTTATATACTACATAACAAGCACCCTTCAACTATCCACACTACCTCATACAACTGATACACATGACCACACACATATAGAAAAGATTAATAATCACCAATATACGTATTTCATGCTAAACCAGCACTCATCAGTTGATCCAGACTATCATCTCTCACACATATATATAATCAATGCTCAGTTTATATTAAGATAGCAAATCTTCATACTTTAATGGACAGTCTTCAATCCACTGCAACCTCCAACTTTTCAGCCATCCATTTCATTGAAAATCTGATGATGAAAACTCAAATCCCATGCTGATGCTAATATTATTGCCATGCCCATGTTGACCTGAAGTCACACCCCTCATGTATAGGACAGTATCCATTAAATACATATAAGAGGGATGGACAGGATACAAGCTTGATATGTAAATATTTGAAAACCAGGCACACATCATAAACCTGGGAGCTTAATTGTAAGTATAGAGGATTTGAACTCAGATTTTCAAGCACCCTTCAACTATCCACACTATCTCATACAACTGATACACATGACCACACACATGTAGAAAAGATTAATAATCACCAATATACATATTTCATGCTAAATCAGCACTCATCAGTTGGTCCAGACTATCATCTCTCATACATATATATACACACATATATATATATATATATATATATAATCAATGCTCAGTTTATATTAAGATAGCAAATCTTCATACTTTAATGGACAGGTTTCAATCCACTGCAACCTCCAACTTTTCAGCCATCCATTTCATTGAAAATCTGATGATGAAAACTCAAATCCTCTATACTTACAATTAAGCTCCCAGGTTTGTGAAGTGTGCCTGGTTTTCAAATATATGCTACATAACAGTAAAAATTAATACTACCATATAAGAGTTGATGCATAAAATATTGCTCGTGTAAATAAGAATGATTAACTCTATTTTAACTTTAAGGTTGAACTTTAGAACCCATAAATCATATGATAATTGCAATATTGCACAGTTTTATATAAGCTTAATACTTACACTTATACAATCTAAACCTATGATGAATCCCATTCAGTCTCAACAATAATAATATTAAATAAAAATATCTGAGAAAACTTTATTACATTAATAACAACTATACCATTAACTAACTAAGGAAAAAGCAATTAAGAAAAAGTGAATTAAATAATCCATGGGTTTATTGCACAATTAATTTCATTTTTGTAATATAATCATTTCTGGATACAGCATAAAGATTAATAAATTCTATTTATTATACTTGTTGATTCAACATAAGTTACATTCAACACATTAATCCATTTTAAGATTGCTTATCACTTGGACATTTATCATATTTAATATTTGCTTTGATAATCCACAATTCAGGATGACATTTAAATATTTGGCTTCATAATCCATTATCCATTGCATTGGATTTAAATATTTGGCATTGATAATCCATAATGCATTTCTTTAAGTACTGGATACAAATTCATAGCTTGTTATAAGCTGCAATTTAATTATTTGAACAGATGTTATAATTTTACCAAAGGATTAGTATTCATTATTTCTTTAATTTGAGATATATAATTAATCTATTCATTTATATATCTTTAATCCAAAATGCCAGTAATTCTGATCATATCTCTGATAAAGCAAATAGTTTATCATCCATAACAAAATAATTTTCATTACTTTTTGAATTAAAGTTCATTTATGGGGGCATATTTGAGTTGAAAAATTATTATTTAAGGTTTTTCTTTACACAATTAAAGACGAGATGTCAAGCGTTGTTAGCTGAGAGGTCATCACAGCCGCTTTGCAAGCAAGTAGTTGGTTGCAGACGGTTCTGGGTTTGCATCCCGGCCAATGCTATGACATATGAGAAAAAAAAATTAAAGACAAGATAAATTCACAATATCGAGACATATATGCACATTTCTTGAAGTAAAAGAAAATTATTTTACCATAGGTTTAAATATATAGAATATATGAGCACAGATTTTCACATGACCCACCACTCTTTACTCTATCTCATAACACTGATACACTCGAACACATATATGTCAAAAATATAAATAATCATGGACATACATGTGTTCGAATGTATCAGTGTTATTATGAGATAGAGTGAAGAGTGGTGGGTCGTGTGAAAGTCTATGCTCATATATCCTATATTTTACATATATTGATACAGGTATATAAGAAGCCAGTATCAGTTATTACATAGTTTTGAAAATAAATATCAGCCACTTATTTGAAATTAATACATATAATTTTCCAAAATATATCAATTATTTGTCATTACTTTCAATTGACAAAGTTCAGCAATTTATTGTTGAAGTTGTAAGATAGCATTCCACAAGTTAATTTATCCATTTTTCAGTAACAGTTGACTGTAATAAATGAAATTTCTTGAAATAAAGACTTAATTAATTAAACAATGATGGTTTCTGATTTATTTATTGTTATTCATTCTTCTCCTAGAATGATGAGAAGAAGCCATTTTTAACCAGAGAAGACTAATGCCTAGATTAGTTAATCTGACCAATCATCAGGTAGATGACAAACAAAATGGTTAATTAAAAATTTGAACTTGTTTAGATTCTGAATGCAATAAAAATTGGTGAAAACTGTCTGGATTTTCCAAACTGCAGCTTTTAAGCAAGTTATCACAGGATGTCTGAATTACAGAATATTTTTCATCATGTATTGGGATTTCTTGGTTTGCCTGTTAAATAATAAAAGTGGTCTTCATGGTTATTGCTGGAAAATGTTAAGAGTTAAGATTTTTTTAAATCAACACATGGTAAAACTTTAGAAGCACATTTAAAAATGAAGAAAAAGAAAAATAATAATTTCAATCCTTAATTCATTTTTTTTTTACTTCTGAGTTTTAAAACAATATTGCAAACATTTATTCAAAATAAATAAATTATAAACTTTAAAGTTCTCAGATATTTATTTCAATTAATTTTAACTTGACCTGTTAATAAATAATTTATTGTTTAATGAATATTCTAGCAACTAAATCAATCTTTGTTAAATAAAAATATAAACATGTAAGCTTCCTCACAAACATGCAAAATACAAATGTAAGAGCTGTTTATTCTGAAAAGAAATGAAAATGTAATCTAAATATAATTGCTTTACCTCAAAATATTTTAGTGTGGTAATGTTAAATTTATAATTCCATTCTTCATGTCTGCATAAAATCAGTTGTTTTATGTGTGTGAGCCATTTTATCTGTTTATATCATTTGGTATATTTGTTCCTTAACAAGAATAATGGACCAAATAAACATACACATTTTAATATAAATGTTGATCACAAAATTTTGCTGGAAAGACATCCAAAAATGCTTTATAAAATTATATATTTTTTCATAAACATTAATATGGGAGACTATTAAATATATTGATTATATTCTATGCTATATACACTGACAGTGATGAGTATTTTTGCTTAACTATAAAAATTAAAGCAATAAAATGTTTACAATTCTTTTAAATATAATAGCAAATTTACAGTGGTACTGTAAGGTTACAATATATTGTAACGAGCACAGACATTCATTACATTGGTTTTTTTTTATTTATTAAACATGAAAGTAAATTAAAAAGTTCACATTTAAAAATTTTCTTTAAGAATTAAAAATTGAAATTAAATATCATCTTAAACTCGTATATGTTAAATCACACAGATAATGAAAAATTATTAAAATAAAACTTTATTAAAGAAAAAGTATTTTAAAACTAAATTTTAAAAAGATTTGGAGATAAAATTATATCTTTAAATTTATCTTTAAATATATTTTTGATTTGGAAAACAGGTTAATTAATCAGAAATGGAAATGATTGTTAATTAGTTAAATGTAAACCAGCCTTGGGCATTTAAATGTAAAAACATCGGTCAGATAGGAAAACAATAGAAACTGTTAGCAAATAAGAAGAAATCCCTATGGAATCGGACCGCAGCGAAAGGACCATCGCATCGGTGACGTAATGTAAATTCAATCCTTCACATTAATATAAAAAGGACAAGTTTGGAAATTATTGGTTAGTTATTGATTTATTACGATGTGAGAGATATGTGTTAGTGCGGAAGTGAAGGAGAAGGGATTGAAAAAAGAGCACAGTTCAATCCCTTCAGCTTTGCTAAGAAAGAAAAATAAATAAACTATCGTTTTTCTACATTGAGGACCAGTTAAAGCAAAAAAACCTCCGGATGGATAAATAAATCGGCCAACAGAATACCAATTTTAGGATGGCGTGGGAATTCACGTTCATGGCAAGCAACGGATACAGTTGGACGTTTTAAAAATCGTAAGAACTTTATATTCACTTGAAACAATAAGAACTCTAAATTTTAAAACTTTTTAGTAAATAATGCAATAGAATCCTATCTGACCAAACTAAATTCTTCATTAATAATGTTATTTGATGTATTTGTTATTTATTTATTTAAAATCACTTCCATTTATTTAACTTTGTTCTTTAAGTTTATTTATGATTTCTGTTTTCCGATAAATTAAAATATATCAATGTTAAACTTAAGTCGGGCGTGAATGGCTGTATAGATTTGTAAAGTTATATTAGGGGAGGGTAATCTTAGGTTATTTGTTTTGTTGTTAAATTGGGTCAATGGATTGGATATATTGATGTAGTTAGTAGATGTAGTCGGAGATTCGCTACTGGCAGAATCGTTTATATATACGCCGCACTCTCTCGTTTTGCCTATGGAAGGAATTATAAGATGCAGAGTGCAGTTCCTTTCTATGGAGTTTTTTTTTATTGCTCTTCTTGTCTGATAGATGTCATATTCCTATCTGATGAGGGTCAATGCCTTCTCTTAATCTTTTTGGTGCTGTCGTATTCCGTATTACATTGAATACATCGATATATCAGATGAATTGATGCCAGTTTGACTGCGAATTTTAGCCTAAGGTTAAATAGGGATAGAATATTTTATTTTCAAATGCAAATCTATGTAGTCTATTCATACTTGACCCTAAATAAAAATGCATTAAATTTAAGTTGTTTATAGATGCTTGCATGGATTGGTTATCGGTTAAGTATGTTTTGGGTTTTCATATTTGATCAAAATATATAGACATTCGATAAATAATGATACCTTACGGTGAGTATCTAAAATGTATTTATTCGGATGTCTTTTAAGTTATTGGTGACAATGCAAGTATCTTATGGTGAATACTATTGGGTTACATATAAATTTCCCTCCGCAATTGTCAGTAATCAATAATTTTGTATTTTGATCGTTTATGTTTCTTTTGAAATGTTTTTGACCGTGAAATCTATGTAACCGATCTATATTCAACATTATAAACAAGCTTTCATAAATTTATATGTGCGAACTTAATTAAAATGTAAAATTATAATATAATAGTAATTAAATGTAAATTAAAGTAAAGTTAAAAATAATGTTAAATGTTAAAATGTAAACTGATACTAAAACAATTTTAAATCTTATATATATATGTGCATAAATAAATTTTTGAATGTTAATTACTGGCAGTGGCTTATTTTATTCTTTTTTTTATATATACTCTTAGATTATCTTATTAAATCTCTGCTATTCCACTGAGCTAGTGACATGGGCTAACGACCGGAATCAAAATTTAAAAAAAAAAAAAAAAATTTTTTTTTTTTTACTTACGTATCTGCCTACTTTATAAATTTTTCTAGGTTCAAATGCCTAGATGGCGCCCTGTAGTGCAGATTACGTTAAGGCATTCTCCGGATCGTTACAATATATATACTTTTTTTTTTACAATTACCCTTAAAATATTGATGAATATCACAGTATTTAAAATTGTCTGGAATTTATCATATTATCATTTCATGAGTTCAATTCTTTTAATAATTGCTATTTTAAGAAAAAAACGTGAAAAACAATCATTTCTCTCTCTTTCTAAAAAGATATCAAACATTTTTTCTTAACAGAGATGGATGGTATTGATTATTATTTTAGCTAAAAATTAAATATCAGCTCATTAGTAACATTTTATCTAATTTCTGAATATCAACAATCACAAACATACTATTCTTTTAAAATCCAATTATGATAATCCTTAAATAAATAATTAAAATGTTACTAAAAAGTTGACACTTAAATTTGGATACTGCATAATTACAATGATGATAATGACTATCGATCTAGTGATATTTTACCATAAGAATGGTCTTTTTTTTTATTATAATTGCATACTAATACAAAACAAAAATAAAAAATAACTATTAATATCAGAAACTACAAACATATTGCATAAGTAAAGACAAAGAATATCAGCAACTATTGAGTATCTAATGTTAGAAATGAATATTAAAAAAATACAATGAACAAAATCAGACATTTGAAAATTACCTAAGTAAAGAGTGATTAATTTTAGGGATATATTATAAAGTAATAGAAGTGTATTAGATGTAAGACTTGGTGTGAGTTCAGAAAAGGAAATATCAGGAGAGGGAAACAAACAATAAATAGTCTTAACTACATCATTTTTATTTAGTTCTGTAATCAATTATATAAAATTTATCAGTTTTATTATCTTTTTTTTTTCATGTGTCAAAGCATTAACTGGGAAGCGAACCTGGGTCAGCTCCTTTGATGGCAGCCACACTAACCACAAGGCCACCAATGCTTGACAGTTTTATTATCTTCTATACTGTTTTTCAGGTTATCACAACTAGCCTCTATGTAATACATAATCTTAGATAGAAGGTAAGCAAAAACAGAGCAGAAGATAATAAGATGATGATAAGACTGGGAAAAAATTGGTATAATTGACTAAAGAACTAAAAATGAATGATTGAACACTTAAAATATTTATGGTTTTGATGGTGTTATAGTCCATCCTTCTCTCAGAAGTGGACTATTCCAGATACCTCCTTATCTGATCGGATTAAGCATTGTTTGCCACAAGCCAATAGGCTGATGTATAGATAAAACATACCCAATGATTATTACAAGCCAATAAGCAACGACGCTTGCTGAATCCAAAGGTTTTCAATAAGGTCAGAGATCTGGCTATAAATAGTCAGCCTTTTGTGAGAATCAGGGTAGAATATCTGTCTAACCTGAAAGACTGTTCGCGTTCTCCCAGGGAAGCTCTGCTAACCTGAACAGCAGCAAGTATTCCCATTGATAGCACTACGCTATATAGTCTATACAGCTAGGCAAGTTCCACAGAGACTGGATGCTGCTAAGACTACTGTCAGCTCAAGGCAAGCTGTTTTGTACAGCTGATAGAGTCATACACCTTACCCATGAGGCAAGCTATCAGGTGTAGCTGGAAACAGTAGGCAGAACCTAGAGTTTATGTTAAGCTACAATATTCAACATTGTAAATATTCTCTTGTATATATATACTGTATATTGTATTATATATATATATATATATATATATATATATATAATTAATATATTTATTATATCTACATATATATATATATATATATATATATATGTAGATATAATAAATATATTAATTGTAATACTTGTCTTAGTATTATTTTCTGTAGGTTGGGTCTGTAAACCAGACCAAACATAACAGATGGAAAACTAATAGATAAGTTGAATGCTTAGAATTATACACATTAAACTTATCAAAAAGAAGGGTTGAAAAAAGTAAGAATAAGTATTAAAAAATTATTAAAAGATAGACAAAATTTAGTGTAATAAATATTTGAAGTAAAGGAATTTTAAGGAGTTTGCTATTAACTGAAAGGAGACCCTTTGATTCCTCTTGGGGGCCTTAAAGGAACCTAGCAGGGCAAATTTCTAATGTCCACTCCATACGTTCTTGTCGTTGCAGCAGTTATTACTATGTAATTATTCATATAGTATATGAACATGGATAAGCTGCTCACCAACATGCATTAGCCAGTGTGGTGAGTTTATTGGCTTTTTACCTCTGAGTTTAAGATCAAGAAACACCATGGTCTTTCTTCTCAGTGCCTGATAAGGCAGAATGAATGTTTGTGTAAATGATAAATATTTTCCCCATACATATATACAATTATGACAGACAAAAATAAAGCATGGCCCTTATTCCCAGGAGGCTGTAAAGTCACCAACCAAGGCAGCGGTTGGTGGCCGAAGGCGAAGGGTGCTAAGAATCCCCTGATTGCAGACCCAGGCTGCCATTTGATGACGACTTTTTATTTAGGTACTTACAACTGCAGATCACTTTCAA
This sequence comes from Epiperipatus broadwayi, assembly GCA_028023455.1. NCBI lineage: Eukaryota > Metazoa > Onychophora > Udeonychophora > Euonychophora > Peripatidae > Epiperipatus > Epiperipatus broadwayi. The sequence goes on along the minus strand of JAQFVV010006259.1, from coordinate 3,830,441 downwards.
ATGAAGGAAGATTGCAAGAATTAGAAGAAGAACTGTCTTATATTAAATGGGACATTATTGGACTTTGTGAAGTTAGAAGAAAAGGAGAAGAAACAATTGATTTAAAAAGTGGACATATACTCTATTATAAAGGCACACATATTGGAAATACAAGTGGAGTAGGATTCATTATAAATAAAAAATGGAAGAACAATATTGTGGAGATTGATGGTGTATCGGACAGAGTGGCAAGATTAGTTATACAACTTAATAGCAGATACCAAATGCAGATAATTCAGGTTTATGCCCCAAACAAGTTCTCATAGTGATGAAGTAGTAAAAGATTTTTATATGGATGTACAAAAGGCTTTTGATCAGAGTAAACAACATTTTAAAATTGTTATGGAAGACTTTAATGCTAGAATTGGTAGACAAATGAAAGATGAAATTGCTGTAGGTAATTTTGGTTATGGTAATAGAAATGAGAGAGGACATAGACTTGTGGGGTTTGCAGAAAAAGAAAAACTTTATATTATGAATTCATTTTTTGAGAAAAATGTTAAAAGGAAATGGACATGGGAGCATCCAAATGAAGGTACAGCAGAATTGGATTATATTTTGACTAACAGAAAATACATATTTCAAGATTGTAATGTTCTTAATAAATTTAACACAGGAAGTGATCATCGATTAGTAAGGTGTAAGTTACGTGTTAATGTAAAACTAGAAAGACAAAAATTATTAAGAAAAACAATATTTACAGTTGATATTCCTAATCTTCAGAAACATTCTAATGAATTTAAATTAGAACTTACAAATAGGTTTCAAGTGTTAGGAGATTTTGAACATGATTCAGATTTGAATGAAATTAATATGAAAATAACTGATACACTTTTAAAAACTGCAACAAACATAGCTGGTAGAAAAAAGCAGCAATTGACTAATAAAATTTCTACTGAGACTAGAGAATTTATGAAAAAAAGAAGGAATATGTAGATATACAAAAATGATATATTAAAAAGAATTGAATATCTCGAATTTTGTAAAATGGTACGGAAAAGAGTTGAAAATGATATAAGAAAGTATAACTGTGAAATAGCAAGGAAAGCTGTAGAAGAAAATAAAAGTCTCAAAAATGTTAAACAACATTTTGGTATCTATTACATCTTCCGAATTGCCCAGAATTTTAAATGAAGAAATGAGACATGCAATTAAGTGTATGAAGAAAGGAAAGGCTCCAGGAAATGATGGAATTATAATTGATATATTAAAAGAAGCAGGTGAAGAAATAAAAACAATTTTAGCAAAGTTATATACCAAATGTCTAAATGATAAAGATGTACTGGAAGATTGGCAGAATGCAGTAATAATATTAATATTTAAAAAAGGTGATAAAGAAGATATTAGAAATTACAGACCTATCAGCCTTTTATCAGTTTTATATAAAATTTTTACCAAGATAATTACAACTAGGCTACAGAGAACTTTGGATTTCCACCAACCAAGAGAACAAGCTGGATTTAAAAGTGGTTTTAGTACAATAGATCATATCCAGGTATTGAGAGAAGTCATAGAAAGGACAAACGAATATGAGTTGTCATTATGTTTTGGATTTGTAGATTATGAAAAGGCATTCGATTCTATACACATTTCTTCAGTGATTAAAGCATTGGATCATCAAGGTATAGATCCAGGATATTGTCATATTTTAAAGAATATTTATAAAAATGCAACAGCAACAATTAGATTACATAATGATACTGGAAAAATCAACATTGAGAAAGGTGTAAGACAAGGTGACTCCATATCTCCAAAACTCTTTACAGCAGTGCTGCAAGAAGTATTTTGTGGATTAAAATGGGAAACTAAAGGAGTGAAAGTAAATGGAGAGTATTTAAGTCATTTAGATTTCGCAGATGATGTAGTTGTTTTTGCAAATAATGCTTCAGAGCTGCAGGAAATGTTGCAGGAGTTATCAGATGAAAGTAGAAAAGTAGGACTAAAGATAAATGTTAAAAAGACTAATGTTTAATCGATTTGCTCAAAATATGAAAATAAAGATTGATTATGAAGAATTAGAAGAAGTTAACAGTTACAAATACCTTGGTCAGATTATTAATACAGATGGAAACATAATGGAGGAAATTAATCATAGAATTAAACTTGGTTGGAGTGCTTTTGGTAGAAATAACTTGATACTAAAAGGAAATATGCCTATGTGTTTGAAAAGGATGGTTTTTAACAAATGTGTTTTACCAGTTCTTACTTATGGATCTGAGACTTGGACATTTAATAGAAGAGCAATACAGAGACTTCAGACCACTCAAAGGAGTATGGAGAGATGTATGTTGGGAGTAACAAGAAGAGATCGAAAACGCAATGTATGGGTAAGACAACAAACAGGTGTTACTGACCTTATTGAAAAAATTAAAAGATTGAAATGGAGTTGTGCTGGTTATATTGCTAGAAGAGATGATAATAGATGGACAATTGAAATTTTAAACTGGATTCCAAGAGATTGTAAAAGCCCCAGAAAGAGACCACATGTGAGATGGATGGATGAAATAAGAAAATGTGCAGGGGTGTTGTGGAGAAGAGAAGCTAAAGATCGGAGAAGATGGATTAAACTTGGAGAGACCTTCATCCTGCAGTGGATTGATAATGGTTGATGATGATGATATAAAAAAGTGACTCACTGAAAATAATATTAAAATTTAAAAAAGTTGGAAAAAGGTTTTTAAATTAGAAATAGGAATAAAATAAAATAATCTTTAAAATAGTCAATTGCAGGTTGAAGGCCATTCTATCCCATCTCCTGCCAAAAAGGATACAATTTTCCAGCACAGCTAGTGTACAAATTGTATTAATTTGAATAGTTTAACTTAATTTGCATTATTTTCTAGTTAATAATAGCTGAATATCCATTTACTGATGATTATTAGATGGTTATCTAGATAAATTATGACTAGATGCCTAAATTAAAAAAAATACAACCTAATTGTAATCGGAAAAAATTCAAATTATAGTTGAGTTTGATTTGAAGTTAGATCAGGTTAATATACTACTTCTGTATTATGAAGCTCTTAAAAGAAATATATAATGTCATGTGACTTTTTTATAAGCTTATTCATGTGCTTACAAGAGCTGTTGTATTATCTATAATTTAGAATCATCTACTTTAAATTTGAATAATCAATGAGCACTAGATGGTATGCTAGATGTATAAGTGTATTAGTTTTATCTTTGACTTAGAGTTTTCAACGAGGAAGATAAAAACTAGAAACCAGAATAGAAACAAAGATGCTATAGCTTTATATCATATCATTACGTCTCATGATGTTGATGTGATGTGATGTACTGTAGCTTCTTCTTAAACGAAGTCAAGAATCTCTCAGCAATTATACCAAGAAAAACTTGTTAGCTACTTAATTTTACATTCCCCAGTCTAAGTTTTCCCATATTCTGTTCCATCCCATTTCCATATCATAATCTTTGTCAACTCTACAGCCTTTATATCTAAATCTACCTTATCTTTTTCCAAACCCAGCATAAAAACTAATAATCTACTTTCTGTATAATCACTTTTCTCATATTTATTTTTCCATAACTTCATTATATGGGCCCTTTCTGTTTTCAAGCATTTACATTCAATTAACAAATGCCTAATATTTCTTATTCCTTCCTTACATAATTTACAGACTAAATCACCCATATTTTTCCATTTACATGTATATTCTCTTGTTGCTAAAGATCCTGTTTGAGCCTTAAACAATAAACTACTTTCCTTACTATTATCATAAATTAACCCACATCTAATATTCTGTTTATTTCTATATATATTTAAACTCTTTTTACTCTCCATAGTAGTTCCCCATCTTTAACTCCATATTTTTTATTAATAAATCTATTTTTATACCATTTCTTACCACTATAATACTCAACAATCTTCCTAACACAACCATCCCATCTTTTGTACAAATATACAGATATAAATTCTTTATCCAAATCTTTTGCATACCGTATTACCTTTCTCACCCATCTTGTTGCCTGCCCTTTACTCATTACCCAATTAAATACTATTTTAGCTATTCTTTTATTATCCATAAACTGGAATCTACCAAACATTTTCATTTTACTTTTTGCATCTCTCATATGAAAACTTCAAGTTTACAGTCGTGGGCTCTAGCAGAGAGTGAAGTTAATTATCCTTATAAATATTTAAAAATTTGCCTAAGAAAAATAATATGATGTAGGTAATATCTTTGATCTTTCATGTTGCAAATTTGGTTTTATATGTTATTTATTCTTAAAAATATTAATTCTATCCATGATTAAAGGTTTAATACGGGACAAGTTTAACACAAATATTTTTTATAATTCGGGTTTTATATTTTAAAATTTACCAAAGTAGCTGAAAATTTACAGACAATCTGTTTCCAGAAGTGCATGCTTAGCTATCCTATTATTGTTCAGTAAATAGTATTCAGATTTTATTGTTGAACATTGAGAACTCTAGGTTAATTTTAATTGTTTATATAAGGCTACAACCTTAGTACATGCGTCTTGAGTGCTTAATTTTAACAAGAGACCTCTCCAAATATAAACACAAGATTTGACTTTCAAGCGCATGTACTAAGTATTACGTGCTGACATTGCGCTTAATAAGAATTAATACTTAATTGTTTATATGGATTAAAATGGGAAGCTAAAGGAGTGTAAGTAAATGATTTAAGTCATTTAGATTTTGCAGATGATGTAGTTGTTTTTGCAAATAATGCTTCAGAGATGCAGGAAATGTTGCAGGAGTTAGCAGATGAAAGTAGGAAAGTAGGACTAAAGATAAATGTTAAAAAGACTAAAGTAATGTTTAATAGATTTTCTCAAAATATGAAAATAAAGATTGATTATGATGAGTTAGAAAAAGTTAACAATTACAAATACCTTGGTCAGATTATTAATACAGATGGAAACACAATGGATGAAATTAATTATAGAATTAAATTTGGTTGGAGTGCTTTTGGTAGAAATAACTTGATACTAAAAGAAAATATGCCTATGTGCTTGAAAAGGAAGGTTTTTAACAATTGTGTTTTACCAGTTCTTACTTATGGATCTGAGATTTGGACACTTAATAGAAGAGCAATACAGAGACTTCAGACCACTCAAAGAAGTATGGAGAGATGCATTTTGGGAGTAACAAGAAGAGATCGAAAACGAAATGTATGGGTAAGAGAACAAACAGGTGTTTCTGACCTCATTGAAAAAATTAAAAGACTGAAGTGGAGTTGGGCTGGAAATATTGCTAGAAGAGATGATAATAGATGGACAATTGAAATTTTAAACTGGATTCCAAGAGATTGTAAAAGACCCAGAAAGAGACCACGTGTGAGATGGATGGATGAAATAAGAAAGTGTGCAGGGGTGATGTGGAGAAGAGAAGCTAAATATAGGAAAAGATGGATTGAACTTGGAGAGACCTTCATCCTGCAGTGGATTGATAATGGTTGATGATGATAAATTTAACGCTTAAAATTAAACTAAAACAAAAATATAGTCCAATATAAAACAATCTTTAATACTATTTTTTTAAAAAAAATAAATTGAATGTGTAAATTAAGTTTACATTTTTTTTTGTTTACTCTTGTTCAATTCACTCCATCATTATTTCTCAAAACTAACAATAAGTTGCTTGATTTTAATTTATTCGAAGGGTTTTTTGTAATTCGGTATCTTATATTCCTTCGTCATTACGTTAATTTTTTCTTGATTACAGTAATTATTTTCATAAATATTTTTTATATTTACACTTTGGCTTATAATTAATGTTTATCTTTTCTTTTTGTCATATAAAAAGTTTTATTTTGTAATTTGGTTTATATATATATATATATATATATATATAGTGATTGTAAAAGACCCAGAAAGAGACGACATGTGAGATGGATGGATGAAATAAGAAAGTATGCAGTGGTGATATGGAGAAGAGAAGCTAAAGATCGGAGGAGATGAATTGAACTTAGAGAGACCTTCATCCTGCAGTGGATTGACAACGGTTGATGATGATGATTTAACTATAGAGGTGTTTAGTGATTTGATTAGTGTTAGGGATGGTTTTTTAATTGTAAAAAAAAAATAGTTTCTTAGCAATTTTATAATATTTTATTATTTATTGTATTTCAAAATTTATTCAAAACATAAATAAAAACTTTATTTCCAATCAACAATAACTCGATTTATACTCTAATCCGAAATATTTTTTATTCTATGCTAAATATTTTAAATCCCAAATCTTCCAATAACAATTTACGAATGTAATATTCTATCAATTATTTAAATAATATTATTACATTATTTATATTATAAAAAAAAAAAGGTTTTTTAAAGTCACATGATTGTGATATCATGCAAATTGGCACATGGTTACTATATTGAAGTTTTATATAAATATAGCAGGTAATAGTTTTAATTTAAGTTAGAATCTGGACGAAATAAGTTTAAGGTTTGTTTTATTTTAATTTTTATATTTATCTATTGTTTTATTTAAACCTTCATCTAAATTTAAAATTACTTTTCAAGAGTAAATTTTATTAAAAAATTTTAATGAATAATTATTACATACATTTACAAGTGATTGATTGTTTGAAAATAAACAAATGTTTCTGAGTGTGTGTATATACATATATGTATCAAATAATTGCATGTAATATACGTAGTAAATTTCAAGTGTACTTTTTTTCTCTCATGTGTCATAGCATCGGCCGGGATAACTGCTTTTAAGGCAGCTGTGCTGAACTCTCGACCACCAACGCTTTCCCCAAAAACATGCATTAGAGCATTACTAAATTTATTTAATAAAGTCAAAATTACATTATTATTTCAATCAATTTATATGTCTAATAATAATGTATATCGAAGTATTGTATGACGTCACTGTTTTCACGCTCCATAATACGTTCGATGTTTGTGATGGCTTTACCCAGCAAACTATTTCAGTAATGTAGGCTGTTTATTTGTAAATGGATAGATAAATGCGAAGTCAGAGTACTTCTAATTTCGATTTTTAATTTATTAAACAAAAGTGCATAGATTGCTAGACAACCTTCATTCAGTACATTCATAAATCTTACTTTATAATAATAGTTGTGATAAAGAAGCTTTATTCTTTCTATATATATCTATGTATTTATATTATGTCTTAACAATCACAAAGTATATACTACATGAACTGAATTTGTGGAAGTTTAAATAGGTTTAAAGTAGGAAATAGGGAAGGAGATTTAGAATTATTTAATTTAATTCATTTATTTTGTTTTCATTTAAGGGTGTTTTTCATATTTTATAGACTTTTTATAACTTTTTAATTTGTCTATTTTCCACATTACATATTACATATGTGTAATGTGGAAAATGATGTTTTCAGTTTTATCAATATTTGCGTATGATGTTATTATCCAACGGCTTAAGGTAATAATTGTATTTACATATATATAAAATAGAATATTTAGAGCATTAAATATATATGTAAAGATTTAAAAATGTTGTTCACAATTTTATGATTATTTTGCATACTATGTTTTTATCCAACGGCTCAAGGTAATGATTATATTTCATCATCATCATCAACTACTATCAGTCCATAGCAGGATGAAGGTCTCTCAAGTTCAATACATCTTCTCTGATCTTTAGTTTCTCTTCTCCACATCACCCCGCACACTTTCTTATTTCATCCATCCATCCATCCATCTCACACATGGTCTCTTTCAGGATTTTTTGCAATCTCTTGGAATCCAGTTTAAGATTTCAATTGTCCGTCTATTAACATCTCTTCTAGAAATATGTCCAGCCCAACTCCACTTCAATCTTTTAATTTTTTCAGGGAGATCAGTAACACCTGTTTGTTCTCTTACCCATATATTACATTTTCGATCTTTTCTTATTATTCCTAACATGCATCTCTCCATACTTCTTTGAGTGGTACCATTCAAAGATTATATTTACACTCATATATATAACATAGATTATAACAGTTTTAATGCCTACGATGTTCTTACCCGACGGTTTAAAATAATGATTGTATTTATTGACACACACACACCCACATATATATATATAACATAGATTATTTACAATTTTAACTCCAAGGAGATTAGAAATTATAAATTTTTACTTTGTGTAAAACTGTTATTAACTGAATTATAAATATACCACTAATTTTTTTCTAAGCTGTCACAATTCTATGTTTGTCTGACTAACCAAGAATTAATTTCATCCAGCTTTATAATTAATCCTCATATGGAGCATGTGTTTATATTTTTAGCTTCAAGTTTTTATTATTATAGGTTTATTACGACTTTTACAATTTACCATTTGAAAGACTTCACATTATGAAGAATGCCTTTGCAAATCCATTTGTAATATCATTCGATCTTCTAATTTTACTCTTCAAATGTTTTACTATTATATCAACGCAGTAATAGAATTGATTTGTGTACTTATGACAACTTTATTATCGCTTTGCATTAATTTTATACTTCTTTATGCAATTGCTAAAATTAAATATCTTCAAACTCTTTCAAATGTTTTTATAATTAATCTTTCTCTTAGCCGATATTATAAGAAGCATTATTGAATATCCTCTGGATAATGATTTTATTTTCATCAACAAATATGTAAGATACATGGACTAGTTATTTTTATAACATATTGCTCATCAGTCCAAACAATGTTATTTCTGTCATTAAATAGATATATTATGATTGTTAAACGTGTTTATTACCAAATAAATTTTTAAGAAAAGAAATGTAGTCGGAATGATTTTTTTGATATAGTTTAATATAATGGTAATTAGTATTTTGCCAAATTGGATATTGGAAAATTCATGTTTTTTAGATTGGGATTTATATCCAATGCTCCTTGTATTTCTAATGTATATTATACCTACACTGCTTATTGTTTATTGGAATTATTCTATTTAGAAATTAAACTGGCTAAAACATTATTTATAATTGTTCGGTGACTATTTACGGTCAATTTCTAGCTTTATAAATGCTTTAATTTATTAGTTAACTATTCAAGAATTTAAAAAGGGATTTCAAGAAATATGCACCTTTCTTAAAAGTTACATATCATTACATCCTCAAGATAAAATTATTAATACATAAACAATTTTTTAACGTTATTACAGAAATACAAATTTTAAACTCAGCATTCGTGAAAGAGAAACATTAAAAAGGAGAGCTGATAATGCAATAAGAATTACATCTAATAGAGATTCCAAACTTTAAATGATTAAATAGTAAATTAATATTAAACTACTAAAAAACTTCAAAGCTTATATTATAAGCATATTAAGAAGTAAAATAAAATTAATGTTTTTTATATTTTTTATGCTTATTTATTAATTTATCAGTCATGTTAGTAATGATAATGCCGCAGTATTGGAATATGTTATTTACATTAAAAGAATAAAGGTGTTACAATTAAATTATATGAGATATAAAAATACAGTTAGCGATATCTAAATATATATATTTATTAATAATTCTCATTAATTTCTCTCATACTTGGTATAAAATATTGGTTTGTACATATCGGTAGTATTTTCAATGTATTGTTCTTATATCAGGGTTTACAATATTTTGCAGCTGTTGTTAAAAACAATTGAAAGTTTATGTTTTACATCGTTTTTATTTCAATCTTTCTAGTTTTTCTTATTACATATGTACAGTTGTTTAAATATCTCTATAGTATTTTTATAGACAATCACATAAAAAAAAAATATGTTAAATGATAGTTTTAAGGTTTTTTTTGGCTTTATTGTTTAACAAAGAATTTTGATTGGATGGTTGTAATAGTTGCAGATGAATATGTTTCTCCTAATTCATAACGTCTTAATTGGGAAAAAAAAATACTTAAATAAATTAATTATTACAAAAGTTGAAGATAAAATAAGTAAATTTTCTTCACTTAAATTATATGAAATTACAAGAGCATCAATTTTTAATTCCATTGTTTCAGGGATTTTGGCATACTATGCACCCTGGGTATCCCTACATAACAAAACAATACTCCGAATAAACCAGATTGCAAAGAAATATGTCTGGGGTAGAACTTCAAGATAGATCCCAATATCAACCTTGCAAATGCCAATAGAAAATGGAGGTCTTGACCTGATTGATCCTGAGCTATATATATCTTACATCAAGGCAAGTACATATTTAAAAGTCAATTTCTTGGACCTTTTGTTGATCATGCTAGCTCCTTTAATGAAATTGGATGTAAGTGAAGATCTTTTATAACTGACCTGTTCATTGCTTATAGGGATCTCCAGGATGATCTGAATTTGCCCAGTTTGGAAGGTATTAAATATAAAGACTTAATGAATCATTTTAAAAGTCATGACAATGCATGGTTGGATATATCAA